>JAKRSI010000183.1:3867500-4042500 GCA_029890345.1 Natrix helvetica helvetica | reverse complement strand
CATTGCATCCCCTTCCAAACTTCAACCAAACCTAGCTCATACAACCTACAGAGCCAGCTATGAACTCCACAACAGTCAATAGAATAGCATGTTCTTGCACAGGAACAGGAAGCTGAAGTGCAAAGCCCAAGAGAAGGTAGCACTCACTCTCAACTTCATGTGGTCAGCTGTCCGGAACCAGCCATGCGCTTCTGCTTCATCAATAAATGGACCCTGTTTCTAATCAGCTTCTAGCCTCCATTTTGTCTCCAGTGCCTTTCTCCCGAATTGGAATCAGACCTGGATATTTCTTCCAAGAGCAGCAATACGCTGACTTCGAACAAAAGGTGTTACAATTTCCCAGCCTAAGCTCTGCTCCTGGGATTGCATGGTGGTCTCCCATCCAAACATCTAACCAGATCTGTCTTTTGTTTAGCATCTCTCAGCCCAGATAAGGGTGATTGGGTGTTAGCACCTTGGCTAAACTGAGCACCACATGTGAACGAGGAAACGGAGACTAAAAATCTAGTTAATTAATTCTCAACTAAATTGCAACTAATTTAATTTTGTTTCTGCTCCACCTTCCTTCAGAATTACTTTGCCTCGGAGGGCAGGCATGTCACAAGAAGCAATGGATGGAAACTAATCAAGGAGAGAAGCAACCTAGAACGAAGGAGAAATTTCTCGACAGTGAGGACAATCAACCAGTGGAACAGAAGTTGCCTCCAGAAGTTGTGAATTCTTTCAACACTGGAAGTTTTAAAGAAGAGATTGGACAACCATCTGTCTGAAATGGCATAGGATGTCCTGCTTGAGAATGGGCTAGAAGACCTCCAAGGTCCCTTCTGACTCTTGTTACTCTGTTAAGCATGGATGCCTGCAATTCCTCTCCCCATCTCCGAAGCCGTTAGCACTTCAGATGTCAGTGAAAGAGAGCCCAATTAAAGATGTCAACTTATCTATTATGTATTCCCAGTCAAAGTTAAATGAAAGATTCATGCCGAAAAAGAGGTCATTTCTTCTTTGCCTAGAGCTCCTAAAATGTCTCTTTTTCCCCCTTCTTTTATGTTGGTTTTGATTTTTTTAAAAAATTGTCTTGGAATATTCTGAGCTATGAATTCCCGCTTTTGCAAACAAGTCTCTCTCCAAATGGCAGAAGAAAACAGATGTTCAGCTATGGGCCTTTGAGGATGGGGGTTTTTTTCCCCTCCCCTCCCTCTTATACAACTAGTTAAGTCCTTTCTTTGCCTTTGAAATATTGATAGACCTCATCACTAATGTATTTGGGATGGATAAATCCCCGAATAAAAGTAACCACCATCGCCGCCTTATCCTACCAAGGTCTTCGGGGGTGGGGAGAAATAGATGGTTTTATCGCTTGCTAATCACAGCTTATTCTTCTTTTTGGGAGGGAGGGGAGAGGAATGGGGGAAGGGTGCCCGTTTCCACCACGAACAATCTAACCACCGAGAGAATCTTAACAAGCACAGATATTGATGAAAACACAATGCAATCACCGTTCGTTAGATCAGAAGCCCGGTGTGCCACGCAGCTGTCTAATTGGCTTGTCCCTTAGGTGAAAGACGGTGTCGTGGCTCATTTCTAGTGATGATACGTCTTCTGATCTTCTTCATTAGCGAGCAATTTGCTGTGTCCCCCCCACCCAGAAGGGGACGAGAGCTTGAAGGCAACGTCTGCGCTAAGCAAGGTAGACTAGGCAACACGTTCAGTGCAGCTGATGATGCTCCAGAGATGGGTTCCTACCGGTTTGGACCGGTTCGCCGGAACCGGTAGAGGTTTGGCGGCCTGGGTCGCTGGAACCGGCAGTGACCCAGTCCTGCCACGCCCCCAAACCGGTTCTCCTACGGGGCTGCCATCTTGATTTTTCCTTCTGCCCATGCACAGAATAATTGTAATTGCACAAATGTAATTTTTAAAAACGTTTTGCACATGCGCAGACAAATGTTTGTGCAATGCACATGGGCGCGTAGCAAAATGTTTGCGCACACCGAACTGGCAGTAATTCTGGGAGCAACCCATCCCTGTGATGCTCTTTGACTGAAGGCCAGTGATGGGAAGAGAAGGCTAAGATTGTTATGACCCAGGGGGTCAAGGCTTTAGAGCAGGGGTGTCAAACTCAAGGCCTATGGGCCGGATCTGGTCCATGGTGGGGTCAGATCCGGCCAGCAGGGCCGTCCTGGTCTCCCCTGAGCAAAGAGGAAAGCTTGGGGTCAGGCCTGCAGCCATCTTTTCTTGTGGATCTTTGCCTGCCACACTTTCTATTATTCTGCTAAACATTTTCTATTGTGGGAAAATGGGAGGGGGGATTGTAAGGAGTTAGATGCTGTGTAGCCATAACAAAATTCTTTCTAGAAAGCCAAGGTCATCCTTTGTTTCTGCACCTCTGCACCTGACCGGAACTGGATGGGTGGAAACTGCCAGCATGGCAGTGGGAGATGGGACCATGGGATGAGCTTGTGGGTGTGGGGGCAAGATCTTGAACCTTCAACTGGGTGGGGAAAATTGGGAAGCTTTCAGATTCGGATTTTCCCAGATGTGCCAACATGGCTCTCTTCATAAATTGGAACTTTGAGCAATCTTTTACCTTGGACTCTGATTTACTTTCGGATGCTATTTGGAATTCTGACAATCGGGTCAGCCTGTCTTCGGCCCGATCAACCCAATGCGAAGAGGAAACATGCCAGCAGTTTGGGGAGTGACATCAAACTAGCCACACCCACCCAGTTGGCCACGCCCAGCCACGTCCCCACCACCCTCGAGGTGAGCCACAGCCCTGATGTGGCACTCAATGAAATTGAGTTTGACACCCCTGCTTTAGAGACTCTTTTATTGTCCTCAAAAAATGGCCCCCCAATAACCAGGTCAGAGGTTGGTTGCTCCCAGTTCGGCCCAGTTCAACCGAACCAGTAGTGAAATTAAGGCCTGGGTCACAGAACCGGCAGCGACCCAGGCCTGACACGCCCCCTGAACCGGTTCCCTTGCCGCCGCTGGGCTGCCGCCATTTTGGTTTTTAGTGACCGCACGTAGGCAGCTCACTGTCAATTGTTCTGCGCATGCATGAAGAAGGATTTACATTGAACAACGCCAGCAAAGCACACGGGGGTTGCGAACTGGTAGTAAAACCGGCATCGACTTTATATTTCCATACAAATAATTGTCATTTTATTTCTAATAATAATTCCACTTGTATCGTTTTTAACTTGTATGCCTGCATTTTAATACTTTCCCAAGTGTCTGAATTTTGGTCGCGTGCCCGCGGGGATGCTGCAATGGTCGTAAGTGCGAAAAACGCCTCTTTTGGAACCGTTGTGCCTTTGAACGGCCACTAAGTGAACTGTCGTAAGTCGAGGACTACCTGTAGAACTGAATCCCCCCCTACCTTGCTCTTCTTCTCCATCTTTCCACCCCCCCCCCCCCCCAAGTATTTCAGCCTTCTCTGGAGATCCAGGCTGTGGCATCCTGTGTCCAAAATAGTTAGATTGTGCCTCGGGCTTCATCCGTTCCGTCTGTTCGGAACTTGGCAGGACTTGGAGTGCCAAAGTGAAAATCCATTTTCTCCACTCTCCCACGATGAGTCAAACATCACAGGTAGCACGGAGAGAAATGGGCTTTACATGAGCCACCGGAAAACCCTTAGGAAGTAATAAAATCTGCAAGAAGGTTACAGCAAGCCACTCCTGTACTGCTGCTTTTTTTTTAAACCCTCAATAGATCCGTTTATCACCTCAGCAGACGCCGAACGATTTCTTTTCTCTTTATGAATGACTGCCGACTTAGAGAAGGGGCGAGGTCAATAGAGGTAGAACGAAGCTTTCAGGAATCAGAATAAAGAGACCGAAGGAGGCTCGGGAGGTTAGAGATGGTTCAGAATCCCCTGCAGGAATTTAGCTTCCTCCGTGGTTTGAAGGCAACTTTTCTCCACATGCTTTGATGAATGGCTTTTCTTGGTAGAAGCCTCCCCAGCGGTGAAGCGCGTGTATTTTAGCAATAGCAACAGCACTTAGATTTTATCCACCTCAGAAGGATGGAAGGCTGAGCCAACCTTGAGCCGGTCAGGATTGAACTGCTGGCAGTCCGCAGAATTAGCCTGCAATGCTGCATTCTAACCACTGCGCCACCATGGCAATAGAATAGAATAGAATGCAGAAAAGAAAAGAATAGAATAATAGAATGCAGAAAAGAAAAGAATAGAATAATAGAATAGAATAATAGAATAGAATAGAATAATAGAATAGAATAATAGAATAGAATAGAATAATAGAATAGAATAGAATAGAATAATAGAATAGAATAGAATAGAATAATAGAATAGAATAGAATAGAATAATAGAATAGAATAGAATAATAGAATAGAATAGAATAATAGAATAGAATAGAATAATAAAATAGAATAGAATAATAAAATAGATTAGAATAGAATAGAATGCAGATTAGAATAGAATGTAGAATAGAATGCAGAAAAGAGTAGAACAGAATAGAATAGAATAATAGAATAGAATGCAGATTAGAATAGAATGCAGAATAGAATAGAATGCAGAATAGAATAGAATCTATTCAGTCTATTCTACATAACAAAAATCTACCTCCTTCCGGCAGAGCCATTTCATTGCCCTTCATTGCACCAACCACCAAGTTCCAACCAAACTTAGCACACAGACAACCTACAGAGCTAGCTATGACCTCTAACAGCAACCAATCAGGATACTCTTCCTGTGTCCCAGGAAGTTCAAAGCCTAGAGAGGGCATAAAACCCAGGGACCCTCAGCATCTCTTCCCTTTTTTTCTTCAAAACCTTCAAGAAATGTGAGCCTTTTTTCTCCAGGACCTCAAGCCACGTGGTCCTGTCCACCATTAAAACCATCTTTCCCAGCAGCCTCCATGTTTCCAGTGTCTTTTCCCCCCATTTGGAACGGAACCCAGAAGGACATGTCTTCCAACAGAGCTTTGATTCCCCCACCCTCCTAAATCTGCGGCTGCTTTTCTCTCCCAATGCTATTTCCCCCCCCGACATTCTACATTTCCGTACGGCGTAGATGAAGACGAATGTACATTATAATCTAGAAACAGCTGTGGCGATGTCATTTATTTCGGAACCCGTTAATGAATTGAGAGGCAGATACAGCAATTAGTTCCCTGGAATTGAGTGCCGTTAAATTTTGTTCTCCAATTGCAAATCACGCTCTTGATTTTCCTCTTGGGGGGGAAAAGGTGCAGGTGCAGAATTTCAGAGCAGGCGCCGTCCTTGATCCCAATGATATGATCTCAGCTGCTCGGTGCTCACTTTGTCCGGGTTTAACAAGTCAAGCGGAGGATCTATGGAGCGTCTCAATCCTTCAGGCCAAGGTTGTCCCAGAGGGGCTTTTTTCAAGAGGCGACTGGACTTCCTTGGTTTTTCTTTGAAGAGGTTTCGCTTCTCATCCAAGAAGCTTCTTCGGCTCTTCCAAATGGAAGAAGCTACTTGAATGAGAAGCGAAATATTTTCAAAGGAATATTTATGGAGATTATGGCGACAGGGAGCCGCAGCAGAGAGAGGTAAGGGCCACAGGCGGCTCCAGAGCTGCAGGTTGGTGACCCCTGAGGGAGACCATCCTGCTTTTGAGTATCTGAGCATTTTGGGATGCAGCTTCATCAAACAATGTCCCCATCAGGCTCCATTGATGCTACACTCCCCAGCATGAATGTTCTTCTGTAGGACTATTCATCTTACTGCAAAGCTTAAAAGAAGCCTTAATTTAGTACCTTATTGTGACTTCTTTCAAGCTACCAGGCTTCCATTTTTAAGAGTACTTCCAAATGGAAAATTGCTTTGAGTTAACATTTAGGAGGGATTATTACTGCATACTATAGTCTCTCTCTAAGTCCAGATCTTGTCCTTCTTAAAAGAAAAAAGATGGATGGGGAAACCCAGTCAGTGGGGCGGATACAAGTGAGATACTTTGGTCTCTCGTGAATGAGAAAATGATTATTGGATAGGATGATTGGGTCATGGAACCATTCTATTGCTGAGCTGAAGAAGCTCCTTGGATGAGAAGCAAAACGTCTTCAAAGAAAAGCCAAAAAGTCCAGTTGCCTCTTGAAAAAAAGCACCGTTGGGACAACCATGGCTTGGAGGACTAAGAACCTACATCAGGGGTGTCCAAACTTGGGAACTTTAAGACTTGTGGACTTCAACTCCCAGAATTCCCCAGCCAGCATGGCTGGCTGGGGATTTCTGGGAGTTGAAGTCCACAAGTCTTAAAGTTCCCATGTTTGGACACCCCTGACCTACATGGACATTCCTTTGAAAATATTTTGCTTCTCATCCAAGTAGCCTTTTCAAAGGAGGAGGAGGAGGAGGAGGAGGAGAAGAGAAGAAGAAGAAGGAGGAGGAGGAGGAGGAGGAGGAGGAGGAGGAGGAGGAGGAGGAGGAGGAGGAGGAGGAGGAGGAGAAGGAGAAGAGAAGAAGGAGGAGGAGGAGGAGGAGGAAGAGGAGGAGAGGAGGAGGAGGAGGAGGAGGAGAAGAGAAGAAGAAGAAGGAGGAGGAGGAGGAGGAGGAGAAGGAGAAGGAGAAGGAGAAGAAGAAGAAGCAGCAGCAGCAGCAGCAGCCTGTCAAGCAGAACTGAAGAAGCTTCTTGGATGAGAAGTGAAACATTTTCAAGCAAAACCAAGAAAGTCCAGTTACCTCTTGAAAAAGGCATCTTCGGGACAACCCTGACCTGGAGGGCTGAGGATCTCCGTAGACTTTCTATTGTTGGTTATGGTGACACGTTAACCTATAATTATACATGATAAGGGAGTTGAAGTTTACCAGATGGGATCAGCTGAAGGTTGAGGAGTCCATCCTGATCAGAATAAATAACAGAAGAACCAAAGAGTTGGAAGGGACCTGGGAGGTCTTCTAGTCCAACCCCCTGTTCAAGCAGGAGACCTTCTACCACTCCAGACAAATGGATGTCCAGTCTCTTCTTGAAAGCCTCCAATGATGAAGCGCCCACAACTTCTAGAGTCAAGCTGTTCCACTGGTTGATTGCCCTCACTGTCAGTAAATTTCTCCTTAGCTCTAGGTTGCTTCTCTCCTAGATTAGTTTCCATCCATTGATCAGGAAACAGTGGTTTCCAACCCAATGGATATTCTCTTGAAAGAGATTGAATGGAATTTCTCAGGTGCATGTATGGACTATGACATACCTGTATCAACCTCATGACATGGAAGATGGGCGTCTGGTTCCCTGGGCTGGAAAAGGTAAAATTTGGGGACCCTCAAGTTTGTTTGTTTTGTCCTTCCTGTATCTGGTAGCTTAACTGGATTTTTTTTTATTTTTAGAACTCGGATAAAATAGTTGATGGAAACTCTGATTCGATTTCATTCTGGCCTCGACAATGTAGTGTGTTGTTTGCTGAACAGCCTCTTTGTTCTGTGTCCTCCTTAACCTACAGAGACTTTTGTGCTTTGGAAGTTATCATCCCAAATATCTCTTTGCATCAGCCTCTCTCTCTCTCTCCCTCTCCCCCTCCCCTTAAGTGCTCTAGCTTTGATGTATCATAAATCTTCTTTTTCTCTTGGTTGTGACACAAATAGTATCCAGCAGCTCTCTTCTATCAGTCCATCAGCTGAATTATTTTCTTCTGCTATTATGCGTGTTTCTCCCCCATTAAGAAGCTTTCTGGATAACACCAAGCCGTCCTTTCCCCACAACATTTCTCCTCCTTCTCCTTGTTCCTCTCCTTCTTCCTCTTCCTCCTCCTCCTCCTCCTCCTCTTCTTCTTCTTCCTCTTCCTCCTCCTTCTCCTGCTCCTCCTCCTCCCTCTCCCTCTCCTTCTCCTTCTCCTCCTCCTCCTTCTTCCCCTTCCCCCCTCCTCCTCCTCCTCTTCCTGCTTCTGCTTCTCCTCCTGCCCCTTCCCCTTCTTCTTCTTCTTCTTCTCTCCCCAACCCATGGGGTGGTTAAAATATCTGGAGGAAAGAAAAAGAAGAATGCATAAGGGGATCAGGATGGTATGTATACAGGAATCCTTCAAATTACAACAGTTCATTTAGCGACAAAGTTACAAGGGCACTAAAAAAACCCTGACTTCTGGCCGTTTTCCACACATAAGACCTTTGTAGCACCTCCAGGGTCATCCAATCAAAATTCAGACACTTGGCAACTGCTTTGTTGTTGTTCTTTTCCAGGAGGAAAAAAAGAGAATTTGTGGACTGAACAGCTCATCCTTTGACCCACTTCTATCCCCATTAGTTGCCCTCCAGCTACGCTCAGGGGCTCTTGCTAGGCTGGACAAAAAGGAGTAATTGCTTGGTGACTGAGAATCCACAGCCCCCAAAGAATTCTGCAGTGCAAGATCTCTCCATGACTCCATCCCTCTGTCCCTCCCTCTCCTTTTCTCTCTCTTCCTCTCCTTCTCTCCCTTCTTCCTCTTTTTCTCCCTCTCCCTTTCTCTCACAGCCTTGGCCTGTCCCTTACTTTTCTTTCTCCTTCTCCCTCCCTCCCTCTCTCCCTCCCTCTCTCTACCTTGCACTATCTCTCCCTTCCTCCCTTCCTCTCTTTCTCCTTCCCTATCAGAAATGGCGTAGGGCAGCGATGGTGAAACCTTTTGGCACAGAGTGTCCATACCGGAAGGTGGTTGTATGTGCGTGCGTGCCAGAGAACCAAAACTCCAAAGCCCAGCTGGCCGGCAAGTGTGCATACATCGGAAACCCAATGACCTGCTGGCTGAGCTGGAGTGACAGCACACGTGCCCACAGAGGGCCCTGGCTGCCATCCCTGGCATGCATGCCATAGGTTTGCCATCACAGGTGTTGGGTCTCCTGCTTGAACGGGAGGGAGGGGGTTGGACTAGATGACCTATAAGGTCCCTTCCAACTCTGTTAATCTGTCTCTCTCTCTTTCTCTGCCTCAATTCTGGTCCCCCCTCTCCTTTCCTCTCCTTTTCTCCCTCCCTTTCTCCCTCTCTCTTTCCCACTCCCTACATTGGCCTCTTCTCTCTCCTCTCTTCCCCATGTGTTCTCTCCTACCCTCTCTTCCCTCTCTGTTTTCCTTTCTCTTCCTTCCTTCCTTTCTCTCTCCCTCTTTCTCTCTTCCTTTCTTTCTCTCTTCCCAATGTTCTCTCTCCCTCCCTCTCTCCCCCCTCTGTTCTTCCATTCTCTTCCTTCCTTCCTTTCTCTCTCCCTCTCTCCCCCTTCCTTTCTCTTCCTCTCTTCCCCCTCTCTTCCTCCTTTCTCTTCTTTCCTTTCTCCCTCCCTCTCCCCCTTCTTCTCTCCCCCTTCCCAATCCCCTTCTCCCATTCCTTTCTCTCCCCCTCCTCTCTTTCTCCTTCCCCCCTCTTCCCCCCCTCTTCCTTCCTTCCTCTCTCTTTCTCCCCAGATGCTGTATTTATATCACAAGCAATAACCAAAGCCATTACTAAAAGCCGGCATATTGGGGGAATGGCTCCCCAAATAGCAGAAAACGCTGGGCTTGATATACAGTATATATCTATAAAGAGAGAGAGAGGGAGAGAGAGAGAGAGAGAGAGAGAGAGAGAGAGAGAGAGAGAGAGAGAGAGAGAGAGAGAGAGAGAGAGAGAGAGAGAGAGAGAGAGAGAGAAGTTCGAGAAATATCAAAGGGAACGAAATGCATTTTATGCTCCAGATTCAGCCAATGTGTTTTAAGGCTAAATTACAGCCTACCTACTGTTTGAAGAACATCCTGAGCAGAGAATTAGCTTTAAAAAAAACCACCAAAACCAAAAAGGGACATCAACATCTGCTCTGACCTGGATAAGGGTTTGGCTCAACTAATTTTGCTTTTCGCAGCCCTCTTTTTGGGAGTTTGCTTTCGAATCGGAGTCCCAAAGGTCAAAATTATCTCTTTCGCTGCTTTATTGACATTTTGCATCTCTTCTCTTCAAGAACAGCCCGCAAAACCACAGAGGAGTATATAGTGTGGGGTGTATACATGTCTCTCTCTGTGTGTGTTTGTCTGTTATTTATTTTTTGCCCCAAACCCTGGCTTTAGTTCCTTGATTTGCAGAACAAATCAAACCAGCTTCCAAGATTTTGGCATTGAAACGCGGGTGAAATTCCCTTGGGATTCTTTCTTTGTTGCATTTCTTTCCTTTGATTCCTGACTCCATTGTCAACACCGACAATTGAAAGGGATAAAGCCCCATCTTAAAAAAACCAGAATCGATACGCCGTCCTCTTCACTTACCCCTCCGTTCTCTAAAGGTAACCGCTGGATCCAAGCTATCGCAAATGCCCCCCTCCCCAATCTGTTCGCTTCCGTGCCCCCAAATAATCAAACTTTTCTTCCCCCAAAAGGCAGATAATTTGGAGGTTTTTCAAGTTGGCTTGCAGTTTGATTAAAAATGACTTGGGCTAATCATTATTAATATTAATATTTTTTTTTACCAGCTCAAAAATGAGAAGAAAAGAAAGCTGGGCGCTTGGTAATCTGAATCTATCTATCTATCTATCTATCTATCTATCTATCTATCTATCTATCTATCTATCTATCTATCTATCATCTATCTATCTATCTATCATCTATCTATCATATATATATATATATATATTTTATATATATATATATATATATATATATATATATATATATATATATATATATATATATATATATATATATATATATATATATATATATATATATATATATATATATATATATATATATATATATATATATATATATATATATATATATATATATATATATATATATATATATATATATATATGGGGCTATAAAGTATGTATGTATGTATACACATACACACACACACACTCACCATTAAAGAGGTATCTGCCTTTATACACTATTTATACTTTTTACACTCTGACAATGTTAGCAGTGGCTAACGAAAGCTAACTGAGCAATATATTTTAAAGTTCTGGAGTTCCCAATGTCTGTTTCTTTTATAACTACACCTGGAACATCCAGGGAATGTTCCCCCACTTTCTTCTCTATTTGCTTAGCTTCTGAATGGAACCTTCTATATTTGTGCCTGAGAATACAACAATAGACATCTATGCAGGGAGTCCTCAATTTACAACAGTTCATTTAGTGACTGTTCAAAGTTACAATGGGATTACAAAAAGTGACATGACCGTTTTTCACACAAAGGACTTTTGCAGCAGCCCCAGGATCATGGGATCAAAATTCAGATGCTTGGCAACTGGTTCGTACTTATGACCGTTGCTGTGTCCCAGGGCTCACGTGATCCCCTTTTGCGACCTTCTGAAAAAGGGGACAGCCTCACTGTTGGAATTCATTGTTGGAAGGTATTTTTATGCCACAACTGCAGTAGTATTTAGCCAGTAGACGGCAGTGTTTGCAAGTTTGAATCCATGGTATATAGTTTTTTGTACTAAGTAGAGCTTCCTGTTTCCTGTTATATAGTTAAGCAGTAAAGCACATGGTGACTGTGCTCTTTCTTTGCTCCGTGTGGTGCTTTAGATAGACAGAATTTCTAACACTCACTCATTTAGATATTTACTGGGCTACAAAGTGTGAGGGGATTATTGGTCCCTCCTCCAGTGGCTTTTAATAAATTGCCTTGGACTCTGATTTAATTTTGGATGCTATTTGGAACCCTGACAATTGCAAAGGCTGTGCAGGCTAAGAGAGCAGAAACCGATGTAGCTCAGCAAGTCACACTGCACCTGCCCCAAAGTAGAGATGTTTCATCAGGGGTGCCTTGAGTAGGTCAACTTACAGCAGCACTTCTGGGAAGTGTTTTGGTCGTCTTCTAAACCTGTCTGTAAACGTCAAACTGAAGCCCACTTTAAGGCCCTTTGGAAAATGTGCATGTTGCATCAGTGTCCTTTCTTAGCAAAGCAAGCGAGGGGGTTTCTTTCAGCACGTACGTGCTAATGAAATGACAGCTCATTTTGCTCTATTCCATTTCCTGGAGGACTGCATAGCGTCAAAGGCAGACATAATAGCTGTCAAGTTCCCAATTCTCCGTTGAAGCTAGAGAAGGCCGGACCAGCAGCAGAAGTGATAATGACTGCCTATTACCTATGCAAATCTGCAGGTGAAGGTCTGAAGGACATTTGGGCTGGTTACTTTGTGGTGGAATTTGAATGTGTCTGCATCTATGAGGTTGCCTGCAGCCTCCTGGGAGCAAAAACGGGGCACGTGAGGACTCCTGGAAGGGGCGGGGCAGGAAGGGGCAGGGCCAGTCAGCAATGTAACAATCAGTTCACGCCGAACCGGCTGAATCCCACTACTGACCACTTCCCTCCCTGTATAGCTGAAGATGTTTGTTACACCCCCCTACAGCTGAAGAAACTAGGGAGGGTTCCTTCTGAGATGTTTGTTACACCCCCCCTACAGCTGAAGAAACTAGGGAGGGTCCCTTCTGAGATGTTTGTTACACCCCCCTACAGCTGAAGAAACTAGGGAGGGTCCCTTCTGAGATGTTTGTTACACCCCCCTACAGCTGAAGAAATTAGGGAGGGTCCCTTCTGAGATGTTTGTTACACCCCCCTACAGCTGAAGAAACTAGGGAGGGTCCCTTCTGAGATGTTTGTTACACCCCCCTACAGCTGAAGAAACTAGGGAGGGTCCCTTCTGAGATGTTTGCTACACCCCCCTACAGCTGAAGAAACTAGGGAGGGTCCCTTCTGAGATGTTTGTTACATTCTCCCCTCCCCCTACAGCTGAAGAAACTAGGGAGGGTCCCTTCTGAGAAGTTTGTTACATCCCCATTCCTGTTCCTCTTCGCTGTCTCCCAAGGTCATTCACACCTATCATTGCCGCAGGCCATTTTGGTTAGCAATGATACTTTCCATCATGGCCCAGTCTAGGGAGAGATGTTTCTCCTCTCCTTCGGATGAACTTCCTGCCCTGACTGATTTCTGATCAGCGTCGTTTGGCTGAATGGCTGCCTTTTGAATCGCTCTTTACAACGCCATTAGTTTCCCTAGAAGGCTTTCCTTATTAATTTTCATTATGTATCTTTTAATTATGCACTAAAACTTGAGTCATTATACAGGCCCATTCCATGCATCGTGGGGAGAGAAAAAAAAATCTTCACACCACTCCATTTCCTGGCACTTAAATCTGTCCAATTTTATACCGCAATTACGTTGGCCGGTGCTTTTCCTTCTATGGAGAAAAGAGAAGGAAATAAAATTCTCTAATTGCTGGATTATGCTTAGCATTTATGTGCTGCCTTTGAGTGAAATACTTCAAATGCTTTATTTCGGTGTAATTGGAACGGCTGCTTTCCAGCCTTGGTTTCTGGATAGAAATCACATCAACAACGATGGTTGATCGTCGCTTCTTATAATGGTTTGTGATCCTGAGAGGCAACCAAGGAACCAGCCAGATAAAAGGCCTCCGAGCCCTCAACAGGGATATGGATGGGGGGAAGAGGGTACAAAGAAACCCTTCCTAGTCTTGGGGTCTGTAAAGGGAAGATATGGGGCAGGGAAGATAAGTATAGATAGTCCTTGACTTACAACAGTTCATTTAGTGACTGTTCTGACCAGTGGTGGGTTGATAATGTTTTTACTACCGGTTTGGGCATGCTCCCACACAACACTTCTGTGCATGTGCAGAAGTATCCAGTTTAGTGGGAGTGGGGGTGGGAGTAGGGTGAGCCTCCCGCCACCGCTACTACTGGTTCGCTCGATCTGGCCTGAACTGGGAGCAAGCCAGCTCTGATTCTGACCTAGGCTTCCCAAAATAATGAAGCAGACTCCTCATCTCGATAAAACCTCTTTTATTTAGGTGAAAGGGATTCCTCTACAGCAAAGTCCCAGCCAACAGCCTTTCAAGATATTTCACAACTACATACCTTTATCAGGCTTGGAGAGTTGCCAGGCCGATATCTTCCAAACTCCAAGCTGTAGCAGCAATTACTTGGCAAGAAGTCAGGAACAGATCTTCACTCTAATGAATTGAACTAATTGTCTCCTGCAAACTCCACTCCCCTTTCGCTGTTCTTTTATTCCCTATGGGAGGGGCCATTCATGGTCCCCCTGTGGCCTTACTCCCGAGTCGACCCTTGTTCCTTAGCTGTTCCCTTCTCCTGGCAGCTCTGCGCTTGCACACACTGGGAACAGGCTCCAGCTGTTCTTCTGCTCCACTGATGTCTGACTCCGAAGGCAGCTGATAACTGTCAGACGGCTCTGGCTCCCTCTCTGCTTCTGACACAGAGCCCTCATCAGAGCCTTCTCCAGACTCCAGGACTGGCCCATGTTCCTCCCCAACCTCCTCACTGTCTGAGTCTGCCACCGGCTCCACTGGCCGCTGGTGGGCCACAATAGTGATCAAAGTTAAAAAAAAAACTTTTCACGCTTACCAGCATTGTGGCCACATGATCAAAATTCAGGCACTGGGCAACTGACTCATATTTATGATGGTCAAAGTGTCCCAGGGTCACATGATCCCCCTTTGCAACCTTCTGATGAGCAAAGCCCATTGGGAAGGTAAACTGAGGCAGAACCTGAGGCCAGAATTGGCTGCCACTGAAATTGAAACGTAGAGAAAAGTAAAGTCTTTCACTCAGGCAAGACAAATCAAATGGACACCTATAGACTGGGTGAAACCAGGTTTAATAGCAGTGACTGGAGGGGGATCTTGGAGTCTAAGTAGACAACCAGCTAAATAGGAGCCAGCTGTGTGCAGCAGCAGCCAAAAAAAGCCAATGCAATCCTAAAATGCATTAACAGAGGGATTCAGTCAAGATCTAGGGAGGTACTAACACCACTCTATAAATCCCTAGTAAGACCACACCTAGAATACTGCATCCAATTTTGGTCACCACACTACAAAAAAGACGTTGAGACCCTAGAAAAAGTTCAGAGAAGAGCAACCAAGATGAATATGGCTAAAACATACGAAGAAAGGTTGCAGGAACTGGGCATGGCTGGTCTAGCGAAGAGAAGGACCAGGGGAGACAGGATAGCAGTCTTCCAATATTTGAGGGGCTGCCACAGAGAGGAGGAGGTCAAGCTATTCTCCAAATCCCCTGAAGGCCACACAAGGAATATAGTAATGGATGGAAACTGAACAAGGAGAGATTCAACCTGGAAATAAGGAGGAATTTTTTGAGAGTGAGAACAATCAACCCATGGAATAGAAGTTGCATTTGGAAGTTGTGGGAGCTTCAGCACTGGAAGCTTTCAAGAAGAGACTGAACTGCCATCTGTCAGAAATGGTACTGTATAAAGTCGTCTGCTTGAGCAAGGGGTTGGACTAGATGACCTACAAGGTCCCTTCCAACTCTGTTAACCTGTTATCTGTTATCTGACACGATGCCACATACATGTTGACACTCCAAAACCAACATTATTGGAAACAACGCCATGAAATGTGAATTTCTTGATTTGAATTTCTATCCCACCTTTTGAGACAGGACATTCTTCCTTTCTCCCTCCAACAGCCCCTCCCTCCAACAGCCCCCCTCTCCCTCCAACCATCCAAGTTCCTAAGGGTGGTTTAGAACCCAGGACTCTTTTATCCTAGCCCGGGGCTTTTAGGTCTACCCCAAACTGGCTCTTTCATGGCTTATTATTCATGAGGTAACCACCGAAACAGAAGTCATCAGCCCAATGAGGTCGCGACGTGACAGCGTCCAGCAGCCCAAATGGCGTCCAATGTCTGGACTTCAACTCCCAGAATTCCCCAGCCAGCGAGTTGAAGTACGGACACCTTCAAGTCGCCAAGGTTGAGAAACTCTGCTGTAGAACCACGGTGGAAATTTCGCCTGTCGGATGCAGATAAAATTTCATTCCCCTCATTATGCGATGGCGAGAGCACCATCTGTGCCGTTTCATTTCAGTGAGGCTAGGAGGGAGCCAAAGATAGAAAATCTCCAAGAAATAGCAATTGCCCAATGAAACAGCGATACCGAGGAAACAAGATTAAAAAAAAACACAACGGTCTGTTTTCCTTGCACCAATAACGCTGAGCTGATCCATGGTAAGGCTGCATGAGTACAGCATTGAAACTATCGACATTAATAAAATGTAGGGGTATCTCAGGGGTGTCCAAACTTGGCAACTTTAAGACTTGTGGACTTCAACTCCCAGAATTCAACTTTAAGACTTGTGTGGACTTCAACTCCCAGAATTCCCCAGCCAGCTCTGCTGGCTGGGGAATTCTGGGAGTTGAAGTCCACAAGTCTTAAAGTTGCCAAGTTTGGACACCCCTGATCTATCTTCACGAAGGACCTAGATGGGGGAATGGAAAGGGAACTTTGCAGATGATGCTAAGCTGGCAGGAATAGCCAACACCCTAGAAGATAGGCTCAAGATCCAAATGGATCTTGACAGACTTGAACCCTGGGCCTTATCGAACGAAATGAAATTCAATATAGAGAAAAGTAAAGTCTTATACTCAGGCCAGACAAACCAAAAGGACACATATAGACTAAGTGAAACAAGGTTTAATAGCAGTAACTGAGAGAGGGATCTTGGAGTCTTAGTGGACAACCAGCTAAATATGAGCCAACAGTGTGTAGCAGCAGCCAAAAAAGCCAATGCGATCTTAAGTTGCATTAACAGAGGGATAGAATCAAGATGAAGTGAGGTACTAATATCACTCTATAAAGCCTTAGTAAGACCACACCTAGAATACTGCATTCAGTTTTGGTCACCACACCATAAAAAGACTAGAGAGAGTGCAGAGAAGAGCAACCAGGATGTTTAGGAGACTGGAGGCTAAAACATCCGATGAACAGTTGCAGAAACTGGGCATGGCTAGTCTAGTGAAGAGAAGGACCAGGGGAGACATGATAGCAAGGTTCCAATATGTGAGGGGCTGCCACAGAGAGGAGAGGGTCAAGCTATTCTCTAAAGCCCCTGAAGGCCAGACAAGGAACTCCTGCTTGGGATGGGGGTGGACTAAATGACCTACAAAGTCCCCCAAAGGGAGGCAGAAACTCATCCCTGCCACACCTTTGTCAATGAGCCATTAAGGCCTAAGCCAGTCTATTCCACATAACAAAGATCTACCTCCTTCAGACAGAACCTCTCTCGCCACTCCTGTTCAACACATACATAAAACCACTGGGCGAGATCATCCGTGGCTTTGGGGTGGGATATCATCTGTATGCTGATGATACTCAGCTATACATCTCCACCCCGAACCACCCCAACGAGGCCGTCGAAATGATGTCCCGGTGCTTGGAAGCCGTACGGATCTGGATGGATGACAACCGACTCAAACTCAACCCCTCCAAGACGGAGTGGCTGTGGCTTCCGCCCCCCCCCCGGTTCAACCAGTTGCTTCCATCTCTGGCCATCGGGGGCGAGCAACTGGCCCCCATGGAACGGGCGCGCAATTTGGGCGTCCTCCTAGATGCCCGGCTGTCCATGGATGACCATGTAACAGCCGTGGCAAGGGGGGCGTTCCACCAGGTTCGCCTGGTGCGCCAATTGCGCCCCTTATTGGACCGGGATGCCTTGCGCACAGTCACCCATGCGCTGGTGACGTCTCGCCCGGACTACTGCAATGCTCTCTACATGGGGCTTCCCTTGAGATGCACTCGGAGACTGCAGTTGGTCCAGAATGCAGCCCCGCGGGTGATTATGGGGAGGACTAGGTACTCCCATGTAACACCTCTCCTGCGCGAGCTGCACTGGCTTCCTGTGGTCTATCGAGTGCATTTCAAGGTTCTGATTATGATCTTTAAAGCGCTCCATGGCACAGGACCTAGTTACTTCCGGGATCGCATCCTGCCCCATACATCCCTATGACCAATCCGCTCACACAGAGAGGGACTTCTCCGGGTGCCGTCCGCTAAACAGTGTCGGGGGGCGACACCCAGGAGCAGGGCCTTCTCTGTGATGGGCCCAGCCCGGTGGAATGACCTCCCCCTTGATATCAGGATTACTTCCGATCTCCGCTCCTTCCGTGTAAAGCTCAAGACCCACCTTTTTCAATTAGCTGGCCTGGCTCAACCGTAGTCTATCCTTTTCCTCCTGACAGTCCTTTTTTAAATTGTATTATTATTTCGGGGTATTTTAATGACTAATTTAATTTTTATTATTATTAATGTAATGTATTTTTAATTATTACCTCCTCCATGCATGTATGTATATGTATGTATATGTGTGTATTTTTATGTTTATATGTATGTATGTATATTTTATTGTACGCCGCCCCGAGTCCCTTGCGGAGAGGGTGCGGCTAACAAATTAAATTTCTATTTCTATTTCTATTTCTAACCATAGTAGGACTTGCCCTCTACCCATTGCACCTGGAAGGATTACATCACCTAGCAAGGCTCAACCAAGCTTGGGACTCAGGACAGCTTAGAGAGTTGCCCCTGCACTGCCCCATGGGAGTCTGGCAGCCAATCAGAATACAAGCTCAAGTTCAAAAACCCAGAGAAGGCATAAATCCCAGGCACACTCAGAATCTCTTCCCTCCCCACCACCGGCAGGTCCTCAAACCATGTGATCCTGTCCATCATCAATAAGCAACTTCTTTCCAAGCAACTTCCATGAATCCAAATGTCTTTTCCCCCACTTGTAACTGAACGCAGATGTATATTTCTTCCAGCAGGACTTTGGAGGTCTTCCAATCCAACCTCCTGCTCAAGGCAGAAGAACTTATACCAGGGGTGTCCACAGAGCTGGCTGGGGAATTCTGGGAGTTGAAGTCCACAAGTCTTAAAGTTCCCAAGTTTGGACACCCCTGACTTATACCATCCCAGTTCAATGGTTGTCCGTGTCTATTTTTGAAACCCTCCAATGATGGAGAGCCAACGACTCAAAAGAGACAAGCCATTCCATTGATGAATTGTTTTGAGTATTAGAAAAAGTTCCTTACTTCTAGGATGGTTCTCTCTTTAATAAGCTTTCACTTATCATTTCTTGTCCTGCCCTCAGGCGCTTTCGGCAGGAAATGGACTTCGACAAGCAGTGAACTTTTGACAGTAATGAATTCCTTGCTCGGTTCTTCAGGCAGAAAGCAGTTAAACAAGGAACTGCGCAGGCCTTTCAGACATGGAGGCTTCCAGTTTACTTTGCGCAAATCTCCTTTGGAAGTAGAGACGCCCGTCATCAGTGCAGCTACAATTTGGGGAAGGAGAACGATGTCCTTTCAGATGATCAGCTTGTCAGACGTCAGATAACAACGATTCAGTAAATACTGTATTACAGGAAATATGAAATGCAAACTGTAATTGAAGCCAGAGCGAGCATCTCGACATATTATTTCCTGTCTGACTCTCCAATAGGCTTGCTAAGCAACTATTCTACGGTTTTGATGCAGAAATAGGTTAGTGCTTTGTTTAACTACGAATTTGGGAACAATTTTGAGGCTACTTCCCCTCCTCTTCTTTTGTGCTAGATTTTATGGGTTTTTTTAAAAAAATACAAAGAGATTTAGTTGTGACTCAGAGAATGATTGAAGATAAATATTGTGGGTTCAAAATGTTGTAGAAACACGTCATTTCAGCAGAGGTTGATGATTATTTCTTTAAAAAAAAACAACCTCTACGTAGATCTGCTAGTTTTGAAGTTTATGGTATAAACGTTCTGTATCTTAATGTTCCACTATCATTCGTAACCAGTGGTGGGATTCATTTTTTTTTGCTACCGGTTCTGTGGCCGTGGCTTGGTGGGCGTGGCTCAGTGGGAGGGTCATGTGACTGAGTGATGTTGAGTTGGCCATGCCCACTCAGTCACATGATGCCTACAGAACCCGGTACTAAAAAAAATTGAACTTACAGCTATTGCAGTCTTTTTTTTAACCTATTATTTTCTGCCCAGGGTCTGAGATGGCTAAACTCAGAAGCTGTCAAAGGCCTCATCCTGTATGCCGCCCGCTCTCCTGTCACCACCCGTCACCCCGTTTTCCCTCCTTCAGAGGGAGGCCCCGGCCCTTACTCAATCTCCACGCTTCCTCCCCCACGACCGCTTCTTTCTTCGTCCCACAACTTACCTTCCTCCTATGGCTGGTGGCAGAGGGGAAGGCAAGCCAGGGCTGAGCCATTGCCGCTATGCTCCCCGCCAGCCCACATCTCACCCCTGGTGAGCGGGCGGGTGGGTGGGGGCGTGGCCAGCCACAGGTGGTATTTGCCAGTTTGGCAAACCAATCAAAATTTCTGCTACCAGTTCTCCTGAACCAGTCTGAACCGGCCGAATTCCACCTCTGTACTTCCCATTCTATGATTCCTGGACAAATGGCTATTCAAATCTGCTTCTTGCTTTATTTTTGTTGTAAGTTTTAAAAAAAAGTTCTTACAGGAGGACAACCATTTGTCGACATTGTCCCTTCCAAAGGTTGGTTGTAGCTTGTAAAGAATGGAAGGGAAACAATGTCTTACTCTTTGAAGTCCTTTCTTGGAATTTCTTTTGACCTCGAATATCAAACATAGAATCCGAAGCCTGGAAGGGACGTTGGAGGTCTTCTAGTCCAACCCAAAGTTCTCAAGGGCAGAGAATTTCCCAAGAGGCCTTCAAGAAGAGATTGGATAACCATTTGTCTGAAATGCTGTAGGATTTCCTGCCTAAGTAGGGGGTTGGACTAGAAGACCTCCAAGGTCCCTTCCAACTCTGTTTATTCTATTTTCTAGTTCTCCTCCACTGGTTTACATTCTTGGGGTTCCATGATGACTTTGAAACTCCTTTTCTCAAACTGTTTCAAACCGAAGCATAATTTTGGAGGACTGTTTCCAAATTGGAAGAAAGCAGATTTGATTTTTTTTGGCTGTCTTTCAGGCCTTGAGATATTCTAGAAAGATGGGAGAGGGAAGAGATGCGGAATGCCTAAGCATCTCACTCCCATAATAGAACAACGAACAGAATAACAGAGTTGGAAGGGACCTTGGAGGTCTTCTAGTCCAACCCTCTCCCCAAGCAGGAGACTTTACACCATTCCAGACAAATGGTTGTTCAATTTCTTCTTGTTGGAGCACCACAGGTGTTATTCAGCCGGTTCGGACTGGTTCTGGCAAACCGGTAGTGGAAATTTTGAGTAGTTCGGAGAACTGGCAAATGCCACCTCTGGCTGGCCTGCCCTCCTGCCCCCACCATTCCCTCCCCTATATTCCCTTGCTTTTTTTTTAGCTCAGCTTGTTGATTCTAAACAACAGCTCATCTCACCAGCGCTGACACTAAGGATGGTCTTTGAGTGCTGCACGCATGTGCGAAGCCTGTATTAGGTGTGCATGTGTGTGTAGCACACTCTCGTAGAACTGGTAGGGAAACATTTGGAATCCCACCACTGTGGAGCACCCAAAATTTCTAGTGGCAGGCTGTTCCACTGATTCATTGTTCTCACAGTCAGGAAATTTCTCCTTAGTTCTAGGTTGCTTCTCTCCTTGAATAGTTTCCATCCGTTGCTTCTCATAGGCTCGTTAGATCAGTTTTTAATCTCATTGGTTTTTTTTTCTTTTTAACAGAAGCTCATGTTTCGCACCAAGCTAACATCTGCAAAGATCTTCCGAGCCAGTGGTTGGGTGGGTGGGAAGGAAGACTTCACCATGCGCCAATTTCTTATCCATCCTTCCAGTCCAATTTCATTTCGTACCTCCCATTCTGACTGCTTCCCATTAAACATCGCCGGGTGATGTGCTGCTAATGACCATTTACTGTGAAATCTACCTTCTGTCCTGTCTTCCAAGCCATTTATTATGAAAAAGATTATAATAAATTAAGTGCTTCCACCAGCGCCCTGCCAGCTTATTATCTTATGGTGGGGGAGGTTCTTTTGGATAGGATCAAAATGTTTGCACTAACTGTTTAAACATCCATTTTATTATAATGGAAAATATATAATAATAATAATAATAATAATAATAATAATAATAATAATAATAATAATAATAATAATAATAATAATAATAATAATAATAATAATAATAATAATAATAATAATAATGTTCATTAAACATGGATCTGGGAAGCTGGAGTCCTCCAGCAGCGATGCCATAATGAATTTCGACAGGTAGATTCTCCCTGCTTTCCCCCCCTCTTCATTAAGAAAATGAACATTTACATCCCGAGACCCTGCAGATATTAGTTATTTTTAATGAACAGCGCTGCCATTTTCAAAGCCGAAACCGTCATGTTGTAGAGCGGAGATATGCCAGGTCAGGAAAGAAATTCTAATTAAATTTGGGTTGAAGCGCACTTCAGCCGCCAATAATTGATTAGAATCCTTCCACGGGCCACAATCTGTTTTGCAACTAAGCAGACAACATAAAAATAGGGAAGCTTACTTATTGACGGAAAGGGTCGGCTAGAAAACCATTCGAAAGTTCCTAAAAGGAAAGTAAGCGTAGGAAGGACTCCAGAGAAGGAAGTGAAAGATCTAAAGCGGGGGGGGGGGGTCATACTTAAGGCCCGTGGGTTGGATCCTGCTGGCGGGGTGCTTAGATCTGGCCCACAGACCGGCCTGCAACTAGCAAAGGACTGACCCGTGGTTCCTCTCAGCAGTAAGATTCACTTACCTTCCCTACAGGTTCGCAAATTTGAGCGCATGCGCCGCATCTAAGCATGCGCACCAGAGGTGGGTTCCTACCGGTTCGGATTGGTTCGGCTGAACAGGTAGTAACTTGGCGGCCTGGGTTGCTGGAACTGGCAATGACCCAGGCATGCCACGCCCCAAACTAAGTTTTTGGCTTCTGCGCATGTACCGAAGCATTTTTTAGCATGCGCGCATAGTGCACATCAAGCGTACTTGGGGCACGTCCCTGAGCAAACCGGCAGTAGCAGCAGCCAGAACCCACCTCTGAATGCGCCTTACCTTCTGTGCTCAAACATTATGTCAGGGCGGGTGGGCGGAGCCTCCCACAGCGTCCGCCACCGGTTAGCCAGAACCGAGAGAACCGGCTGAATACCACGCCTGCTGCCTCTGCTAGCAAAAATGGGGTGTGGGGGGGAGATGTGCATTTTCCTCCCCCCCCCAATGCCCTGTTTTTGGCCTGCTTGGCCTCCTGCAGCATTCTGCCAGCCAAAATTAAAAACCAAACAAAAGGAGAAATGTTTCCTCTTTTGCATTTAGCATGCAAGAAGGGGCAGGAAAGGAGAAAGGGAAAGAGGAAAGACGGAGAAAAAGGAGGAAAGGTGGGAAGGGAGCAAGGAAGAGAAAATATGGAAAGAGGGGAAGGAAGAAGAAATTAAAATGAAGAGGGAAGGAGAAAGAAGCGAAGGAAGGAGGGAGGGAGGAGATTATAACGAGAGTGAAGGAGGGTCTGAAGGAAGTCCTGCCTGAGCACTTGGCCACTATAGGTGTCCCCCCTAACACGAATCCCACGTCACACCCACCATCCATTGCTTCTTGTCCTGCCTTGAGATTCAGTCCAGCAGATCCCGGACTGAGCAGATGGTCGACTTGGATGAGCTCCAATGTCTCTTTCAACTCTGGGATTCCATGAATCCATTCCATCCAATCTTTTAAAGTTTACCTTGGCTGCTCTGCATCCGATTCCTAATATTTCCAGAGAAACGGCTCAAGAAATAGGAGATGCGATTGGAAGATTCGCTGCTTCTAATCCTCTTATGGCAAGGTTTTTAACAGAGTTGGAAGGGACCTTATAGGTCATCTAGCCCACCCCCTTCTCAAGCAGGAGACCCTACACCACCTCTGACAGATGGCAGTCCAGTCTCTTCTTGAAAGTTTCCAGTGATGAAGCCCCCACAACTTCCAAAGGCAACTTCGGTTCCTTGGGTTGATTGTTCTCACTGTCAGAAAGTTTCTCCTTATTTCTAGGTTGAATCTCTCCTTGATCAGTTTCCATCCATTATTCCTTGTCTGGCCTTCAGGTGCTTTGGAAAATAGCTTGATCCCCTCCTCTCTGTGGCAGGCCCTCAGATATTGGAAGATGTTTTCCTGTCTCTTCCCTAGACTAGCCATGTCCAGCCCTGCAACCGTTCATCGTATGTTTTAGTCTCCAGTCCCCTCATCATCTTGGTTGCTCTTCTCTGCTCGACTCTTTCTAGAGTCTCCACATCTTTTTTTTATAGTATGGTGGCCAAAACTGGATGCAGTATTCTAGGTGTAGTCTTACTAGCGACTCCCGTTTTCCTGTACATTATATTTTTCTGCACCAAAGCTTTGAGGTGTTGCTTGTTATTTACGTTTTTCTCCTGGCCTGTGAGTTGTAAATTCACTTCTGATGCTATTTCTATTGTGTTAGGTAAAATTCATTCTGCATCTGTCATTTCTTCAATGACATCTTTCGAACAGAGTCTATCCATAAGAAGCAGAAATCACCACTGACATTGTGAGTAATATTTTCTACATGCTTACAACATTATGTGTAATCTTTTGTATCTCTTTCCTGTATCTAAAATCTGCAGTCTTTTCTAGTGACCAGTTTTTGAAATAATAAAATTCTTTGTTTATATTATGCCTTGCAAAAAACAAAAATATAACATAACAGGCTTCATTTCCTACGGGAAGCTGTTGTACTTTCATCCCAAAACCTTATCGTAAAAGTGTCCGTTTTATGTGGACCCTTGGTCGATTTATAACTTTTTAGGATCAAAACCTTATTTAGTGTTCTGCTGTTTATTTCACATTCTTTAAATGCTTAAGCTTATGATTAAATTTTTCTTTCATTCGGCGTTAGAGACTCACTCAACACTTTCAAACATGCCTTTTCAAAAGTTTTTAATAGCTTAGAAGTTGTTAAAGAGCAATTTATGAAAGTCATTTGGAAAGGGAGGCTTACAAGCCTGATGTCCTTTAAAAGACTCAACCACGGTTGCGAGTAAGGTCGCCAATCCCATTGTCTTGTTGCACTCAAAACCCATAGAAAACCATCGCCCTGTCGTCTCTTCATGAGGAGCTGCCGTCCGGAATACATGTGGGCAATCTCCCTTCTTCTCCTTCCCCGATAGGTTGCGAACAACCAATCCACTCACCAATTCCTTGGTCTTTGCCATGATTGTTGGCTGCAATTTCCCAGAGCCATTTCAAGATCGCTATACCTCCCCCAGAAGGTTTCAGTGTGACATTATTTCAGCCTTCTCAGCACATCCCTAACAGCCTTTATGCTGAGCTTCATACTATTTATAATTAAATTGCTTTTTTAAAAATGAAAACTGCTGCAGTTTAATCTAACAGAGATTTCAGAATATCCCATAGACCTCCCTTGGAATGTTTAACCAAGTTACTAGAGGTGGCACAGTGATTAGAGTGCAGTACTGCAGGCTACTTCTGCTGTCTGCCGGCTGCCAGCGATTTGGCAGTTCGAATCTCACCAGGTTCAAGTACCATCCTTCCAAGGTCAGTAAAATGAGGAACCAGATTGTTGGGGGCAACATGCTGACTCTGTCAACCGCTTAGAAAGAGCTGCAAAGCACTGTGAAGTGGTGTATCAGTCTAAGTGCTATTGCTATTCTAGATTTGGCAACAGTGTCCAAAATTCCTAGGAATAGTAAATTGCAATTCCAGCACATCTAGAGGGAAACAGATTTAATGGGCAAGTTGATACAAGAAAGACGGTTGAGATCTAGGCATGGCGGCTCTAGTTGCATTGTTAAACACTAGGTGGCAGCAAAGAGTGATCACTTTCTGTACCTCTCTGCCGCCATCTAACGGTCGTCTCAAATTTTGCAGCTGAGACAAGATTGTGGTAAGATAGGTAGGGCAGTTAAGAGTGGTTTTCCTTGGATTCTAAACAGAGAGAAAAACGCAAACCTTCTAAGGTTCAGAGGTGAAATGCTACCAGTTCAGACCAGTTCACCCGAACCTGTAGCAAAGGTGCCAGCTGTTCACCCAAACCAGTAGTAAAAAAAATGCTGCCAGTTCGGGCGAACTGGTTCTTCCAATGACCAGCTGTGCCACATGATTTATTAGCTAGAAAGCATTAGATAGCTAATCTAAATTGAGTGGCACAGCGGATTCCCCCACCCCCACGATTCGCTTACCTTGCGGTTCACTTACTTGCTTGCCAGGTGTGCTCTTGGTAGCATGCTCTGCCCACCCGACCAGATGTCATTTTGATGCTCTGCGCATGTGTGGAAGGTGGTGAATCAGGGGTTGGCTGCTGCCGGTTTGGTGTGCAAATTTTTGTGTGTATGCACACTCGCTTTGCTTGTGTGCATGCCAAATGCACACTCCATGCTCGAGCGCATTTGGACTTAAAAAGGACTGCACATGTGCAGAACATCAGAAAAGGAAAAAAAAATACATTTTTGCAATGAAGAATTTTCTGCAAATGCGTAGAACTAAAAATCAAGATGGCAGCGCCGACGAGAGAACCAGTTCAGGGGTTGTGGCAGGCTGTGTTACTACCTAGATGGCCAAACCAGTCCAAACTGGTAGGAACCCACCTCTGTGGCAAATGCATGCATGCGCATGCTCACTTTGCTACCAAACCGGTTTCTTAGCAAAGCTAAGTGGATTTCACCCCTGCTCTTGTTGAGAAACAATTTCCCATTGAGAGGCGAGCAAGTCTTTCCCTGAATTGATTTCAAGCAGCTCTGTCTACTGGTATCTGCGGTCGAGGAGGTTCAAAGGGCTGCCACTGAGCCCCCATGACTGCATCCGCCAACACTGTTCAGCAGGCAGGCAGTTCAGAGGCAGGGAAGGGTTCCCTACGTGAGATCCTTCAGCGGGAGGTTTACAAAGGCCTTCCTGCCACGCAAGCGAGGAAGACGAGAGGACGCTCGCTTGCAAGACAGGAAGAAGATAAAAACTCACACCAGGAACCAGCAGGGCTTCTTGGTAAAACAGGAGGACCTTGGAAGGTACGTAGTACAGGCCTTTTGCAAGCGAAGAATCGCCTCTTTTTCTCCCCACGTGGTGTATAATAAGGCCTTTGGTAACTGGCGCTTGAAAGCAAGATGGCTTGCTGTGAACTCAGTTATCCTAGGGCGCTTCAAAATGGAGGTTTTTTCCATTCCTGAATCCTATCCAGCCCCGTATGCATCCAAAGACTGATCTATCTCGTTCTGTTTGTCTTTTCTGTCTCACAAGCCTTCCGTTGCATAGAGCGGTCAAGTGAAGACGGCGGGTGGGAAATTCAGTTAATTAGCAACTGATCAACTGGAGAAGTTGGTTTTCTCTAACCCTGAGAAAGAGAGAGAGAGAGAGAGAGAGAGAGAGAGAGAGAGAGAGAAGGACCTGGAGAGAGTAATTGCCTTGAAATAAAAGCGATCCATCCAGTGGCGGGTTCTGGATCCCGTTGCAACCGTTATGGTGCAACGGGGCTGGGCGTCCACCCACATGAAAATGCGCAGCATGTGTGCACATGTACTCACCACCCGTGACACTCTCCGACGCCTCCATGACACCTCCGCAACACTCCAACTGCTCGGTGGAGTGTCGTATGCTCTGTGCACGTGCGTGGAAGTCCTGAACAGCTAAAATACCGGTAAGGAGAGCGGGCGGGCAGGTGGGCCCTCCGGAGCACCGTACTGGAATGGTACTTGCTGCTCCCAGCAGGCAAAGGTATGCCCGTACCGGGGCTTACTGCCTGCAACCCACCTTGGGATCCATCCATCCCCAGAAACAATAGGATGGGGGGGGGGGCTTTAAGATTTTGGCCAATTGCAAGATGCCGGTTGAAGATCTTTAACCGTCAGAGGTCCCATGTTATCCAAATGCAGAGCTGAACCTTCATTTAAGTCAGTTGAAGAGTCCTCCACTCCTCTGCTCACAACAGAATCCCTTATGGCACCAGGTTTGAAATTTTGGGCGTGGAGAACCTGGAACTGCGCTGCCTACCCTCTGACCTAAGCATAGTATGCAAAATTGTGTGCTACAATGTCCCACCTGTCAATGACGTCTTCAGCTTCAACCTCAATAATACGCGGGAAAACAATAGATACAAACTTCAGATAAACCACTCCAAACTCAATTGCAGGAAATATGACTTCAGCAACAGAGTGGTCAATGCCTGGAAAGCTCTACCTGACTCCGTTGTTACATCTTCAAACCCCAATAGCTTCAACCTTAAATTATCTACCGTGGACCTCACCCCATTTCTAAGAGGTCCAAAAAGGGGGCTTGCATAAGCTCACCAGCGTGCCTACCGTCCCTGTCCTACTGTCCCCATTTATCTGTACCCATTTCCTGTGTCCATGTTTATACTTATACCTGTTATCTCGTACATGTTTGACAAACTAAATGAATAAATAAAATAGATAAATAAACTATTGTGTTTGGCCTTGGGGGCTGGGCTGGGCATGGCCAGGGTGGGTGTGACCAGCTTGATGTCACTCATGTCGGGGGTGCCTGCAGTGTCTTGAGTGCTTTGCCAGAGAAAATGGGCTCCCGAGCTCCGTTTTGAGCTGCCACACCCTCCTGCAACCCTCCGTCAGTGAAAACGGAGCCGAGGAGGGCCAGATCTATTGTGATTCGGGTTAATGTCAGGGTTCCAAATAGCATCCAAAGTAAATCAGAGTCCAAGGCAAAAGTTTCCTCAAAGTTCCAATTGATGAAGAGAGCCACGTTGGCACATCTGGGAAAACCTGAATCTGAAAGCTTCCTAGTTTTCCCCACCCTGTTGAAAGTTCAAGATCTTGCCTCACACCCACAAGTCCATCCCATGGCCCAATCTCCCACTGCCATGAAGACAGAGTCCACCCATCCAGTTCCGGTCAGGTGCAGAAGTGCAAAGACAAAGGATGACCTTGGCTTTCTAGAAAGAATGTTGTTTTGGCTAAGATTCTAGCACTGATGATGTTCAGCTAGTTTCGTGGGCAGAAGCAGGAGCAACAAATCAATTCAACTGGAACTTCATGCGTGTTTCTGATCTTTCACGCCTGACGTTACTCTGCACACAAAATTAACAATGTAGACTAATACATCCTTGCATAGAATTTGGATCTAGATTCTGGGGCGATGGCGAACTGGAAATCAGAATTCTTTCCGAAATGGTTGGAGTAGAGTAAGAACTAAAAAAACCAAACCATCACCTCTGTTTAAACTTTCAAGGTCAGAGAGATACAGAATGTGGAATTGAGGGATCCTTGGTGCTCTCTGAGCTTGGCAGATGTTTCATTACCAAGCTAGGTAACATCATCAGTCTAGAAGGGAAGCGGGGTTGCAAGGAGGAGGATTGTGAGGTCCTTGGTCCTTTCTGAGTGGGGTTGTTTTCTTGTAGGCATTTCATTACCCATCTAGAGAACATCATCAGGGCTAGAAGGAAGTGGGGTTTGTGGAGAGGGAGGGGAGGGGGAGGAGGAGGAGGAGGAGGAGGAGGAGGAGGAAGAAGAGGAAGAGGAGGACTGGAGGTTCCTCAATGGTCTCTCAGCTTGGTTGTTTCCTTGCAGACATTTCATTACCCAACTAGGGAACATCATCAGTGCTAATAGATTACTAGCACTGATGATGTTACCTATGTCAGGCCTGGAAGCCATCTTTTGCATTGGGCCTTCAGCCTGCCACATTCAACGCTCTGGGAAACTGGGAGGGGGATTATATGGAGTATGGGAGATATATATAGTCATAATAACATTCCTTTCTCAGAGAGTCAAGGACAACTTGCCCTGCACCTGGAGGGGTGTGACTGGGAGGCATATTCAGTTGGGATGGCGCCTGATTGGGACATGTGGCTTCTGGGTAGGGACTTGAACTTTCACTTGGGTGAGAAAAACCTGGAAGCTTTCAGATTTGGCTTTCCCCAGATGTGTCAATATGACATCTCTCATAAAATGGAACTTGGAGGAACTTGGAGCCTCGGAGTCTTCTTTTGTTGGGGGTATTACTTGGAACTCTGACAACTAATTGGGTCATGAGACATCTGCAAGGAAGCAACCAATCTCAGAGAGCACCATGTCAACCCTGAGCTACAAATATTCTCCTTTATTGGTACCCCTACCGTCTGAATTCTTCCATCTGTCTACCTCATCCCTTAAATCCTTGGATACTAACAGATGTTGGTAGCTCTAAACTCTTACAGATGTTCAAGAGTGACAGGAATAGAGATAACCAACCTGCTTCTGCTTTGTTGAAGCTGCCATGAATTCATCGCCAGCCTCCCCAACGCTCCGGTCTTCATGGAACAGCCAAGAATCTATAGAGTGACAGGCTGAGGAGGTTGGACCCAAAATTAAGTTGCTTGGCTAACGCTACCAGTCCCTGACTGAAATCGGGCCAACTTTTGATGAGAAACTGTCTATTAAGCGTCTGCTGTCCCTGCAACAAACGCTGGAAAAAATGGAAAGAGAGAGAGAGTTTTGATAGATGTTACTTGACCTTCTTTGGAGAGATGGAAGCCTCGCTGGAACTGAAAACGTTGAGGAGATATCGTCTGGGGAGCTGGAATGGAAAAGGAGCAGATGGCCACAATGAAGAGAAGAAGAATCGGCTCAGATGATGGGACATTTTAATGAGCAATTCTGGATGCAAAGAAACAGCTCATACAGAGGGATTATCAGAGTTGGAAGGGACCTTGTAGGTCCTCTAGTCCAACCCCTCTCCCAAGCAGGAGAGCCTACACCATTTCTGACAGATGGCAGTCCAGTCTCTTCTTGAAAGCTTCCAGGGATGAAGCTCCCACAACTTCTGAAGGCAACTTCAGTTCCATGGGTTGATTGTTCTCACTGTCAGAAAATTCCTCCTTATTTCCAGGTTGAATCTCTCCATGTTCAGTTTCCATCCATTAGTCCTTGTCTGGTGTTCAGGTGCTTTGGAAAATAGCTTGACCCCCCCATCTCTGTGGCAGCCCCTCAAATATTGGAACACTGCTATCATGTCTCCCTGGTCTCTTCACTAGACATACCCAGTTCCTGCAACCGTTCATCAAGTGTTTTAGCCTCTAGTGCCCTAATCCTCTTGGTTGCTCTTCTCTGTATTCATTTGTCTATGGAGATTCTCAGTCCTCCAGGTCATGGTTGTCCCAAAGGTGCTTTCTTTTCAGGAGGCAACTGGGCTTTCTTGTTTTTCTTTGAAGACGTTTCGTCCAGTTGCCTCTTGAAAATGGCACCTTTGACAACTGTGGCCTGAAGGACGGAGAATCTCCAGAGACATTTAGCTATGCAAGAGCTGAAGAAGCGTCCTGGAAGAGAATCAAAACCAAAGAAAAACCAAAAAGTCCATTTGCCTCTTGAAAAAAAGGACGTTTGGAACTCATTCATTCGTGTTCAACATTTGGCTACCTGAAGGATTGTTGAATAGGATAGGATAGGGTAGAATAGGAGAGGAGAGGAGAGACTAGACTAGAATAAGAGATGGGATAAGGAATGGGATAAGGAATGGGATGGGATGAGTTGTGTGATGGGATGGGATAGGATAGAACAGCACAGGGTAGGATAAGACAGGATAGGATAGGAGGGAAGAGAAGGGAAGAGAAGAGAAGGGAAAAGAAGAGGGAAGATAGGAGAGGAGAGACTAGATTAGACTAGAGTAGAATAGAATAGAATAGAATAAGGGATGGGATAAGAAATGGGATGGGATGGGTTGTGATGGGTTGTGATGGGTTGTGATGGGATAGGACAGGACAGGACAGGATAAGATAGGAGGATAGGAGGAAAGAGAAGAGAAGAGAAGAAAAGGGAAGAGAAGAGAGGAGAGGAGAGAATTATTTATTGGACAAGTATGTTTGGACACACACGGAATTTATCTTTGCTGCAGAAGCTCTCAGTGTGCATAAAAATACATTCATCAAGAATCATAAGATATAACAGTGATAGTAAGGTCTGTTTCCTTGGGGAAAACCCCCCTTTTCTGCCCCAAACATCATAAATTATAATTTTGGAGGCAGACTGCATTCCAGAGAAACAAAGACAAGGGACAGCATCCATGTTTACTGTGTCTTTTTAAAAAAAACCCAAAAATCTCACCCACGTTTGCCTTATTTTCCAGTAATGAACAAGAAATTCCCATTTCAGAAGCAAATCCCCACAACCTCGTTTCCTCTGATGTCTCCGGCTTTGCAAAAGCAAAGTCATTTTTTTTCTCCGACACCGACACTGAATCTCAAACCAGCCTGGAGCCTTTTCTTTGATAATGAACTGATTTTTCCTTCCACAACCCTGTAATACCAACATGCGTGGAGAAGCTATAAAAATCAAGGTTTAACGCTGTTTGTAGATTACAGTCTAGAAATAAAATAGCCCAAGAAAATGTATCTTTGGGCTGGGATTTTGATTTTGTTGACAGCTTCTTTCATTGCTATTATATAGGGGTGCGGGTTTTTATTTTATTTTTTTAAACAAATGTACGGTTCAATAAAACCCCTAAGCCATTTTTGTCCCTTTTGTTTATATCGCGGAATTACTTGGTGCCGAATAGACTTCTTTTATCATTTGTGAGATCCTTTCAATCACTTGAAGGGAGCTGAGATTAAGTCCTGTAGTAGTTGGGGGTGAGGTCTCCTAGTAAGAAGAATATTTTCCAAGGTTGGTTCCTTGGAATAAGAGCTGTGAAGGAGGGGAGAAATCCAGCAGGTTGTGACAGGTTCTGGAGACCGGTAGCGGAAACTTTGAGTAGTTCGGAGAACCGGCAAATACCACCTATGACTGACCCCAGAGTAGGGAGGGAATGGAGATTTTGCAGTATCCTTCTCCTGGAGTGGGGAGGGAATGGGGATTTTGCAGTATCCTTCCTCTGGAGTGAGGAGGGAATGGGGATTTTGCAGTATCCTTCCCCTGGAGTGGGGAGGGAATGGAGATTTTGCAGTATCCTTCTCCTGGAGTGGGGAGGGAATGGGGATTTTGCAGTAACCTTCCTCTGGAGTGGGGAGGGAATGGGGATTTTGCAGTATCCTTCCCCTGGAGTGGGGAGGGAATGGAGATTTTGCAGTATCCTTCCCCTGGAGTGGGGAGGGAATGGAGATTTTGCAGTATCCTTCCCCTGGAGTGGGGAGGGAATGGGGATTTTGCAGTATCCTTTCCTCTGAGAGTGGGGAGGGAATGGAGATTTTGCAGTATCCTTCCCCTGGAGTGGGGAGGGAATGGGGATTTTGCAGTATCCTTTCCCTAGAGTGGGGAGGGAATGGAGATTTTGCAGTATCCTTCCCCTGGAGTGGGGAGGGAATGGAGATTTTGCAGTATCCTTTCCCTAGAGTGGGGAGGGAATGGGGATTTTGCAGTATCCTTTCCCTAGAGTGGGGAGGGAATGGGGATTTTGCAGTATCCTTTCCCTAGAGTGGGGAGGGAATGGGGATTTTGCAGTATCCTTTCCCTAGAGTGGGGAGGGAATGGAGATTTTGCAGTATCCTTCCCCTGGAGTGGGGAGGGAATGGGGATTTTGCAGTATCCTTTCCCTAGAGTGGGGAGGGAATGGAGATTTTGCAGTATCCTTCCCCTGGAGTGGGGAGGGAATGGAGATTTTGCAGTATCCTTCCCCTGGAGTGGGGAGGGAATGGAGATTTTGCAGTATCCTTCCCTGGAGTGGGGAGGGAATGGGGATTTTGCAGTATCCTTCCCCTGGAGTGGGGAGGGAATGGGGATTTTGCAGTATCCTTTCCCTAGTGGGGAGGGAATGGAGATTTTGCAGTATCCTTCCCTGGAGTGGGGAGGGAATGGAGATTTTGCAGTATCCTTCCCCTGGAGTGGGGAGGGAATGGAGATTTTGCAGTATCCTTCCCCTGGAGTGGGGAGGGAATGGAGATTTTGCAGTATCCTTCCCCTGGAGTGGGGAGGGAATGGGGATTTTGCAGTATCCTTTCCCTAGAGTGGGGAGGGAATGGAGATTTTGCAGTATCCTTTCCCTAGAGTGGGGAGGGAATGGAGATTTTGCAGTATCCTTCCCCTGGAGTGGGGTGGGAATGGAGATTTTGTAGTATCCTTCCCCTGGAGTGGGGAGGGAATGGAGATTTTGCAGTATCCTTCCCCTGGAGTGGGGAGGGAATGGGGATTTTGCAGTATCCTTTCCCTAGAGTGGGGAGGGAATGGAGATTTTGCAGTATCCTTCCCCTGGATTGGGGAGGGAATGGAGATTTTGCAGTATCCTTCCCCTGGAGTGGGGAGGGAATGGAGATTTTGCAGTATCCTTCCCCTGGAGTGGGGAGGGAATGGGGATTTTGCAGTATCCTTCCCCTGGAGTGGGGAGGGAATGGGGATTTTGCAGTATCCTTTCCCTAGAGTGGGGAGGGATGGAGATTTTGCAGTATCCTTCCCCTGGAGTGGGGAGGGAATGGGGATTTTGCAGTATCCTTTCCCTAGAGTGGGGAGGGAATGGAGATTTTGCAGTATCCTTCCCCTGGAGTGGGGAGGGAATGGAGATTTTGCAGTATCCTTCCCCTGGAGTGGGGAGGGAATGGAGATTTTGCAGTATCCTTCCCCTGGAGTGGGGAGGGAATGGAGATTTTGCAGTATCCTTCCCCTGGAGTGGGGAGGGAATGGGGATTTTGCAGTATCCTTTCCCTAGAGTGGGGAGGGAATGGAGATTTTGCAGTATCCTTCCCCTGGAGTGGGGAGGGAATGGAGATTTTGCAGTATCCTTCCCCTGGAGTGGGGAGGGAATGGAGATTTTGCAGTATCCTTCCCCTGGAGTGGGGAGGGAATGGGGATTTTGCAGTATCCTTCCCCTGGAGTGGGGAGGGAATGGGGATTTTGCAGTATCCTTTCCCTAGAGTGGGGAGGGAATGGAGATTTTTGCAGTATCCTTCCCCTGGAGTGGGGAGGGAATGGAGATTTTGCAGTATCCTTCCCCTGGAGTGGGGAGGGAATGGAGATTTTGCAGTATCCTTCCCCTGGAGTGGGGAGGGAATGGAGATTTTGCAGTATCCTTCCCTGGAGTGGGGAGGGAATGGGGATTTTGCAGTATCCTTTCCCTAGAGTGGGGAGGGAATGGAGATTTTGCAGTATCCTTCCCCTGGAGTGGGGAGGGAATGGAGATTTTGCAGTATCCTTCCCCTGGAGTGGGGAGGGAATGGAGATTTTGCAGTATCCTTCCCCTGGAGTGGGGAGGGAATGGGGATTTTGCCAAAGTATTGCTCAAAGTTCCAATTTATGAAGAGAGCCATGTTGGCAGATCTGGGAAAACCTGAATCTGAAAGCTTCCCGGTTTTCCCACCCAGTTGAAAGTTCAAGATCTTGCCCCCCACACCCACCAGCCCATCCCAGGGTCCAATCTTCCATTGCCATGCTGGCAGTTCTAACCATCCAGTTCCGGTCAGGTGCAGAGGTGCACAGACAAAGGATGGCCTTGGCTTTCTAGAAAGAATTTTGTTATGGCTATATAACATCTAACTCTGCACAATCCCTCCTCTCATTTTCCCACAACAGAAAATGGATAGAATAATAGAAAGTGTGGCAGGCCAAAGACCCCAAAGAAATGATGGCTGCAGACCTGACACCAGGACTATTAACGATTTGCACTTTTTCAAGACTTAGAAGGCTTTGGGGAATGTCGCGATGCTAGGCTGATTTCTCTCTTGACTCCACCTCCAGGCTTAGCCTCTCCTCCTCCTATAAGTAATTTAAGATTAATCACAATAACACAGGTGACAGCTATGGAGCAAATTATCAAATCACAACGTTCTCAGCCATGTTGGCCAGCCAGAAGACAATACAGAGCAGGTTCATTCTTACTGGAACTTATCATAGTCAGATCTTTTTCTATGGGGTCTCCAACGCTCTACTGAGAATTGCACTCAAGGGAAGTACCTGCATTTTCAAGTTACTGGCAGATGGTTGACTTGAGGGTCTTCTCAAAAGGTAATGTCTGATGGGTCTGTAAATTCCTGGTTCCTTCACCCCCCGCTTCTTTTTGAAGATAGGGGAATTGTTCCCCATCCTCCAGTCATCCAAGGATAAGAAATGGATGGATATTCTTTCAGGATATAAATCAAAGGCTCCTGCCAATTGGAACCCATCCAAAATAGTGTTCTGCTCAAGTTGGAGCTAAGGTTTACCCAATCTTTCACAACATTCTGATTATGTGTATCTCTATCATGTCTGTCTGTCTGTCTCTATTATCTATCATCCATCCATCCATCCATCCATCATCCATCCATCCATCCATCCATCCATTGGTCCATCTGTCTATCCGTCTCTCTGTCCGTCTATCATGTCTCTCATCTGTCTTCTATCTGTCTGTTTGTCTGTCATTCTGTCTGTTGTCTGTCTGTCTGTCTCTATCATCTATCATCTGATATCTGTTATCCATCCATTCATCCATCGGTCCCTCCATCTATCTCTCTGTCTGTCTCTCATGTCTCCCATCTGTCTGTCTCTCGGTCGGTCGGTCGGTCGGCTGGCCTGCCTGCCTGCCTGCCTGCCTATCTATCATCTATCTATCATCTATCTATCTATCTATCTATCTATCTATCTATCTATCTATCTATCTATCTATCTATCTATCTATCTATCTATCTATCTATCTATCTATCTATCTATCATCTATCTATCTATCTATCTATCTATCTATCTATCTATCTATCTATCTATCTATCTATCTATCATCTATCATCTATCTATCTATCTATCTATCATCTATCTATCTATCTATCTATCTATCTATCTATCTATCTATCTATCAATCATCTATCTATCATCTATCTATCTATCTATATCTATCTATCTATCTATCTATCTATCTATCTATCTATCTATCTATCTATCTATCTATCTATCTATCTATCTATCATCTATCTATCTATCTATCTATCTATCTATCTATCTATCTATCTATCTATCTATCTATCTATCTATCTATCTATCTATCTATCTATCTATCTATCTATCTATCTATCATCTATCTATCTATCTATCTATCTATCTATCTATCTATCTATCTATCATCTGTCTGTACATCTCTACCCCAAACCACCCCAACGATGCCATCGAAGTGATGTCCCGGTGTCTGGAAGCCGTACGGATCTGGATGGGAGGTAACAGACTCAAGCTCAACCCGTCAAAGACTGAGTGGCTGTGGCTACTGGCGCCCCGATTCAACCAGCTTACTCCATCACTGGCCACTGGGGGCGAACATCTGGCCCCCGTGGATCGGGTACGCAATTTGGGCGTCCTCCTAGATGCCCGGTTGTCAATGGATGACCATGTGACAGCCGTGGCCAGGGGGGCGTTTCACCAGGTTCGCCTGGTGCGCCAACTGCGTCCCCTATTGGACCGGAACGCCCTTCGCACAGTCACCCATGCGCTTGTGACGTCCCGGCTAGACTACTGCAACGCTCTCTACATGGGGCTCCCCTTGAGATGCACCCGAAGACTGCAGTTGGTTCAGAATGCGGCCGCGCGGGTAGTTTCGGGAGTCGCTAGATACTCCCATGTAACACCTCTCCTGCGCGGGCTGCACTGGCTGCCTGTGGCTTTTCGGGTGCGTTTCAAGGTGTTGATTATCATCTTCAAAGCGCTCCATGGCACAGGACCTAGTTATTTGCGGGATCGTATCCTGCCCCACACATCCCTTCGGCCGATTCGCTCACACAGAGAGGGACTCCTCTGGGTGCCGTCCACCAGACTGTGCCAGTGGGCGATGCCCAGGGGAAGGGCCTTCTCTGTGATGGGCCCGACCCTCTGGAATGACCTTCCCCCTGACATTAGAACGACCACGGACCTCCGCTCCTTCCGCCAGAAGCTCAAAACCCACCTATTTCAGCTAGCCGGCCTTCAAGCTTTCCCACCTCAGTTTGTATTTTTAAATTTTACGGTTTGGTTTTAAGGTTAGGTTTTAATTTTTATAAACTTGTACAGGGGTCTGTTTAATCCGATTTTAATTATATCTATTATCAATTGTATGGTTTTTAATTTTGTACCTGTACACCACTCCGAGTCCCTTCGGGGAGAGGGGGCGGTCTAGAAGTCTAATAAACTAAACTAAACTAAACTAAACTAAACTAAACTAAACTAAACTAAACTAAATCTAAACTAAACTATCTATCTATCTATCTATCTATCTATCTATCTATCTATCTATCTATCTATCTATCTATCTATCATCTATCTATCTATCTATCTATCTATCTATCTATCTATCTATCTATCTATCTATCTATCTATCTATCTATCTATCTATCTATCTATATCTATCTATCTATCTATCTATCTATCTATCTATCTATCTATCTATCTATCTATAATCTAATCTATCACCTATCTATTTTTCTATCTATCATCTAACTATCATCTATCTATCTATCATCTATCTATCTATCTATCTATCTATCTATCTATCTATCTATCTATCATCTATCTATCTATCTATCATCTATCATCTATCTATCTATCTATCTATCTATCTATCATCTATCTATCTATCTATCTATCTATCTATCTATCTATCTATCATCTATCTATCTATCTATCTATCTCTATCTATCTATCATCTATCCATCCATCCATCCATCCATCCATCCATCTATCCATCTATCCATCTATCCCATCATCTGTCTACCTGTCTATCATCTATCTATTGAGTTTATTTATTATATTTATATCGCCACCTATTCACAAATGGCAACTCAAGGTGGATTACAGAATATTATCTATCTATCATCTATCTATCATCTATCTATCATCTATCTATCATCTATCTATCTATCTATCTATCTATCTATCTATCTATCTATCTATCTATCTATCTATCATCTATCTATCTATCTATCTATCTATCATCTATCTCCATATCCATTCTATCCATCCATCTATCCATCTATCCATCTATCTATCTATCATCATCTGTCTACCTGTCTATCATCTATCTATTGAGTTATCTATTTATCTATTTATATCGCCACCTATTCACAAATCAACTCAAGGTGGATTATCAGAATATTATCTATCTATCTATCTATCTATCTATCTATCTATCTATCTATCTATCTATCTATCTATCTATCTATCTATCTATCTATCTATCTATCTATCTATCTATCTATCATCTATCTATCTATCATCTATCTATCTATCTATCTATCTATCTATCTATCTATCTATCTATCTATCTATCTATCTATCTATCTATCATCCATCCATCCATCCATCCATCCATCCATCCATCCATCCATCCGTTGTTTCTCGTCTTGCCTTCAGGTGCTTTAGAAAATAAGTTGACTCCCTCTTCTTTGTGGCAGCCCCTCAAATACTGGAACTCTGCTATCATATCTCCCCCAATCCTTCCTAATTGGAGTAATTTCCTGATTTGAGTAACATCAAATCAGAATGCAGAATCAGAGGAGCACTTGGTTATTTCTAAACATGAGCTACCTTTTTTGAATGGCCTGTAGCAGGGGTGAAATCCAGCAGGTTCTGACAAGTTATGGAGAACTGGTAGCAGAAATTTTGAGTAGTTTGGATAACCGGCAAATGCCATCTCTGGGAATGGAGATTTTGCAGTATCCTTCCCCTGCCACGCCCACCAAGCGACGCCCACAGAACCAGTAGTAAAATAAAATGAATTTCACCACTGGCTTGTAGGATGTTGTCGTTGACAGCATGGCCTCTAAGAATGCAAGAGGTGATTTCATCTAAGGCAGGGGTCCTTAAACTATGGCCTGGGGGGCGGACATGGGCCGGCAAAGCCATTACTCCATCCTGCAAGGGACCACAAGGCTGTTCCACATTGCAGCATCTACCCATTGGCCCCTACTCAACTTCTGGAGGCAGAAGCCAAAAACGGGATGCATGGAGACCTCAGGAAGCCAAAAATATGCCCATTTTTTGCCTCCCCAGCCTCCAGAGGGAGGGAGGGAGGGAGGGGAGAGAGAGGGGGGGTGAGAGAGAGGGAGAGAGAGATAGAGAGAGAAATCCCCCCCCCCCAAGGCAGCTGCATCCCTTCACTAACTTGCTTTCCACCCCTAGGAGCATAACAAATTAAACTTTAATTTGTATATATTGTTTAATGGACTGCTAAATTGACCATGCCCACCTGGTCACATGACTGCCTAGCCACGCCCACCATCACATAACCGCCTAGCTACGCCCACCCAGTCACACGACCACCTAGCCACGCCCACCCAATCACATGACCACTTAGCCACACTCCCCCACCCAGTCTGCCCCGCCAACAGTCTGAGGGAGCATGAATTGGCCCCCTGCTTAAAAAGTTTGAGGACCCCTGATCTAAGTTTTGAAGCTATTATTTCTACGATGGCTTTCACGACTCTCGGTTTTCCTAGGCAAAAATAATTGTTATCTGCTGCAGCCAGAGAATCAGGATATTCAAACCCCTCCGACACATAACCTTTATTAGTGCTTTATACAAAGTGACAACAGAATAATTAATCCACATTTAGTTCGAAGCTCACCATGGACTTCAGTAACACACTTGGCAAAACAGCCTTTCTTACAACAAGCAATTGCTTAGCTAACATTAACATGGATTCCTAAGAGATTCACGGCTTTCTCTGTCTCTCTCTCTTTTTTCTTTTCTTTTCCCCCAAACGTATCTTTTTAAATATTTCCCTTGGAAAGAATATTCGATCCTCCAGGTTTTATTATATAAAAATAGAATATTTTCTCTATGTACAAACAGTACAGTACATGATATACAGAAGTTCAAAGAAAAAGGGATGAATGGGCGGGAGAACTAAGGAGGGACATCAGGAAAATGGTGAAATACTGCACATTTCATAAAAATTACATTAACGAGAGATTTTCGTTTGCAAATATCAAAGAGTACCAATGCAAATTGGAAACTTTTCCCCCCAACAACTTAATTTATACATCGTTGTCTATCTGTATAACACATACATGTTTATGCGTGTAATTCCAGATGTATGCATGTACAAATATACACAGACACATTGTTTTTTCCCCTCCATAGGTGATATGCATGTACAGTATATTTGTACATATACACATTATTGTATTTTAAGGCACGTTTTACTTAAACTTATGTACATCATCAAACCCAGTTAACAATATCTTGGTGAAGTTTGAACTTTTCTAGGTCCATTTGTAGACGGGGATGGAGAGAATGAAAGCAATGTTTCCTTTATCAAAAAGTGATATAAAAAGTCTCCCCCCCCCCCCCCGGTGAGTTCTTGGGAAAGATGAAGTGAGTCACCAAGTGGTGGGAGAGACACTTTGCACATGCTCAAGAGTCACTGTCCTGCTGCAGAGGAGGAAGGGAACAAACATCCCCACCAACGCAGCCTTTTTGGAAATAGAAGTTCAGGTCTGCTTCCTCGAAGAGGGCTAGTGGCCCAGCGTTCACATGTATGAGGAAATTCAAACCTTCTTGCCGGTCTCGGAAGGAGAACCTAAATAATGGTGAGAGGGAGATTCATACAAAGGTACTGAGATCTCCTGAAGGTCCGGCAACCTTCCCGGATGAGGAGGAGACCTCAGGGTCATTGTCCTGTCATAATCCCGGTGGAGAACCTTCTCGTAGACACTTTGCAGCCCCACCGTCTTGGGCAGCTGGGCGGGATAGAAGTGGTCACGATGGAGGGTGTCTCGGGGCAAGGATGTGGTTCTGCAGAAGGTGGAGAGCTGCGTTTTGGGGTGCGGGGACGTGTGAGAGTTGATCTGGGCGCAGGAGGGACTCCAACATCGGTCTGAATGGCCCAGCAGTTTGCATTCAGCGGTGCAAGCCCACAAACCTAGAAAAAAAAGGCAAGCGACAGGGTAAATGTGTGAACACCAATGCAGGAGACCAAAAGGACATGCGACACAAGGAACCATGTTGGGAATTGCAAGGAGGGGTCCCTGGGGGGTCTCAGAGCTGGGTTGTTCTCTTGCAGACATTTCATGACCAAACTAGGTAACATCATCAGGGCTAAAGGGAGGGGGGGTACAGAGAGAGGAGGAGGAGGAAGAGGAGGAGGGGGAGAAGGATGAGGACTGTGAGTTTCTTGGTACTCTCTGATCTGAATTGTTTTCTTGCAGATGTTTCATTACCCAACTAGGTAATATCATCAGTGCTAGAAGGGAGGAGGGTTTGCAGAGAGGTGGAGGAGGAGGGGGGAGGAGGGGGGAGGAAGGGGAGAATGACTATGGGGTTCTTGATGCTCTCTGAGCTTGGTTGTTTTCTTGCAGACATTTCATGACCCAACTAGGTAATATCATCAGTGCTAGAAGGGAGGAGGGTTTGCAGAGAGGTGGAGGAGGAGGGGGGGAGGAGGGGGGAGGAAGGGGAGAATGACTATGGGGTTCTTGATGCTCTCTGAGCTTGGTTGTTTTCTTGCAGACATTTCATGACCCAACTCGGTAACATCATCAGTGCTTAGCATTAGATAACATCATTGCTGGCACTGATGATGTTACCTAGTTGGGTCATGAAACGTCTGCAAGAAAACCACCTAGCTCAAGGAGCCACAAGGACCTCCTCATTCAACCCTGAGCTATAAATACAGGTAGTCCTTGACTTAAAACAGTTCATTTAGTGACCGTTCAAAGTTACAAGTGCAATTATTCCATTTTTATCCTCTTCAAAGTCCCTACATTTACGTAGTCAGCGAGACAAATATACCGAGAGTTGAGCCATTAATGAATCAACAACCTTCTTCCTCAATCGCAAGCCCATTTTCAAATTGCAAAGAACCATCGTTTTTGTCATTGCTGGCAGTTCTCGACTTACAACCATTCGCTGAACGACTGTTCAATGTTACAATGGCACTGAAAAATAGATCTATGACCATTTCTCACACAGCCGGTGCAACATTCTCACGGTCACATGATCAAAATTTGGACATGGGCAACTGGCTCGCCTTTATGACGGTTGCAGTGACCCAGGGTCATGCAATTAGAGTCAATGGGGAAGCTGGATTAGTTTAACAACCGTGTGACTCCCTTAGCAACTGCAGAGATTCGCTCAACAACCGCGGCAAGAAAGGTCGTAACATGGGACAAAGCTGACTTAACGATGGTCTCGCATAGCAATGAAAATGTTGGCCTCAATTGTGGTTGTAAGTCGAGGACTTTCTGTAGTGAAGACTTTGACCATCCATGGGGAGGAAAGGTAGGGTTAGGTATACGATCTTTCGTGCATGAAAATATCTGTAACCTTATCAAAGTTCTACCATCCTTTGCTATCTAGACAAGATTGCTACATTCCCAGGACACAATCTTGACCAATTCTGCGTAATTAAATGGTTCTGTTCCTATAATTTGGGAGGAGGGTGAGAAGGAAGCACGTAGCCTAGATTTGAGGGTGCAAATATCTAAAATTGGCTTTTCAAAGCCAATCATCTATTTCCCCCCCCCCCCCCAAATCTACTGTCCTTAACATATCATCAACATTGGCTTTTAACAATCCCATAATTCCTTGCGGGATGGAGTCGGGACAACTGACTGGAGCTGAGTTTATGGCCGGATGCCCTTCCTGTTGCCATTGCAGAGTTTTGTTCAGCAGAGATATTCTCATCGTGCTCAGAGAGAGAAATATCTGCCTCTACCTAGGATTGAACTCACAGCCTCCTGATTGTAAGGCGAGAGCTCCATGGCCACTGCACTACTCCTACTGTCCTCAACATATATCAGCCTACAATTCTCATCGCTTCTAGGATCTCTTAACATGGGGAAAATCAAACAATTTAAAAAAATGTAAATATGGTTAAAATAGCTTGGTTTTTTCCGCTTTCGGGCAGTGTTGAATATCTCTGTTTTTTTTCCTTTCTAAATTCTCCAAGGGGGAAAAAGTGAGCATAGATGGGAGTAACAACAGACAATTAAAACCCAAATGGAAAGAATCGGGGAATAAAACAAAACTGTTTTGAGAACGGAGCCAATTATCTAGGGATATGCGTTACAAGCAACCTTCAACGCACAACCACAATTTCCATCACTAAGCAATGTGGGGCTGTTAGGTGTTAAGGGAATGGGGCTGGGATTTGCAAGCTTTTTTTGGTCATGTCCTTAAGTGAATCATGTGGTCGTTATGGAAATCCGTCTTTCGCCACTGACTTCGCTCACCAGAAGCCTCCTGGGAAAGTTGTAACTAGCAATCAAAACACCTCCGGAAGTAACAACTGCATAATAGTTTCCAAGCACTCAAATTTTGATCACATCACCGCGGAGAAGTTCATAATTGCAATGCTGATGATTGTAATGTTGATGCTGGGATGGTCGTAAGTGCAAGGACCGGTTGTAAGTCCCTTTTTTTTCAGCAACATTACTTCGAACGGCTGTAAAATGAATGTCCGTAAGTCGAGGGCTACCTGAATGCTTAGTAAAACTCAGAATGAAACGGAATAATGTCTGCCTTCCTAGTTTTATGGTAACATCCACGAAGAGTAGAAGTAGGCTACGCAAAGAAATCATAACTCGGTCAGGAGATCTTGTGACCTTCATCAAATTAAACCACATCTCCTTCATCCACGTTCCTCGTTTCAGCTCCTACATCACAACAACAGCTTTCAGGGACGTTGTAAAGCAGAAGGGGACAATCTGTGGGCCTTTAGCTGTGGATGGGATTCCAGCTGTTGTCCAACTCGGTTTGCCTTGCCACTGATCAAGGATTACGCCGAGTGAAATCCTGTAATATCAGGAAACCAGGTTCCTCCAACTTAGAGCTTCTCACTCTTGCAATTTTAAGACGTGTGTGTCAGTTCCAACCAAATGGTTATGCTCTGGGAGCAGAAGACAACCCATCTGGGATGGCCAAGGTTGAGAGACACCGCATTCTCATCTAGGCTTTCTTAAAAAGTATGAAGCAAAGTCTTGGTCCCAGCAAAACCTCTTTTATTTATTCCTTTCATTCACAGTCAGCAGAGCTTGGCAAGGAATATTTCAGAGGAATATTTATCCACACGAACCTTATCTCATTTGGAGAGCTGCCAGATAACTAGTTTCCAAGCGCAGGGCAAGGCAACACTTGGCACAGAGTCTCTTATGGTCACAAAGAGAACTTTCCTCTCTTGAAATGACCAAAGGAACAAATTGTTTCCTGCAAAAGCCCACTCCCCATTCACTCCTCTTTTGTTTCCTATGGGAGGGGCCAATCACCTCTAAGGTGTGGCTTTACTTCCAAGTCAACCCTGATTTCTTAATTGTTCTTGCCTTCTGGCAGCTCTGCGCATGTGCACACTGGGAACAGGCTCCAGCTGTTCTTCTGCCTCACTGCTGTCTAGCTCCCTCTCTGCCTCAGACGCGGAGTCCTTGTCTAAGCTTTCCTCTGCCCCCAGGACTGGCCCATGTTCCTCCCCAACCTCCTCACTGCCCGACTCTGCTGCCAGCTCTGCTGGCCACCGGCAGGCTACAACACACTGTTAATAGTCTAACGCAGTGTTTCCTTCTCTCCATGCATGTTTCCAGCTGCAATTTCCCCCTTTTAGTTAGAAAGAAACTGGTCTCTACTCCAAGAAGGCCGTCTGTTTTCAACGGTGACAAATCAGCAGTTGCAAAGAATCCATCTGCTAATCTGACTTGGAAATGAAACCATTTGTGAAGGAAGGCAAACATGCGTGTCCCAAGATTATGTCGCAAGATCCAATTCTGGTCAGTCAATGGGACCAGAGGTTTAGTCTTCGGACTCGTGCTGGAGCCCATCCTTGGGGGCTACCCCAGGTTACATCTTGCAAAACTATGTTTTTTTTACCAAAGACAAGCAAACAGCCTCATATCTCTACTCAAACCATGTATTTTACTAGAGCCAAGAAAATCAGGCTCACATGTCTGCTCAAACCATGTATTTTACTAGAGCCAAGTAAATTGGGCTTACATCTCTACTCAAACCATCTATTTTACTAGAGTCAAGTAAATGGGGCTCACGTTGCTACTCAAACCATGCATTTTAGTAGAGCCAAACAAACCAGGCTCACATCGCTACTCAAACCATGTATTTTACTAGAGCCAAGTAAATGGGGCTCACATATGTACTCAAACCATATATTTTACTAGAGCCAAGTAAACTGGACTCACATCTCTACTGAAACCATCTATTTTTCTAGAGCCAAAAAAACTGGGCTCACATCTCTACTCAAACCATCTATTTTACTAGAGCCAAACAAGCTGGGTTCACATCTCTACTCAAACCATGTATTTTACTAGAGCCAAGTAAACGGGGCTCACATCTCTACTCAACCATGAAGCTTTCCTGGTGACCTTTGATGAGTCACCATCTCTAAGCCTCAAAGGATTGTCGCGTGGAACGGAGCCTCCTTCTCCGGCGAACAGGATAACGCAATATTTAATTAAAGTGAATCTGTTCCAGCGGGGCGGACGCATGCGGTCTCTCCTGCCCCCACGGGAGCCCGAGGCCCCAAGGGATCTCGCCAGCGGCTAAGAAGAACAGCACAGGCCGCAGCTCTGCCTGCTCCTTGCTTGGAAGGAGCGTTGATGAATATTTAGGCCATTAGAGGTGATTTGCAACCAACATCCCACTCAGTTTTTAGGAGAAACCCTTTGATCTCTCCCTGACATGGTCGATCTGCTAAGGGGGGTGGGGGAGGGGCTGGGGGAGGGGGGGTTGGTGGGAGAAACCTTTACCGTTCTGCATGTGTGTGATGAGATCCTTCTTCAGGGCGTCTCCGCTGATGTCAGAGTCGCTGTCGTTGAAGTCGCTGTCCCCTTTGCCGCTGTCCTTCCCGCTGAATTTTTCTCCTTCCCTGCCGGATAAAGTGTTGAAGGAGTGGCCCTTCCACATGGGCACTGGGGCGGTGGGTTCTTTGCTGTAACTGGGGGTGGAAGTGTAAGACTGGAAGGAAGGAGATGGGAGAGTTGGAGAAGAGACAACAGAAAGAAAGGAAAGGCACCGTTAATGTCAGAAGAAAGAACGTTAACGGTGTATAACATATTTAGTAAGACCGTACATATTAATGTATTTAATATATTAATAAGAAGAATTAATGTTCTTCTTCTCATCCTTCCTATTGCCCATCTCCTTTTCTACTTACGACTATAACTTTGTTGCTTGTATCTTTACGATTTGTATTGTTTAGTTTCCTAGGACGATGGATGTTGATTCTGCCACTAAGTGTTATAGCTTATGATTTATGATAAATGTATGCTTAGAAGGACTATGATTTATAGCTTTTATAGACACGGAGAGCTTATGCATCGAAGACAAATTCCTTGTGTGTCCAATCACGCTTGGCCAATCAATATTTCTATGCACTCGCCTTATTGAGGTAGGAAGGGCAGCGTTTCATAAATAAAAAATAATTGAAAATCCCTGAGAGATAACCCCCACCCCCGAATACAGGCAGCCCTTGACTTCATCTAGCAACTGTTCATTGATGATAAAAGGGATTTACGACCATTTTTCACACTTATGACCGTTGTGGCATCCCCAGGGTCACGTGATCCAAATTCAGATGCTGGGGCAAACTGGTTCACATTTATGACAGTTGCAGTGCCCTGGCCCCCTTTTGTGACCTTCTCACCACTGGAAAACCAGTCAACCGTGCTACTAAATTAACAGTCACTTAACAACGGTGACAAGAAGGAGGAAAAAAAAACACGAATCAATGTTTCACTTAGTGACAGAAATTTGGGGCTCAAGTGTGGTCGTAAGTCGAGGACTACCTGTATGTGACTTTCAAGCCCATTGTAGCTGGACAAGCCACCTGGATGGCCTATACCTCAAATTCTAGCTTTGCTTGTGTTCAATGAATCTCTCAACAGGCTACTGAGTAACTACGTTCCTGCTCGCTATTAATTACTTCTTTGACCTTCAGAGGTACGTTAAGGTGTAACCAGCAAGGTACGATTCCTTCTCTACCCCTGGCAAGAGAAGGTGTGGAAGGTTACCTCTGCGTTGGCTCCTCGGAGTCGGCTCTGGCTGTCGTAGAGGCTGTTGGTTTCTCGACTATTCTCAGACGCTGGAATATCTTCACTGGCCGGAGAGGGCTCCTGACTAGCGAAAGAAGACTTGCTGGGGAAGGAATGGACGTCGAAGCGAGGACTGGAGGGGTGGAGGGCCCCGTCGCTGGGGCTTCCTTCCTTGTGCCCCTTCTCCAGATGAGGAGTGTCCAGAGGTTCGTCCAAGATCACCTTCTTCTCCTTCTTGCGCCGATTGCAGGTGGTGGCGATGGTGATGATGGCCGCTAGGAGCAACGTACAGCTTCCCGCCAGGATAATGATGACGATTAAGGGGACATCCCATTGCAACGGTTGGTCTTCCCAAGAGCTGGGCTTGGCTGCGGAATCTTGGCCACTAGAGGGAGGCAGCGATGCGGTCACCAGGAAGTTGACCACCACGGTGGTGGAGAGAGGTGGCAGCCCACTATCGGCCACGGTGAGAAGCAAGGGATAGACTTGGCCCAGCTGCTCTTCAGATAAGCTCCTCCGGAGCGTGACCTCCCCTGTTTTCTGGTTGATGGCAAAAAGATCCAGAGATCTTTCCTGTTGCTGAGGATCCTCTGAGAAAGTGAAGCTCAGCTCAGCGCTGGAGCCCTCGTCTGCATCTCGGGCCTTGATGTGGACAACCAGGGACTCTCGGGAAGCTCTGCTGGAGACCCCAATTTCAAGAGACCCGTTGGTGAGTGCAGGAGAAGTAATGACCGGAGCGTTGTCGTTCTGGTCCATCACCCGTACCTTGACCAAGGCCGTAGCGGAGAGCGAAGGAGAGCCCCCATCCGATGCTTGGATGGACACCTCCATCTCCTTCAGGATCTCATAGTTGAAAGTCCGCAGGGCGTAGATGGCTCCTGTGCTGGGATCGACCGAAACGTAGGTGGAGATCGAGGCGCCCATGATTTGGTTGTCCAGCAGGCGGTAGGTCACTTTGCCGTTGGGTCCCAGGTCGGGGTCGGAGGCCGCCACGGTGGTCAGGTAGGCCCCCGGGGGATTGTTCTCCGGCAGGGCCACCTCGTAGCGCGCCTTGGCGAAGCGCGGGGCGTTGTCATTCTCGTCGGCCACGCGGACGGTGAGCGAGCGGACGGTCTTGGCCGGGGGAGAGCCCAGGTCCTCGGCCACCAGCGTCAGGTTGTACTCGGCCACGCGCTCGCGGTCCAGGGGGCCGGTGGTCAGCAGCAGGTAGCTGGCGGCGTCGTAGGCGCGCTGCAGGGCGAAGGGCTGGTGGGGCGCCGGCAGGAGGGCGCAGCGCACCTGGCCGTTGGCGCCCGCGTCGCTGTCCGAGGTGCTGACCAGCGCCACCAGGCTCTGGGCCGGCGCCGCCTCGCTCACCGCCGCCCAGCCGGCCTCCTCCTCCTCCTCCTCGGGCTGCGGGCCCCGCGCCGCCTCCGATCCTTCGGGGCCGCCCAGGGCGCTGATGGCCACGGCGGGCGCGTTGTCGTTGACGTCCAGCAGGCGCACCAGGACTTTGCAGGCGGCGGCCAGCGGGCTGGCGCCCCGGTCGCTGACCTGCACGTCCAGCTCGTAGGTGCGCTGGCGCTCGTAGTCGACGGGGGCGCGCAGGGCCAGGCGGCCCGAGAGCGGGTCGAGGCTGAAGAGGCGCCGGGCCTCGGGGGCCACCTGGCTGCCCCAGGCGTAGAGCAGCTGCCCGTTGGCGCCCTCGTCGGCGTCGGCCGCGTCCAGCTCCAGCAGCAGCGCGCCCGGCGGCGCGTCCTCGGGCAGCTCCAGGGTGAGGAGCGCGCCCCGGGGGAAGGCGGGCGCGTTGTCGTTGGCGTCCAGCACGCGCAGGCTGAGCGTGGCCGTGCCCGAGCGCGCGGGGCTCCCGCCGTCCGTGGCCACCAGCTCCAGCCGGTAGCCGGCCTGCGCCTCCCGGTCCAGCTCGCGCAGCAGCACCAGCTCGGCGCAGCGGAGCCCGTCGGCGCGGCGCTGCGCCTCCAAGCCGAAGGGGCTGCCCGGCGAGAGGGCGAAGCTCTGCAGCCCGTTGGAGCCGGCGTCCGGGTCGTGCGCCAGGGGCAGCGGCAGGCGGGTGCCGGGCGCCGCGCTCTCCGACACCTCCAGGGCCACGACGGGCTGCGGGAAGTGCGGCGCGTGGTCGTTCAGGTCCCGCACCTCCAGCTCCACGTGCACCAGGCGGAAAGGCGAGGCGCCCGCGGCCGCAGGGCCCCCCAGGCTCAGCACGTCGAAGGCCAGCAGGCAGGGCGACTCCGAGGGGCCGCACAGCTGCTCCCGGTCCAGCCGCTCCGGGCCCAGGCTCAGCTGCCCGTCCCGCTCCCGCACTCGCACCAGCGACCCGTTGCCCGGCGCCTTCACCAGCCGGAAAGTCCTCTCCCCTCCTGACGCGCCTTTCAGCGGCAGCTCGTCGGCCAAGGTCCCGATCACCGTGCCGGGGGGCTCTTCCTCGTAGGTGTGGTAGCGGATCGTCTTGCCCACCGCCGAGGCCAGCAGCAGCCAAGCCAGGCAGAGGATGCCCGTCGGGGAGCTTGGCACGGCGGGGCAGCGGCTGTCTTTGCGGGCGCCCATGCTTCGCTGGCTGCCAAGCGCAAAAAAGAAGAGAGAAAGAGAGAGAAGAAAAGCAGGCAGGCAGGCAAGAGGAGGGGGCGAGGCAGACAAGCCCCCTTCCCGGCTGTCAATCCTCCCCAGAGCCGGTCCGCCGGGCGCCCCCACCCCGCATCGAACCCGTTTTCCAGGAGCGCTGACTTCCCCCGCGGGCACCTGCTCCGACTGCGCCCTGCCTGGCTTCTTGGGCTACTAAGACGGACCCTTCCCCACTCGGGCTCTTTAATAGGCGAGGGTATGCAAATGAACGCCGCCAGGCAGCCAATGGCGGCTCGGCTTTCCTCCCGGGACCCCCGCCCCCGTCGAAAATTCTTTAGACCAGGAATAAAGCGAGCGGTTGGGGAGAAAGACCCCCCCCCTACTTGCGGGAGGGTCGGCTCTGCGTCCCCCGATAGGGAGGAAAAAAACCGATCCGGAAAAATCAGGGACTTGAGGGGGTATTGGGGGGGTGTCTTGGGCTTATTGGGTGCTGCCCCTTCGGGGTGTCCCCTCTTGGCTCCAGCGGAGCAGGGGGCTAACCGGGGAGACCCTCTTGGCAGCCCGTCGGAGCGGGAGTTCAAGGGCGAGGGTCCCCCTCCTCCCCAAGGGGCTTTTGGAACCGGGTCCTTGCCAAACGCACTTCCAACCAATGGGGGGAAATGGGGAGGAGGTCGTCCCCCCCCCCCCCGAGTTGGCCAAGCACCCTGTCTCTATTTGAAGCGGGAAAATAAAGGGAGGGGGCTACTGGCGGGCAGGGTGGGGAGGGGGGAAAGGAAGAACGAGGGAGAGCGCGGAGCCGGGCTTTGGAAGACCCCTCCCCAAAATCTGCCTCAATGCCCTGGGATGGAGGGGCGGAGGGGAACCCGCTCGGTTCCCTTCAAAAGCCCCCTGCCCAGTCCTCTGCCCTTGGTTCTCGGTCCTTTGCTGCCCTGGCGATGGGGAGAAGGGTCTGGGCGCTTCCCTGCGGTCTCGGGGGTCTTGGGGAAGGGGGCTCCCTTTTTCTCCCCCACCCCGCCTTCCTCTGGGAAACCCGACCGGCTTTAGGGGAGGGGGGGAGAAGACTCCAAATCCGAGGCGGACCCTCAAACCTAGCCCCGATCGCACCTGGAAGGTGTAGCGGTCCCGGTGGGCGGCAGGACGCGGGGAAGGAGCGAGCAGAGGCGGCCGGTTCCCGAGGCAGCTTCTCGGCTATCCAGCGCGGAGGAAGGAAGAGCTGCGCGGAAAAAGCGGGGAAGGGGCGGGCAGGAGCCGCCTCCCTTCGCCCGCCTTGCGCTAAGCCCAGCCCGCTTGGATCCGCAGATGCCGGAGCGCCCCCTCCCCGCTTCGCCTTCCGACAAGACCCCCCCCCCCGGACGCCGCTTTGGCCAGACCCCCCCCCCCTTTTCCTCCGCGCCCCCAGAGACATCGCAGCCTCTGCTGCTCGCTAAGGGGGCTAAGCGCAGAAAAGGGAAGCCCCCTCCCCCGCCCCGTTACGAGGAGGGGAAGGCAGAGGTGCCGGTCACCCTCTAGGGAATCCCGGGTTAAGCTGAGTTAACTCCAGAGGGGCCTCGGGGGTTCCAATCGTCGTAATTCAGAATTAAATTGAATTAAATTTGTCAGGGGAGAGGAGGGGCTCCCCTCTCCCCCACCCCCTCCTCTCCTCTCCTTTCACCTCTCTCCTCCTCTCTTTTCTCCTTTGCTTTCCTCTCCCTCTCCCCCTTTCCCTTCCCTCCCTCTCTCCTCTCCTCTTTCTCCTCCATCCTGCTGTCCTTTCCTCTTCCTTCCCCTCATCTCTCCTTTCCTCTCTTCTCCCCTGGTCGCCCATCCCTTCCTGGTAGGGGTCTGTCTCTGTAGGACTATGTAGCCCACCCCTTCCCTGCCTGCCTGCCTGGCTGCCCCACCCCCACAACCCAACTTCCCTTTGGGGCGCTTCCTTAAAATGACGTGAAATAAGAAAAAAACGAAATAGCCCCACGGAAGAAGGAAATTAGCTCAGCCAAGGAAGGAGATCTAGAGTGGAATAACCGAAACTGACTAGCTGCTGGCCAACAGTCTCTCTCCCCCTCCCAGGTCAGAAGAAGCGAAAGTGATTGAAACTGACACGAACAGGGAAACTGGCAAAGAAGTCACCCAAAGCCCCCTTCCAGACTCATCCTTAAGTTTTAGACGTTGCAAGGAGAAGGAAAAAGGAAAAAAAAAAAAACCTCAGCAGCCACACGGCTTAAATGAATGTGCATTGGTTACTTTGAATTATTTTAAAACATTTTTCCTCTGTTTTATTGTTTTAAGCCGCAGAGGGTAGCCCCACAGCGAGATAGGTGACAAAATAAAATAAATAGTAAAATAAAAATAACAATAATGTAATAAAATGAAATGAAATAATGAAATGAAATAAATGAAATAAATACAATAAATGCAATAAATGCAATAAATGCAATAAATGCAATAAATGCAATAAATGCAATAAATGCAATAAATACAATAAATACAATAAAATAAAAAATAAAATAAAATAATAATGAAATGAAATGGTGAAATGAAATGAAATTTCAGAATACTGTCAAACTGGAACCCTGAATTTCAAGTTAAAAGCAGAAGAGGAGTTTTTGCGTGTGTGTGCGCGTGTCTGTGCAAAAGGAACTTAAGAAATGAAGAGTAAGGAAAGATTTAAACGTTGGGGGGGAGGGGAGGGGAGGGGAGGGGAGGGGAGGGGAGGGAAGGGAAATGCATTCCAGAAATCACCTGGACCTTCTTGGCCTTTGCTTTTTGGGGAGGGGAAAAATGAGGAGGAACGGATAGACATTAGTTAGTGACCAGGAGTGCATCACTCAGCCTCACTACATCCTCTAGCCACGCTCTTCATCCCCTGTCTTCACCTGGTGGTCTCCCATCCAACCTAATTTATCTCCTGCTCTACACCGGATGAGCCAATCCTGCTGGGTGTCCTTAGGCCAGTTTGCCTAAGCAAGGGTCTCCGTTCTCCCTGCGCTCCTTGGGAAGGAAGGCCCTCTGGCTTCAGTGGGACCTTCTCCCCCAGTCAGGGAGAAGAGCAGCGTTCACCACCCCCCTTGGCTGGATGAGCAGATCCAGAGGTGATTAAATAAGCAATTACAATAAATTAATAGAAATGCAATGCGGAGAGTTGCAAGCAATTAAAATCCCCCAGGAAGAACAAGAGCCCCGAGGCTAAATGGGTTTAGAGCCAAATAAACCAGGATAGGCTTTTTTCTCCATCACTCAGGCATCCTAAACCAAGGCTGGGCTAAAATTCTATATACTGGTAGTCTTCCCATTTACAAACCGTTTCCCATCCATTTTACGACCGCTCTAAATTACAAAGTTACCTTAGGCCAGTTTGCCTAAGCAAGGGTCTCCGTTCTCCCTGCGCTCCTTGGGAAGGAAGGCCCTCTGGCTTCAGTGGGACCTCTTCTCCCCCAGTCAGGGAGAAGAGCAGCGTTTCACCGACCCCCCCCCTTGGCTGGATGAGCAGATCCAGAGGTGATTAAATTTACAATAAATTAATAGAAATGCAACGCGGAGAGTTGCAAGCAATTAAAATCCCCCAGGAAGAACAAGAGCCCCGAGGCTAAATGGGTTTAGAGCCAAATAAACCAGGATGGCTTTTTTCTCCATCCTAACATCCTAAACCAAGGCTGGGTCCAAAATTATACACTGGTAGTCCTTGATTTACAACCGTTTCATTTTACGACCGTTCAAAGTTACCACGGCACCGAGAAAAGCGACTTATGGCCATTTTTTCCACAGTTACGACCTCTGCAGCATCCCCATAGTCACGTGGTTGAAACTCAGATGCTTGGCAACTGACTCGTACTTATGACCATTGCTGTGACACCCCCCCCAAGGTCACGTGATCCCCTTTTGTGACCGCCTAACAAGCAGGGTCAATGGGAAATCCAGATTCGCTTAACAATTGGGTTACTAATGTATCAACTGCAGTGATTCACTTAACAACAGAGGCAAGGAAGGTCGTAAAATGGGGCGAAACTCACTCAACAAAATGTCTCACGCAACAACAGAAATGTTGGGCCCAATTGTGGTCGTAAATCGAGGACTTCCTGCAATCCCATCGAACCTGGAAGTCAGCAAAGTTTCATCCAACAAACTTTGGTCCTCAAAGCTGGCGGTGACTGCGCCACAGAAGAGGTTGCTCCGGATTGGCTGTCTTGCTGGCCAATGAGGAAGAGGAATAGGCTGATGATGTAATAAGGCTTTAACAGAATAACAGGGTTGGAAGGGACCTTGGAGATCATTTAGTCCAACCTCCACACCCAAGCAGGAGACCATACACCTTCCTTCTCTGCCTCCCCCCTCCTCCTTCCATCCTTCTTCTTTCCTTCCTTTCTTTCCTTGCCTCCTTCTTTCCCTCTCCCCTTCCCTGCTTCCTTCATTCCTCCCCCCTTTTTCTTTCCCTCCCCTCCCTCCCTCTCTCCATTCTTCCTTTTCCCTCCTCCCTCCCCCCTCCCTTCCCTCCTTCTTTCCCTCCCTCCCCTCCCTCTTTCGTTCCTCCATTCCCTCCCTTTTCCCTCCCTCCCTTCCCCTCCCTCCCCCCTTCCTTCCTTCCCTCCCCTCCTTCCTCCCCCTTCCTTTTCCTTCCTTCCTTCTCCAGGTCAGGTCCTTGCTTATCCCCAGTACAAAATTAAAAACAGCCTCATGACTTTGATGCCATAATTAAAGATGGTTTTAGTTCATCAGATTGTTTGGGTTTGTTACAGCTGCATCCAAATCCAGACCTTGGGGGGGGGGGGAACTGGCTGTATGACTGGGCTGGATGCTGAGTGGTTTGGATCTCTGTAGGATGCTCCTCCTCCTCCTCCTCCTTCTCCTCCTCCTCCTCCTCCTCCTCCTCCTCCTCCTCCTCCTCTGGTTGCTGGTTTCGAAAACGTTGGAAACACTTTGCCATGAAAAAAATAACCCACCAGTGAAAGAGAAGCAAAAATAGAATTTAGATTCCCATTTGCTTGGGCAAATGCCTAAAATTAGACCCAATTCCAACATGCATTTCAGCCTCAAAAGCTTCAGGAGGGATTTCTTCCCCGTTAGGTGATCCTATGTGAGTGACAGATCCTAAGAAACTGAAACAACATATCTCCTCTCTTTTTCTGCCTTGAAGGAAATTTGTGAGGGCTTCTTTTTTTTTTTTTAAAAGCCAACTGTCCATCACTGATGAGTGGAGAATGCCAGGAGGAGACCTGTCACTGCACAGTTGTCAGAAATCAGCTAAGCGCCTGACTTTTAATAAAAACTGGGATCCTGAAAAGAAGCCAATAGATTCATTTTGATCTTTGACACGCTGAGAAGCATCTTTATGGAGGGACTTGTAGAGAAAGAGGAAAGAGTAACTCCACTCCAGAGGCTTCTGGTGGTGTAATGAAGGGGGATGCAACCATTTCTCCAGAATGGTACAAGATCCCCTGACTTATAAGATCTTATAACTTATAAGATCTCCTTACTAGGCAGGGGGCTGGACTAGAAGACCTCAAAGATGAAGGATCAGGGGAGACAGGATAGCAGTCTTCCGATATTTGAGGGGCTGCCACAGAGAGGAAGGGGGTCAAGCTATTCCTCAAAGCACCTGAAGGCCAAACAAGGAACAATGGATGGAAACTGAAGAAGGAGAGATTCAACCTGGAAATAAGGAGAAATTTCCTGACAGTGAGAGCAATAACCGAATGGAACAGAAGCTTGCCTTCAGAAGTTGTGGGAGCTTCATCCCTGGAAGCTTTCAAGAAGAGACTGGGCTGCCCTCTGTCAGAAATGGTGTGGGGTCTCCTGCTTAGGTGGGGGTTGGATTAGATGACCTACAAGGTCCCTTCCGATTCTGTTTACCCTACCCTACTCTACTCTACTCTACTCTACCCTACCCTACCCTACCCTACCCTACCCTACCCTACCCTACCCTACTCTACTCTACCCTACCCTACCCTTCCCTTCCCTCTTCCCTTCTCTTTTAAAATACTATTTGGTAAAACTACATTTGGACCACTGCATCCAGTTCTGGTCACCATGATACAAAACAAATGTTGGCACCCTGGAAAGAGTGCAGAGAAGAGCAACAAAGACGATTAGGGGACTGGAGGCTAAAACATGGAAAGAACATGTCCCAAGGGTGATTTTTTTTTCCAAGAGGCAACTGGACTTTCTGATTTTTCTTTGAAGATGTTTCACTTCTCATCCAAGAAGCTTCTTCTGCTCTCAGAGCTGAAGACGCTTCTTGGATGAGAAGCAAAACCTCTTCAAAGAAAAACCAGAAAGTCCAGTGGCCTCTTGAAAAAGCACCTTTGGGACAACCCTGACCTGGAGGACTGAGAATCTCCAGAGACATTTAGCTAGGCATTCAAAGAACAGTTGCAGGAATTGTGTATGTTTAGTTTAATGAAGAGAAAGACCAGGGGTGACAGGATAGTAGAGTTCCAATATTTGAGTGGTTGCTACAAAGAAGAGGAGGCCCACCAATTATTCTCCAAAACACCAAAAGGCAAGACAATAAGCAATGGGTGGAAACTAATCAAGGAGAGAAGCAACCTAGAATTAAGGAGAAACTTCCTCATAGTGAGAACAATTAACCAGTGGAACTGCTTGCCTCTAGAGTCTAGAAGTTGTAGGTGCTTCATCACTGGAGGTTTTTAAGACCAGATTCAGACAACCACTTGTCTTGAATGGGGTAGGGTCTCCTGCTTGGGCACGGGGTTGGACTAGAAGACCTCCAAGGTCCCTTCCAAGTTTGTTCTTCTATAAAGTCCCTTCCGGTCTTGTGATTCTAACAGTAGTCTGTTGGAATCCATTCCTTGCCTGGTGTGAGTAGGGGGAAGGTTGGTGTGATGGCATCCGGCTTCATTGGATGCCACAGAGATGGAATATGGATCAACCCCAGAGGGGGCTTTCTTGTGGCTCTGAGAGATGGAAAGCACTTCAATCCTCCCCCCCCCCCCAGAAATCTTGCAAACAAGACCTTGCTCCTCCCAGTTCATTTCTTTCCAAGAATAGTCTTTCTCCAGATCAGGCAGCCCCAAGCTACCGGTTTCTTTGGGGATTTCCTGGTGGTCTCCCATCCCATTCCTAACTAAAGCTTTCCTAGAGCTGGAGACAAACAGCCACGACTGCATCCTGCTGCCTCTGCATTTCTCTTCTCTGGCATCCCAGCCCCACTGAGGGGGCACAGAGGGGTCCTGGTAGTTGCACGCGAGAGGGGGCCAGGCTACAAGGAGATGGCGGGGGATTTTTTTTGAGGGGGGGAAGGAAAGAGAGAGCTGTGTTAAGAGATCTCCCCCTTCCTCCAACCCCCCCCCCCCCAGGGCTCTCTATGCCCTGTACAGGCACGCGAGCCAACTGAGCTCAGGTGCCCTGGCGTGGCTGGAAGCCCCCCCCCGTACGCCGCCCCCACTCGGAGTGGGGGGCGCGGAGAAGCTTAGACGCCCCCCGGTGGGGTGGGGTGAGGGGGGCAGCCGCTTCCCTTCCAGGTGATGGAAATCGGATTTAAGCAAAGCCACAAAGGGAAGCTGAAGGGCGAGGGGGTCCCAGAAAGAGACCTCCCCCTCCAAGCCCGTCTACAAAGGCACCCCCGTGGGAGGCTTTGTCCGCTTCCAGAAAGCCCCAGTCGCCCCCCACCCACTCCCACCCCAGCTTAAGCCACCGGCCGGTTGGAGAACAAACGGCGGCTTTGCGCAGCGCTACCACCCCCCCTTTCCCAGCCCCCAGTTGGGCCACCCACTCCCCCCTTCACCCCCACCCCAACCGGGTCCCTAATGCGATCTTTGTGGACCCACTCGCGTGCAGACCCCTCCCCACCCCCCGCGAGATTGACACGGGCGTCACGTGAGGGATTAAAGGATTTCAAACGGACTCCCCCCTCCTCTTCTCCCCCTCCGCCTGCAGCCCCTTCCCCCCAGGCTTTGGGAAGGGGGCGCACAATGGGCCGGATCGGAGGCCCCCCCCCCCAGTTCTCAGGGCTGGCTAATAGGATTAGCACTTCCATTTCCAAGTTCGCTCCCGCATGTAATTTCTTTTTAATTAGGATTAGACGGCAGGGAAAGGCAAGCGATGGTCTGGGTTGGGGGGAGAGCACGCCCCCTCCCCGTTTAAGAAGAAAAGCCTCTCTCTCTCTCTCTCTCTCTCTCTCTCTCTCTCTCTCTCTCTCTCTCCCTCTTCTCTCTCTTTCCATCTCTCTGTCCTTTCTCTGAATTAATTTTTTTATTTTCATTTTTTAAATTTTTCCAGCAAAGAGACCCATCTTAAAAGAACTGGACTTGCTGGTTTTTCTTTGAAGAAGTTTTGCTTCTCATCCAAGAGCTGAAGAAATCTAGAACAGAGGGAGAGAATCAAGATCAAGAATGTGAATCCTTCCATTCCCCACCATCCAGTCAGAGCTGAAGAAGCTTCTTGGATAAGAAGGGAAACATTTTCAAAGAAAAACCAGAAAGTCCAGTTGCCGCTTTAAAACGCACCTTGGGGACAACCCTGACCTGGATGACTGAGGATCTCCATTGACATTCCTTTGAAAGTGTTTTGCTTCTCATCTAAGGAGCTTCTTCAGTTCTGAGGAAGAAGAACTGAAGAAGCTTCTTGGGTGAGAAGGGAAACCTCTTCAAAGAAAAACCAGAAAAGTCCAGTTGCCTCTTGAAAAAAGCATTTTTCAGGTGGCTCTTCGGCCCAACCGTTCAAACAGCAGAAGTGAAGAAATTAAAAATAAACCAAAACCTCCGGTTAGTTAAGGAGAGCCTCCTTAGCCCAGTTTTTTTGCATTTATTATTAGCATTTGTCTCTATCCCACCATTATTGTTTTTACAAATAACTCAAGGTGGTGAACATATCAATAGGTTTTCCTCCTTCCTGTTCTCCCCATGACAAACAACCTTGTGAGGTGGGTTGGACTCAGAGAGAGAGATTGGCCCAAAATTACTCTGCTGGCTTTTATACCTAAAGCAAGACTACAACTCCCAAAGTCCAAAGTCACCCAGCTGGCTTTCATGGCTGAGGCAGGGCTAGAACTCCCAGTCTCCTGGTGATTGGCCCAAAGTCACCCAGCCGGCTTTCACACCTAGAACTCACCGTCTCCTGCTTTTTAGCCTGGAGCCTTAACCACTAGCCCAAACTGTCTCTCTAGTTGAGGTGGTGGCAGCCTCAATTTCCTGGCCCGATGAACCTGACGGCCTTTCCTAGTGGCCTCCCATCCCACCTAACTTCGCCCCTGCCAGGAACGGCTGCGATTGAAAGCCAGCTCTTGACCGGGCCCCACTTCCTCTCCCTCCTGAATAAAAGGGCTTTTCCGTGCCCAGAAGCACACAAGAATGTCTGTACCCAACACCGGATTTCAACCGCTAGCGGCAGGATGACAAACGGGCCGGAGAAGCAACTGGGGAGGATTATTTGGGAAAATGACAGTAGCGACATATGAACTGCTTTAGGGTTGATGGGGTTTTGCTCCTTGGAGGAAGGCGACCGAATTTTCTGCTTCAGGCTTCCCAATCATTTTGTTTTCATGGGCGGGGGGGGGGGGGGTGGTGTGTCGCTCCGGGCTGCCCCCAGGGGTTGACTTGCTTTCTCCAGCCCCCCCCCCCCCCCTGGGCATTTGAGTCCAGACAGTCCTCGACTTATTTAGTGAACTCATTTGGTGACCATTCGGGCACTGGGGGAAAAAAAGGGACTTCTGGCTATTTTTCACACTTTCGAACGAAAAAGGATTGTTTTTAATATTGGATTTTGCTTGATTGTGTTTTTATTGGATTATGGTTTTTGAGTGATTTCCCTCCTGGCACCAGAGTTTTGTTTTGGGAGGAGTTGTTCTCCCAGCTTCTAAAGCACTTGTATATCCTCCTCCTTTTCCTCCTCCTCCTCTTTTTCCTTCTCCTCCTCTTCCTCCTTCTTTTCATCTTCTTCTTCCTCTTCCTTCTCCTGCTCCTCTTTTTCCTCCTCCTCTCCTCCTCCTCCTCTCCCACTTCCTCCTCCTCTTCTTTCTCCTCCTCCTTTTCCTCCTCCATCTTCTTCTTCCTCTCCCTCCTCCTGCTGCTCTTCATCTTCATCCTCCTCCTCCTCCTTTCTCCTCCTTCTTTTTCCTCCTCCTGCTCCTCCTCTCCTCCTCCACTTCCTCCTCCTCCTCCTCCTCCTCCTCCTCCTCCTCCTCCTCCTCCTCCTCCTCCTCTTCCTCTTCTTCTTCCTATTCCCCCTCCCCGCCTCTTCCCCCTCCATCTTCATCTTCTTCTTCCTCCTCCCTCCTCCTCTTTTTCTTCCTCCCCCCCCTCCCTGGCTCTTCCCCCTTCATCTTCATCTTCTTCCTCTTCTTGCTCCTGCTCCTCTTTTTCCTCCTCCCTCCTTTTCATCCTCCTCTTCCTCCTCCTCCTCCTCTTCTTTTTCTTCCTGCTCCTCTTCCTCCTCCCCTCCTCCTCTCTCTCTTCTCCCTTCCTCCTCCTCCTCCTCCTCCTCCTCCTCCTCCTCCTCCTCCTCCTCCTCCTCCTCCTCTCTTCTTCTTCTTCTTCTTCTTCTTCTTCTTCTTCTTCTTCTTCTTCTTCTTCTTCTTCCTGCCCCTCTTCTCCCTGCTCCTCTTCCTCCTCCTCCCTCCTCCTCTCTCTCTTCTCCCTCCCTCCCTCCCTCCCTCCCTCCCTCCCTCCCCTCTTTTGGAATCCATTCAAGCACAAATGGGGTCCTGGAGGATATTCCTGCAGACTGCTCTTGTGTGTTTTATGCTCCACACACTGCTGTTGTTTAAATATAGAGGGCCGCGTGAACCGATATGGGCATCCCCTTTGCCCGTCCCCCCTCCTCCCTTCCCCTCCCCAGAATTCAGGCTCCGTTGGCTTGTATGAGTTCAAGACTTCGCTGTTTGAAGATGAAGGAGATTGATGGGAAGGTAATGGCTCCCAGCCAGCTAAATTAATCACAGCTAATTTCAGCCTCATTGATTGCAGCGAGAGTTTGCTGGGGGGGGTGAAGGGGAGGGGGGCTCTGGAGAGGCTCTCTGCCCCACCCTGATCAAGAGGAGAATTTGGGACTGGTTACAGTTTGATCATAGACCATAGATTGGAAGGGACCTTGGAGGTCATCTAGTCCAAAGACTTCCCAGTTCAACCCTGACCTACAAATATTGCCTTCTATGGGGATAGAAGATTATTCCAAAGAGATAATTCTAAACAAGAAGCAATCCTTGGAGCAAAGTAGAATAGAATAGAATAAAATCGAACCGAACAGAGCAGAACAGAACAAACCAGACTAGAGACTAGAATGAAATAGGAATAAGAATAGAATAAAAAAGAAAAGAAGAGAACTGAACCGAACGGAATAGACTAGAGACTAGAATGGAATAGGAATAAGAATAAGAATCAAATCAAATCAAATTGAACAGAACAGAACAGATCAGATCAGAACAGAACAGAACAGACTGAGATTAGAATGGAAGAAGAATAAAATAGAATAGAACAGAACAGAGTAGAGACTGGAATGGAATAAGAATAAGAATAGAACAGAACAGACTAAAGACCAGAATAAGAATAGAACTGAACCGAACCGAACCGAACCGAATAGACTAAAGACTAGAATAGAATAAGAATAGAATAGAATATATCTAAAAGGGACCTTGGAGGTCTTCTAGTCCAGCCCCCTGCTCAAGCAGGAAACTCTATGCCATTTCAGACAAGTGGCTGTCCAGTCCCTTCTTAAAAACCAATAGAGCGCCCATGATTTCTGGTGGCAAGCTGTTCCACTGGTGAATTGTCCACTGGTTAAAAGCACAGGTTATCCTTGACCATTTGAAGTTACCAGGGTATACAACCTTTGCAGGGTCTTCTGGGGTCGTGAGATCAAAATTCAGATGCTCCTCAACGGATTCCCATTTACGACGGTTGAGGTGTCCCTGGTGTGTGTGTGTGTCACATGATCCCCTTTTGCGACTTACCACCCAGTAAAAACAACGGCTGGATTCACTTTACGACCGCGCAACTTAACGTAAACACCTACAGTAATTCAACTAACAATGGCGGCAAGGACAGTGGTAAAACGGGGCGGAGTTCGCTTCACAAATATCTCACTTAGCAATGGGAAGTTTTTGGACTTACCATTGCGGTCGTAAGTCGAGGACTTCCTGTGAATAAACATAAAAAAAAGCACCTATGAACAAATCCAAACCATTATCCAAGTTAGTCCATTTCAGAAGACTCAGAATTAGCAAGGTTTTTTCCCCCCCCTTTTTTTTTTTTTTTTTTTTTAAAACCAGGGCAGAATTCATGCGTAGATGGAACTCAATGGAGAGAAATACACAGAGCTTACAATGGGTATTTCTGACCTAAGCCATTGGGCTTGGAAACAGGAAATCAATTCCCCCTTTCTCTTTATTTTCCTCCCCTCCCATTTTCCTATAAGTGATTTCCCTCCTGGCATCAGGATAATTTTTTGAGGGGTTTTGTTCCCTCCACCCCAGCTTCTAAAATATGTGCTATAACCTCCTTCTGTTCACTTGCTGTTTGGTGATGATCTGTTCTAATATATCATTTGGATTGTGTGGTATGGATTTTACTGTTGTTTGCATTTTGTCAGGAACAAGGCTGGGAGCTATTTGGCTGAAAGTTAGGAATAAAAATACCCACACAAGCACATTTTTACTCTTTTTAAACCCTTTTCTTCACTTCCCCCAACTATAAGGAATGTGCTCTTACTTACCAAGGAACATCTGGGTTGCTTGTCTTCCAATTGAATTCTACTCAGAATAGCAGAGTTGGAAGGGACCTTGGAGGTCTTCTAGTCCAACCCCCTGCTTAGGCAGGAAACCCTACACCACTTCAGACAAGTCGTTGTCCAACATCTTCTTAAAAACTTCCAGTGTTGGGGCATTCACAACTTCTGGAGAAAAGCTCCTTCCACTGGTTATTTATTCTCACTGTCAGGAAATTTCTCCTTAGTTCGAGGTTGCTTTTCTCCTTGATTAGTTTCCATCCATTGCTTTTTTTCCTGCCTTCCGGTGCTTTGGAAAATAGCTTGACTCCTTCCTCTTAGTGACAATCCCTCAAAACATTGGAAGACTGCTATCATGTGGCCCCTAGTCCTTCTTTTCATTAAGGTAGACCTACAGCAACTGTTCTTCATATGTTTTAACCTCCAGTCCTCTAATCATCTTTGTTGCTCTTTTCTGCCTTTTCTGCCTCAACAGAGTGTTTCAATATCTCAGGGGTTGCCACAAAGAAGAGGAAGTCAAGCTATTCTCCAAAGCACGTGAGGGTAGGACAAGAAGCAATGGGTGGAAACTAATCAAGGAGAGAAGCAACTTAGGAGAAATTTCCTGACAGTGAGAACAATTAATCAGTGGAACAGAAGTTGCCTCCGGAAGTTGTGAATGTCCCAACACTGGGAGTTTTTAAGAAGATGTTGGACAACCATTTGTCTGAATGGTGTAGGGTTTCCTGCCTAAGGGGGGTGGGGGTTGGACTAGAAGACCTCCAAGGTCCCGGCCAACTCTGATATTCTATTCCATCTTTTTTTTAACATTGTAGTGATGTAATAAATTAGAATAGTTTTGTTGAAATCAACAGGGTTAGGCATGTTTAATTTCCCCATTGATTTTGGGGATGTCTACTGCAGGGATCCCAAACTATTTGGGGAGCAAATAAGATCGACAAAGATGATTAGGGGACTGGAGGCTAAAACATATGAAGAACAGTTACAGGAATTGGGTATGTCTAACGAATAGTAGGACTAGGGGTGACATGATCTTCCAATATTTGAGGGGCTGCCACAAAGAAGAGGGAGTCAAGCTATTCTCCACAGCACCAGAGGGCAGGAGAAGAAGCAATGAATGGAAACTAATCAAGGAGAGAAGCAACCTAGAATTTCCTGGCAGAACAATTAATCAGTGGAATGACTTGCCACCAGAAGTTGTGAATGCTCCAACACTGGAAGTTTTAAAGAAGAGATTGGACTGATATGTCTGATATGGTACAGGGTTTCCTCCCTGAGCAGTGGGTTGGACTAGAAGATCTCCAAAGTCCCTTCCAACTCTCTTATTCTGTTATTTTTAAAAAAATATTTGGGGAGATTTTGCAATCTTTTCTGATTTTCAGAATGGTTGGCTTGCAAAGCATCACAGCTTTTAGTGATAAAAGTAGTTGTGACACCTAGCAAAAGTTGTTGCTAATTTGGTGCCATTTCCCGCCTGTCAGATGTCAGCGAGCATAAAAAGAGGCTTTTAATTGATTGATTGATTGAATGATGCATGGATGGATGACATGCCACAAAGTTGGTGTCTGGATTATCTCCAGTATGATCTATCTTCAAACATGGTCCTATAATTATGCATTCATCACCTCTGTAGCGGAGTCCATCTACTTCACAGCTGGCTGTCTTTTTCTTATCTTTTCTTTTGAAAAGTGCGTTACCAGAACGTGACCAGCCCTTCTGTTCTTCTTCAGAAAGTGTCCTGAGTATTTTCTTTTTTCCTATCAAAACTTTCTCCTTGGATAGTTGGACACTGGTTTCACTTTTTTTAAAAAAAATCAATGGAGATTTTTTTACAAAAAGAAATGAGAGAGAAAACAGCTCGCTTTTCCATTTTCCCTATAACTTGGGCTGGAAGGTGAAATTGACAGGACTTTTGTCAATTTCCTCTGGTTTTAAAAAATGGTCCTGGGTTTTGTGGTTTCACAATTCTATTAGTGATCTTGTGGAAAAAGAAAAGAAAAAAGGAAAATAGAAAGCCCAGCTTTTCAAACTTCCACTGGTGAATTTGTGGGAGGGGTGGAGGGAGAGAGGGGAAAAGAAAGAAAGGAAAGAAAGAAAGAAAAAAGGAAGGAAGGAAGGAAGGAAGAACATCTTGTCATTCATTAGAATGGTGGCTGTGATGTTATCCATGTAATTATAATGGTTTAGTATTACATCCGTTCACTGGTAAGATGGATTCTTTGGTCATGATAGGCAATCTAAACGGAAGAACCAAGTGAGCAGATAAGAGAGAGCCTTCCTTCCTTCCTTCCTTCCTTCCTTCCTTCCTCCCTTCCTTCCTTCCTTCCTATCTTCCTTTTTTCCTTCTTTCCTCCCTTCCTTCCTCCCTTCCTTCCTATCTTCCTTTTTTCCTTCCTTCCTTCCTTCCTTCCTTCCTTCCTTCCTTCCTTCCTTCCTTCCTTCCTTCCTTCCTTCCTTCCTTCCTTCGCCTCTCCCTCTCCCCCTCCCTCATCTTCTTTTCCTTCCTCCTTCCTTCCTTCCTTTCTTCCTCCCTACCTCTCTCACTTCCTCATCTTCTTTTTTTCCTTCTTTCCTCCCTTCCCCCTCATCTTCTTTTCCTCCCTCCTTCCCTTCCTTCCTTTGTCCCTGTTAGGGATGTAACCCTAGGCTTGGCAATGTATATTAAGCTACGATTATGTTACTGTTACTTTAAATGATTAAGGGATGTAATTGGTTTACCTCAAGCAGCTGTAAGAGGGAGCCAGAATGGCTGTTATCTCTCTGTTTTTGTTAGAAGCTGGTTGGTGTATTTTGAGGTATTGTGGTTTGCTACTGTTTAGCTATATTTTGTGCGTTAGACTGACTATTTTGATAACTGAATTACTGAACCAAATGTATGACTTGGTAATCGACTGTTATTCGATTACTGTTATTGACTGTTAATCGGACTCTGAATACCTCTATATTTCTACATAGTAAACTACTATATTTTTATACTATTCAGTGTCTCTGTATGCTGGTTTGTGCATGTTATTCCATATCACTCTCATTACTCTTCTCTGCATACTCGCTCTCCTAACGGGGAGCTTAATTACTTAACAGTCCCTCCCTTTCTCACTCCCTCATCTTCTTTTCCTTCCTTCTTCCCTCCCTTCCTTTGTCCCTCCTTCTCTCACTCCCTCATCTTCTTTTTCTTCCTTCTTCCCTTCCTTCCTTCCTTCGTCCCTCCCTCTCTCACTCCCTTATCTTCTTTTTCTTCCTTCCTTCCTTCCTTCCTTCCTTCCTTCCTTCCTTCCCCTTCCTGCCTTTGTCAGAAAATTTCTCCTTGGTTCTTCGTTGCTTCTATCGTTGATTAGTTTCCATCCGTGGTTTCTTGTCCTGCCCTCTGGTGCTTTGGAGAATAGTTTGACTCCCTCTTCTTTGGGGCAGCCCCTCAAGTATCGGAAGACTGCTCTCAGGTGCAGTAAAGGAAAGTAACCTTTGGTGGTTGATTTCATTGGGAGGAGACCACAATCCAATCTACCATGGTCTGCAAAAGTGCATGATTTAATATACTTAGAGGGGGAAAAAGGATATTGTTCAGTTATGAATGCATGATTGGGTATACCAGAGCACAAATTGGGAACGTGGATCCATTTCATATTTTTATCTGCGGCCGCTGTGGCTCATTTCAAATTCATGTAATGAAATTACCGGATGAATGAAAGGAAAGCAAGGCTGTCCCTCAGACTGGGAAAATGTAGGTTGTGAGTTTATCATCAACATTTCTTTTTCAGCATCGTTCCTTACTGGTATAACCAATATCCCGTAATGCATTTATGATAATGTATTCCCTGTAATGTGATAAAGTGTGTTTAAAACAACAACTGCCGAGGAATGTAAAGAAGGTTTGAGGGCAGCCCTTTCAAAGGCACAGGTTGTGTCTTGTTGTGATGAAATGAAACTTCTTGCTTTACTGGAATTTCTGGAAATATGAATGAATGAAAGAATGAATGAACGAACGAACGAACGAACGAACTAACTAACTAACTAACTAACTAACTAACTAACTAACTAACTAAGGATTATAGCACATAGAGGAAGGCCAAAGTAATTCAGGAAATCATACTAGACCACAGACTTGCTTAACAATAACAATTGCCAAGAAAGATGGAGAAGCATAGAGTAACTATTTATTCATACAAGCAATTTCACACGTTTTCCTTAATCGGAGAATGACGAAGATCAAGTTATTCCATCAAGTTGTTGCCAACTCTTAGCAACCACACAGATTGATTTGAATGGAGTAACAGAGTCAGAAGGGACCTTGGAGATCTTCTAGTCCAACCTCTTGCTCTAGCAGGAGACCCTATGACATTCCAGACAAATGGTTGTCCAATCTCTTCTTAAAATCCTCTGGTGGTGGAGCATTCAGAACTTCTGGAGGCAAGTCCTTCTACTGATTAATTGTTCTAACTGTCAGGAAATTTCTCCTTAGTTCTAGCTTGGATCTTTCCTTGATTAGTTTCCATCTGTTGCTTCTCGTCCTGCTTTGGATACTGGAATTGGACCCTGAATCGTGATAAGAAATAGGCAGGAATAATCCAAAACTGATCATCTCCAAAGTTGAGTATCTCTTGTGTAGAGGATTGATGCCGATGACTTGATTTGGATCAGTCGTATGATTTCATTTGGGTTTAGTCCAACCATTTCCTCAAGATCAGGGAAGAGTAGAGTGGAACATGCTACACGAATAGCATTTTCCCTCGGTACTATACAACGTTGAAGCAAGCACCTAAGAACTTCAAATACTATCCTTTCTTTGTGCAGGATGAAACAGGTTTATGTCCTACATCTTCTATTCTACGGGACGCATTTTGTCCTTGAAAATACACAGCACTGGTTCTGCTGTCTTATCGGAATTCATATTTCCCCCATCAGCAGATTGTTTGCAAAGAATAAAGACTTCAGAACTTCTCACGAATGAAGGCAAATATGTGTGTCCCACAATAATGTTGCAGGATACAATCTGGGTTGGTCACCGGGATTGTCTTACGAGCTTTTGGACTCATGCTGGAACCTACCTTCAGGGAACTCATCAAATCTGCAGATGACACCAAGCTGGCAGGAATAGCCAGCACTCCAGAAGATAGGCTTAAGGTCCAGTTGACAAACTTGAACATTGGGCACTATCTAATAAAATGAAATTCAATGGTGAAAAGAGTAAGGTTCTACATTTAGGCAAGAAAAACAAAATGCACAGGTACAGTATAGGTGGTACCTTGCTCAACAGTAGTAACTGTGAGAGGGATCTTGGAGTCCTAGTGGACAACCATTTCAATCGGAGCCAGCCATGTGCAGCACCTGCCAAAAAAGCCAACACAGTTCTAGGCTGCATCAACACAGGGATAGAATCAAGATCACGCGAAGGGTTGGTGAGAGGTGGGGCTGACGTCACTACAACACAACATGCAATCTTGGAGCTGCAGGATTGCTCTTGATATCTCTGTTGCTGGACGGTCCTTTTGGACCTAAACCATCCTGTAGAGATGGTGATAGAGAAGAGCAATATGAAGAAGGATGATGTAATGAAATGTCATAATATAAATTTACTTTAAATTTAGTATGCTTCACATAAAAATGAAGTAACAATAGCTATATTCAATGAATGTTCAATAATCATAATAATTGTATGCATATATATTAGATTGATGATATGAGCAGTGGAATGTGTTGAAATGAGTAAGTTGACATATGAAATTAGAGAACAAGAAGATAAACAATTTTATAGGACATGGGATCTATTTAATTAGTGGTTAGGTTTAAAAAAATATGGAATTGAAAATGTATTAGAGAATGTTAACAACACCAAAATAATAGAATGATTTAAAATAGGATATAAAAATACTTATTATTGGACATGTTGAAGATGATGTAACAAATTATTATAATATAACTGAACCCATATTTAGAATACTTCATTTAAAATGAAGAAATAATAGTGACAGTCAAACAAATGAAGTACTATAATAATAATGTATACAAATATACTTGATTGACAATATGTGACTTTATATAAAATTTAAGGGATGACTACGGAAAGGAGGCACAAAAACCTTGTAACCAATCTGTCAGGGTGTAAATTCAGCCCTGTATTTAATGAGAGATGAACCGTGGCTTTTCCTTGAAGTATACTTGATAATTAAGCAAAATAAACCCAAGATATATTCTAAGAAAAACATGTTATTGTAAAGAAAATGAAAACACAAACTTACTAGCTAACGATTACATTATGGCAGAGTTCCTGCCTACCACCTTGGCAGGCGAACAAAAGACAAAGAAAGGAAATAATAATGATGAAGGAATGTGGAAGAATGTGTGGACATGCGCAATGAGTTTAGTGATAAGAGTCAGATCAGTCTACCGTATGTCTTACAGTTGAAGCACAGCTGGCAAACAAAAAAATGCAGTGACACAATCGACACACTGTACGGAATGGAAGATGTTTTTATGTTATGTGTTTTGTTTATTTATGTTTGTTTTAATAACACACTCGTGAAGGGTTAATACCACTTTATAAGGCCTTGGTAAGGCCATACTTGGAATAATGCGTCCAGTTTTGGTTGCCACGATGTAGAAAAGATGTGGAGACTCTAGAAAGAGTGCAGAGAAGAGCAACAAAGATGATTAGGGGACTGGAGGCTAAAACACATGAGGAACAGTTGCAGGAACTGGGTATGTCTAGTTTAATGAAAAGAAGGACTAAGGGAGACAGGATAGCATCTTCCAATATCTCAGGGGCTGCCACAAAGAAGAGGGAGTCAAACTGTTCTCCAAGCCACCTGAGGGTAGAATAGGAAGCAATGGGTGGAAACTAATCAAGGAGAGAAGCAACTTAGAACTGAGGAGAAATTTCCTGACAGTGAGAACAATTAATCAGTGGAACAACTTGCCTGCAGAAGTTGTGAATGCTCCAACACTGGAAGTTTTTAAGAAGATGTTGGATAACCATTTATCTGAAGTGGTGTAGGGTTTCCTGTCTAGGCAGGGGGTTGGACTAGAAGACCTCCAAGGTACCTTCCAACTCTGTTATTCTAGTCTTTTCTAACCTCTCTCTAGCAGAATGTGTGCTGTTCTCTGTGTACTTTTTATATGGTGTGACAACTTGCGAAGATTTCCCGACCTGCTCTCGAGTTGCCATGGGCAGGGGGATGGGTGGGATCGAGCCACGCAGCTGCTTCGAGGAATTTGCACCGCGGTTAAAACAAGGCACACCCTAGCAGGCCGAAGTCAAGGCCATCTCCACAGAAACCAGTAACGGCCAGAGGGAGTGACTCCTATGGCCTGTGAAATTGCTTCAATGGGGAATGACACATTTTGGGGGAGGGGAAGAGGGGGGAAGAGGGTCATAGGCAAGATGTGAACTGAGTGGGGTCAGAACTGGCTTCACGAGTTCATGCGCACATGGCACTCCTAATAAACAACTGGATTTTTCTTTGAAAACTGGCTGGAGGCTCCTGCTTTTATTAGGGCATGGAGATTTTGCAGTATCCTTCCCCCAAGAGTGGGGTGGTGATGGAGATTTTACAGTATCATTCCCCTGCCATGCCCGCCAAGCCACACCCACCAAGCCACACCACACCCACCAAGCCACGCCCAGAGAACCATTAGTAAAAAAAACCTGAATCCCACCACTGCGTAGATCGTTCTGTTGCAACTCTTTCTGAGTGACAGTGGTTGGCTGCTGTCGAAATTCAGACTGCGGTGGAGTGCTGGTGGCCTTGCAATAAACTGTATTTTTCTAGGCTTCCGTCCTCTTGTCTGTTGACAAGTACATCTAACAAGGGTAATTGCCTAGCTGCTTTCTTCCTCCACGATGAACTCCTTGTCGGAGAAGATGGAGTTCAGCATGGTGTGAAAGTCTTTAAGTAACTCACGAGTCATTCCAGGAGCAGTCCTGCGTAGATTAGAACCTGCTGCATTTCGGAAGAACTACGCATCCAAATTCTGGTGCCGCTACATGGGTGACATTTTTGTCATCCTAGAGAGAAAGGTGCTTTTTTCAAGAGGCCACTGGGCTTTCTTTGTTTTTCTTTGAAGACCTTTCGCTCCTCACCCAAGAAGCTTCTTCAGCTCTGACTGGATGGTGGGGAATGGAAGGACTGATACTCCTTGTAGACAGCTGGTCATTTGCATCCTTTTAGGGAGTCGTTGAGGCCACTTGGAGGTCTTCAAGGTCATCTGAATAGTGTAACTGAGTGTGGAGCCTTCTTGGGACTGCTGAAAGGACCGTGTTGTGGACAGGAGATAGGTGTTGTGGTGTCCCTCCCCCTCTGTTGAGACAGGGATGTTGAATTTTGACCTGGATGGCTTCTTTGACCCTTCTTTCAAACCGCCAGTCCTCTCTGTCCAAAATGTGGACTTTGCTGTCTTCAAAAGGGTGCCTTTGTCTTTTAAAAAAAAATCCTTCCGTTCTCCACCATCCAGTCAGAGCAGAAGAAGCTTCTTGGATGAGAAGTAAAATGCCTTCAAAGAAAAAAGAAAGTCGAGTTGCCTCCTGAAAAAGCACCTTTGGGACAACAGGGACCTGGAGGACTGAGAATCTCCGGAGACACCAAGAGAAACATACTCAAAGACTTTCATACTTTACTGAATCCCAATCAACATCTAACAAGCCTCTTGTAACAAACGTTGGCAGAACTCGGAAGCTGCGTTTTACAGCTTCCGAAATATTTTTGACGTGTGGCAGGAAATTTTTCTTAAGTAACATATAAATAGAATAGAATAGAATAGAGTAGAATGGAGTAGAATAGAATAGAATAGAGCTGGAAGGGACCTTGGAGGTCTTCTAGTCCAGCCCTCTGCTCAAGCAGGAGAATCTCTACTATTTCAGATAAGTGACTATCTAGTCTCTTCTTAAAAACCTCCAGGGAAGGAAGCACCCACAATTTCTGGTGGCAAGCTGTCCCACTGGTTAATTGCCCTCACTGTTAGGAAGTTTCTCCTTAATTCCAGATTGCTTCTCTCCTTGATTAGTTTCCACCCATTGCTTCTTCTCCTGCCCCCAGGTGTCTTGGAAAATAAATTGACCCCCTCCTCTTTGTGGCAGCTCCTGAAATACTGAAAGACTGCTATCATGTCCCCCCTGGTCCTTCTTCTCTTAGACTAGACAAACCCAGATCCTGCAACCGTTCTTCATATGTTTCAGTCTCCAGGCTTTTGATCGTCTTAGTTGCTCTTCTCTGAACTTTTTCCAAAGTCTCAACACCGTTTTTGTAGCACGGTGTCCATAAAATTGGTTGCAGTGGACTCTTATATGAGTACTTAGCGACTTGCAAGGTTTTTTTTTTGCAGATTTGTATTCAGAACACACACCTCGACTGATGTTAAGGAGATGTCAGCGTGACATGTTCCCTACGAAATGACGTGTCCCCTGCCCTGCTTTGGCTTATCGTAAAGCAACATGCTTGGCTGTTGACATTGTAGGATGAAAGCTGCTCATTTGCGGTAGCAAATAAATAAAATAAAATCAGGGGAAGTGTAGAAGCTCCTTTTCTCAATAAACGCCTTCTGGAGGAAGACATAAGCTCTCGTGGGTTTCAGCATCTGAGGAAATGAGCCTCAGCTCAGGAAAGCTTATGCTTTTTAATAAAATGTGTTAGCCGGAAAAAAGGTGCTATCAGACTCCTGATTTTATGCAGAGCGCAAAATATGTGCAGTAATTTCTATGCAATGGTGTGCTTGTTTGGCATGGCATTTACCTCTTTTTTTGGGGGTGGTGGTGAGTGTGTTATTTTTCTTGAGAAACAAAACCTGCGGTTTGCAATCAGGGAGGAAAATTTAGACACTCTTTCCCCACCTTAATCAAGGAGTTAAGTAAGTTCTGGATAATTGCCAATATCTTCATTAAATGTGGGGAATCACATTTCCCCCGGTGTGCCAATATTTGAGGGGCTGCTGCAAAGAAGGGGGAGTCAACTTATTCTCCAAAGCAGGGACCTCAGGGACCACTGAATTCATAATTTTAAATCCCACGGACCACTAATATGATCTGGCTAATGACTGGGTGGGTGGGCGTGGCTAGGCAGTCATGTGACTGAGTGGGTGTAGCCAACTTGGTGTCACTCGCGTCAAGGGACACCTCGACAGCCTCCACTCACCCCTCCCCTCCCAGCCGCTCCTCCCCTCCCCGTCTGGGCTCCTTAGGGCCCCAACAGGAGGCAGTTGCTGGAGCTAAGCAGCCACCAGGAGAAAGAGTTGGCAAAACAGCTCAGTTCCAATTGGATCTGACCGAGAAGGAGGCTCAGCAGAAGCACCTCACTGAGGACTAGGAGCATAGGCTTTCCAAGCAGAGAGAAGACCTATGGGAGTACAAGGCCAGGTGCCGGTGCCTGAAGGCTCAGTGGGTTAAGATAGTCAGCCAGTTCCAGGCCTTGATGCAGTCCCACTGGAACGAGGCCCTCCGGCTCTTCACCACCAGCGGCGCTTCCCTCCAGCCTTCGCCCAAAGCCCCCCACCAGGAGGCCGAAGCAGACCCCAAGTTGGAATTTCTGCCCCCCTCCGACCTGCACAAAAAGACCCCGAAGGGGGAGACTCTCTGCAGCAACTCAAGCGTCCATTGCACGTATCCATCCTAGGGGCCATAGCAGAAGCTTCCTAACAATGACAAGGATTAACCAGTGGAACTGCTTGCCACCAGAAGTCGTGGCTGCTCCATCAATGGAGGTTTTAAAGATAAGACTGGACAGCCATTTGTCTGGAATGGTAGAGGGTCTCCTGCTTCAGCAAGGGGTTCAGACTAGAAGACCCCCAAGGTCCCTTCCAACGCTGCTATTCTCTTATCAGTGCCTTGGGGAGTCCTTCGCTCCCTCTGAGCTTGGCTGTTTGGTTGCAAACATTGCATTACCTGACTGGATAACAACATCAGTGAAGAGAGAAATAAGGAGAAATTTCCTGACAGAACAATTCATCAGTGGAACAGCTTGCCTCCAGATGTTGTGAATGCTCCAACACTGGAAGTTTTTAAGAAGATCTTGGATAACCATTTGTCTGAAGTGCTATAGGGTTTCCTGCTTAAGCAGGGGGTTGGACTAGAGGACCTCTGAGGTCCCTTCCAACTCTGCTATTCTGTCTTTAATTGTCAAATCTTTTACTGAAAGAGGGAACCTGCTTTACGAAAGGAACGTGTGCTCTGCTTCCAGAGTAAACAAGGCCCATTAAATTAAATTTGCACAGACGACGTCTTGCATAAATATCTGACAGAAATATCCATGAGTCCTCAGACGGGTCGTCTGTCCCTTCACTGGTGACTTCATCTCCGTACCTCTTTAACTGTGGCAAGGACATGCCTTGGTAACTGCTTTTTTTAAAAAAAATACCCTGACCTCATCCTGTTGCCTTTGTCTCAAGCAGTTTCATGTCCTCTTTATGGTCTGCAGGTTTAGAGCAAGTGAAGACTCTCTCGGAGCATGGTTGTTTTCTTGCAGACGTTTCATGACCGAACTAGGGAACATCATCAGTGCTAGAAGGGAAGGGAGTTTGAGGAGAGGAGGGGGGGAGGGAGATGGGAGGAAGAAGAAGAGGAGGAGGAGGACTATGGGGTCCTTGGTGCTCTCTGAGCCTGCTTGTTTTCTTGCAGACGTTTCATGACCCAACTAGGTAACATCATCAGAGCTAAAGGGAATTGGGTTTGTGAAAAGGAAGAGGAGGAGGGAGGAGGAGGAGGGGGAGGAAGAGGAGGACAACAACTGTGGAGACCTTGGTGCTCTCTGAGTGTGGTTGTTTTCTTGCAGACGTTTCATTACCCAACTAGGTAACATCATCAGTGCTAGAAGAGAATGGGGTTTGTGGAGAGGAGGAGGAGGAGGAGGAGGAGGAAGACTGTGGGGTCCTTGATGCTCTTTGAGCTTGCTTGTTTTCTTGCAGATGTTTCATGACCCAGCTAGGGAACATCATCAGTGCTACTAGTGCTAGTAGTTTACTAGCCGGGGTACAAGGCAGTTAGAAATCTCCTGCCTATGGAAATCAGGAAGAATTGTGAGACTGATCTGTTTGATGATATAACTTGCATGATTTAACCCAAGCATCATTCTCTATTAGAACGAAAAATATGCATAGTTTCCTCACTAATATGCTCACACCAATTCTCAATTTTGGTTTTATTCTGTGTTGAGTTTTAGATCATCAGTTCCGTGATGAATAACGCAATTTGCTGATTTATCCCTCAATACTTTACTTCTTTATTACTACTCCACCTACAACAGTTCACTTACTGACCATCCGAAGTTACAACGGGACTGGAAAAAGTGACCCATGACCGTTGCAGCATCCCTGCGATCATGTGACTTACAATACAATACAATAGCAGAGTTGGAAGGGACCTTGGAGGTCTTCTAGTCCAACCCCCTGCCTAGGCAGGAAACCCTATACCGTTTCAGACAAATGGTTATCCAACATCTTCTTAAAGACTTCCAGTGTTGGGGCATTCACAACTTCTGGAGGCAACTTCTGTTCCACTGATTAATTGTTCTGATTGTCAGGAAATTTCTCCTCAGTTCTAAGTTGCTTCTCTCCTTCATTAGTTTCCACCCATTGCTTCTTGTTCTGCCCCCAGGTGTTGGCTATTCCTGCCAGCTTGGTGTCATCTGCAAATTTGATGAGTTCTCCATTTACATTTGAAATGCTTGACAACTGACTCAACTTTACGATGGTGGCCGTGTCCCTGGGGTGACGTCTTCCCCTTTGGCGACCTTCTCACCAGCACAGCCAACCGGGAAGCCAGATTCACTTAATGACCATGTTACTCATTTAACTACGGCGGTGATTCACTCCACCCAATGTGGCAAAAAAAGTCGTAAAACTGCCTCAGTTGCGGTCGTAAATCCAGGACTGTCTGTCCCTTTGCAAAGGACTGCCAATCAGAGGTGGGTTCCTACCAGTTCGGCCGAATAGGTAGTAACTCGCCCGGACATGAGACTGAACCGGTTCTATCCTCAATGGCGCCATCTTGATTTTCTGTTCTGCACATGCCCAGAACAATCTTCCTTGAAAAAATGTAATTTCCCCCCTTTTTAAATGCTGGGCGCATCCACAGACCTTTTATAAGTGCAAATGCACAAGCAAAATTTTTCGGGCGGCGAACCGGTAGTAATGCTGGCAGGAATCCATCCCTGCCACAAATGACAGACAAACCGCCAAAATGTAAGCTTTTTTCAAGTCGGGGAACGGGCAGGAAATGTACAGTTTCTTTCGGCGCAACTTTTTCTAATGACTGAAAGATCAATCTTTTTTTTTATTCCTTAGAAAAGAAAAACGCTGAAGACTCAGCATGTTATCTTTTCCCTCTTCCTCCGTAGTTGAAGGTCACTTTGGATTCCATTTGATGATTTTTTTTTCTCGCTAAGCCTCCCTGCTTTGAGGCTGGGCATTGGCTTTGCCCCGGGGGCGAACCTGTATCTATCGTTCTTGAATATGTTAGCGTTGGTTTGGCTCCTGGGGGAAAGGCTGTTGTTTCAAACCCCTTTCGCTTGGGCTTAAAATCAGATTAAAGAATTGCTTTCTGCGGGGTGGGGTGGGGGATTCAGGTGGTTTTCTTGCTGTGTCAGCCATGCCTGGGGGCTTCACACAAGGAGGACATGGGCAGAATTCAAGGTCAGAGTAAGGGTTAGGCGTACGTCCCCCCCCCCCAAAGAAATGGTGTGCAAGTTAAACCATCGAACGGTTAGATGTTTCTGGATTTCCATAGGCAGGAGATCTCTCACCACCTTGTAGCCAACAAGAGAGAAGCCGTAGTAGGAAGGAAAGAGGGGAATCCACAAGCAGAGTTCACCCCTGTGTAGTTTTTTCTTGATGAAGAAACAGGAATGGCTTTGGACTCTTTTGGATGGAATAGAATAGAGTAACAGAGTTGGAAGGGACCATTGCAACAATATCTTCCACTGCTCCTTCGTAGTTTCAGCAAATTTTCATTTCTTATTTTCTCCACTGATATATTTTGCTACAAACAGCGTATATCCTCAAATTCAATTCAAACCTAGAGAGTATTTCTTTCAGTTTTTTCTACATTGAACAATGTACTGTAATTTCTTTATTTCTTAATTAGTTACATAACCATAACCATCCTACAATACAATACAATAGCAGAGTTGGAAGGGACCTTGGTGGTCTTCTAGTCCAACCCCCTGCTCAGGCAGGAAACCTTATACCATTTCAGACAACTGTGTATCCAACGTCTTCTTATAAATTTCCAGTGTTGGAGCATTCACAACTTCTGGAGGCAAGCTGTTCCACTGGTTAATTATTGTCACTGTCAGGAAATTCCTGCTTAGTTCTGGGTTGCTTCTCTTGTCGATCTTGTTATCAGAAAGGTCGGCAGTTCAGCAGTTCAAATCCCTAGTACAGGTCTCTTGAGTGAACAAGGGGTTGGACTAAATGACCTCCAAGGTCCCTTCCAACTCTGATACTGTTAATCTCTCCTTGGTTAGTTTCCACCATTGCTTCTTGTCCTGCCTTCAGGTGCTTTGGAGAATAGGTTGACCCCCTCTTCTTTGTGGGAACCCCTCAAATATTGGAACACTTCTGTCTGGTCACCCCTAGTCCTTCTTTTCATTAAACTAGGAATGATGTGGGTGGTCCTCAACCTACGACCACCTCTGTAGCTAAGCAAGACATTTATGAAGTGTAATTTTGCTCCATTTTATGACCTTCTTTGCCATGTTTGTTAAGTGAATCACTTCAGGGGTGAAGTTAGTAGCATGGTTATTAAGTAAATTTGACTTCCTTTTTTCCTTTGCTTCTTAGAGGGTCACAAAACATGACCCTGGGATGCTACAATTGTCATAAATATCAGCCAGTTGCCAAGCAGCTGAATTTTGATTGCTTGACCATCTGGATGAGGAGGAGGAGGAGGAGGAAAGGGAGAAGAGGAGGAGGAGGAGGAGGACAGTGGGATCTTTGATGCTCTCTGAGCTTGCTTGTTTTCTTGCAGACATCTCATTACCCAACTAGGTAACACCATCAGTGCTAGTAAGGAGTGTGGTTTGCCCTTCAGTTTACATTCTAGATGCATTTGAGGTGTTTTGGTCTTTTTGTTCCCTTTTTGGCTGGTTGATGGTCTCTTTTGCACAGTATGTAGACATTGTTTATGTCTATGTGTCTGTCGATGGCCAGTTTGTCAGAGTGCCAGGCAGGGCCGGATTTTCCTATAGGCTAACTAGGCTTCAGCCTAGGGCCTCAAGATCAAGAGGGGCCTTTTATTTTTATTTATTATCCGTTTTTTATAAAGGTTAGTACCAATTACAACATGTTTCATTTAATATATTGATATATATATATCACAGTAATGATGTTTTTATTATCCTCATGTAATTTACAAACTCTAGAAAGGGCTCCATAAGTGGAATAGCCTAGGGCCTCTTTTCATCTAAATCCGGCCCTGGTGCCAGGCTTCCAAGAATTCTCTAGAATTTTTGGACTTGGCTTGATCTAGGATGGTCCCAGTTTCGCAGTTGAAACTATGGTGAAGCCTGTCCGTATGTTGTGAAATTGAAGAGCTTTCATCCTGCCTTCCGACTGCTAGTTGAAGTTCATTGGACATGTTTCCTCACCACATAGAGACACAACAGAGTGGGTGCTTCTCCAGCACCCGTCCTACATGCTAGTCTCAACTAACCATTACTACATAACAGTGGTGAAATACAATTTTTTTCACTACCGGTTCTGTAGGTGTGGCTTGGTGGATGTGGTGTGGCTTGGTGGGCGTGGCTTGGTGGGCGTGGCAGGGGAAGGATACTGCAAAATCCCCATTCCCTCCCCACTTTGGGGCCAGCCAGAGGTGGCATTTGCCGTTTCTCTGAACTACTCAAAATATCTGCTACCGGTTCTCTGAACTACTCAAAGGTTTTGCTACCGGTTCTCCAAACTACTCAAAATTTCCACTATTGGTTCTCCGAACTACTCAAAATTTTTGTTATCAGTTCTCCGAACTACTCAAAATTTCCGCTACCGGTTATCTGAACTACTCAAAATTTTTGTTATCAGTTCTCCGAACTACTCAAAATTTCCACTACGGGTTCTCCATAGCCTGTCAGAACTTGCTGGATTTCACCCCTACTACATAAATACTCAGAGACCAGTTCTACACCTCCTGGGGATTTCAGCCCAGCTGCAGCAGATAATATTGCCATTTTTTTTGTGCAGCAACGCTTAAAATTTGTCAGATAACATCCAGGTGCCATAAACTACGTCTAATGAGCATCGGTTCACCGTATCAGAGTGCTGTGCAATTTGAGGGATACGGTCTTGCAGGTGTTAATTTTTTATGTTCCCCTGCACCCATCAAATCCTCCTCCCTCTTCTCCTAGATTCTTACAGACTTTTGTATTATGTTTAACTGGATATTTTTCACTGAGTGTTTTTATTTGTTCTGGTTTCAGGTCTATTGATTGTAAAAATAAATTGAATCGAATGCTTGACTTGTATTATGATTTTGGCTTCAATGTCTTCTCCGCTGTTCACATAGGTAGCTCTGAGTTAGCGGCTGTGCTTTTTAAATTGACTGCATCCCGCCCTCCTTATGCTGGTCTATGAGCCTTGTTAGATGCATAATTTTGTATTTATTTATTATTTATTCTGTCTTGTTTATGTAGCATATATCGGGAGTGGAGACCCTTTGAAAGCTGAATGCAACGGAATTTCATTTTTAATGTATGCCGATTAGTGTACATTCAAAGTGACAATAACATTTGTTGTTGTTACTTACAAAGTCGTGTCCGACCCATCGTGACCCCATGGACGACGTTCCTCCAGGCCTTCCTGTCCTCTACCATCCTCCAGAGTCCATTTAAGCTCAGGCCGACTGCTTTGGTGACTCCATCCATCCACCTCCTTCTCTGTCATCCCCTTCTTCTTTTGCCCTCCATCGTTCCCAGCATGAGGCTCTTCTCCAGGGAGTCCTTCCTTCTCCTTAGGTGGCCAAAGTCTTTGAGTTTCCTCTTCAGGATCTGGCCTTCTAAAGAGCAGTCAGGGTTCATCTCCTCTAGGATTGACCGATTGGATGGCCTTGCAGTCCAAGGGACTCGCAGGAGTCTTCTCCAGCACCAGAGTTCAAAGGCCTCCATTCTTTGGCGCTCAGCCTTCCTTATGGTCCAACCTTCTCAGCCATCCATTGCAACTGGGAAAACCATCGCCTTGACTATACGCACTTTTGTTGGCATGTTCCTCTCCTACCTCCTCGCTGTCTGAATCTGCTCACTCCACTGGCTGTTGGCGGGTCACAGCAAGGACCTATCATAAGAGTGATCTGAATCCAACCTTGGTCGGTACCCAGAAGCGATGGAGAAGTTGATTAAGACAGCCATGTAGAACAGTGTTTCTCAACCTTGGCAAGTTGAAGATGTCTGGACTTCAACTCCCAGAATTCCCCAGCCAGCATTCTGGGAGTTGAAGTCCAGACATCTTCAAGTCGCCAAGGTTGAGAAACACTGATGTATAATTACATCACACCTTTGGCTCACGATGCAAATTGTAACCACTTTTCTGGTCTTCAGATCCTGTCCAATATTGGCTGGGGCCCAGCTGAAGACATCTCCCTTCCTTGTTTTCTTATTTCTGCTTCTCTTAACAAAAACAGCCTTGGAAAAAAAAAAAAAACCTCCAAGTTTACGCTGATAATTCCAGATGGGCTGTAAGAGAACATCTCAAAACTTAGTAAGGTGTTTTTTGGATTTTTTTTTTTTTGCTGAAGTAAGCAAAGAAGCAAGCAAGGGACAACTCAAGGTAAAAGAGTTTCAGCAGTTTTTAGGGACAGATTTATGTAGTAAGTTACCATGCAGGAAAACCAAGTATGGGCATTTTATTTAAGCTGAAGATTACTATTATTATTTTTTTGCTGAATGACCAGTTCAACTCAAGATCCAGCTGAGGAAGGCAGAAGTGAGAGCCAACACAAGAGAGGGCTCGACTCCAGTTTAGAGTAGAACCTCTAAAAAAAAAAAAGTCCTTATTTACACTTTTTCTAAGGCGGCCCAACTTCATGATGACTCCACGCAGCCTCCGATATTAAAGAAAAGTTCAGTAGAATAGAAGAGAGTCGAAATTAGAAGAGAAGAGAAAGAGAATGCGGAATAGAATAGAACAGAGCAGTGGGGATGAACTTATGGCACTTGCGCCAGAGGTGGGATCTCTGTGGACGCATGCGCCGTCGCCCCAGGTCTGTTTCAGGTCTCTGCCATACATGGGCACGTGCCTCCCGTTGGCCAGCTGGCTTCCAGGTCCCTACTGCACATGCGCGTGTCTCTGCCATGCATGCAGTGTGCGTGCATGTGCATGCGTGGGACGCACCTGCCTGGGGCACATGTATGCATGCCTGTGGGGCACGTGCACATGCGCTCCACTTTGCAGTGTTGGCACACCTGCACCCTTTCCTCACTCGGTGCCTAAAAGGTTCGCCATCACTGGAATAAAGAATAGAACAGAGAATAGGATAGAACAGAAATTGGAATATAGTAGAAATAGAATAAAATAGGATTAGAGTAGAGTAGAAATGAATAAAATAGAATGGAATGGAATGGAATAGGAGAGGAGAGGAGAGAAGAGGAGAGAATAGAGAATAGAGAATAGAGAATAGAGAATAGAGAATTGAATAGAATAGGAGAGGAGAGGAGAGAATAGAATAGAATAGGAAAGGAGAGAGAGGAGAATAGCGAATAGGAGAGGAGAGAATAGGAGAGGAGAGAATACAGAAGAGGAGGGGAGGAGAGGGGAGGGGAGGAGAGAATAGGGAATAGAATAGGAGAGGAGAGAATAGAGAAAAGGAGAGGAGGGGAGGAGAGGAGAAGAGAGAATAGAGAACAGAGAATAGGAGAGGTGAGGAGTGACAATAGAGAATAGAGAGTTCAATAGAATAGAAAAGAATAGAATAGAACAGCATAACAGAGTTGGAAGGGACCTTGGAGGTCTTCTAGTCCAACCCCCTGCTCAGGTAGGAAACCCTACACCACTTCAGACCAATGGTTGTCTGACATCTTCTTAAAAACTTCCAGTGTTGGAGCATCCATGATTTCTGAAGGCAAATTGTTCCTCTGATTAATTGTTCCCACAGTCAGGAAATTTCTCCTTAGTTCAAGGTTGCTTCTCTCCTTGATTAGTTTCCATCCATTCTTCTGAAGGTTCTAACGTAGTCCTTTGCTCACCATTATTTCCCATCATATGTCTAGAAAGTCTCTTACTTTGGTTGAAAAGCTTTTTTACAAGCATTGAAAGACCTTCCCCCCGTCCCCCGCAAAATAGGAATTTTAAAATTGATCTTAGAAAAATAATCAGCATTTTCATTTTTAATTTACTGGATTTATTGGAAGGTTTGGAAACTCATTCGCATTAACCTGTCGACCGTAACGTTTCCTGCATTTTGTGTGATCATGGAAGATTTTCAAAGCTATTTGGGAACTTGATGTTCTACAGATAGTCCTCGCTTCACAACAGTTCATTTAGTGACCGTTTGAATGGCACTGAAAAAAGTGACTTATGACCGTTTTTCACACTTACAACCGTTGCGGCATCCCCGTCGTCACATGATCAAAAGTCAGAGGCTTGGCAACTGGCATGTACTTATGACGGTTGCAGTGTCCCGGGGTCATGCAATCCCCTTTTGCGCCCTCTGACAAGCAAAGTCCACGGGGAAGCCAGATTCACTTAACAATTGTGTTACTAACTTAACAACGGCCGTGATTCACTTAACGACTGTGGCAAGCAGAGTCGTAAAATGGGGCGAAACTGAACAAATGTTTTACTTAACAACTGAAATTTTGGGGTCATAAGTCGAGGCCTACCTGTATGTCATCTCCACCGATGAGTAGCTGAAAAATCTCCACTGAAGGAAAATGCGCCTCTTTTCATGCAGTCGGGAAGTTTCTCTTGCTACCTTGCCTCCGTTTACTTGCTTCTAGTTGTAACTCATCAACTCTTTTACATGTTTTTACATTCTCAGCGTAATTGGTAGGTTCTCTGTCACAGCACCAAGCAAAACAAAGATTTGTTTAATTGGAAGATGCGTCTCTTATTTTTGTTCCCCGAGATAAAAATGGACTGATTCCGGGGACGGGCGTCAAAATAAATCTTCCAGGGATTTGAAAAACGTCTGTTTTAATTCGGTGTAAGTATATGTTTACCTGGAGCGAGATCGTAGATGCCATATTTTTAAGTGGTAAACCACCCACGGTTGCTTAGGGAGCGAGAGGGGTGGCGTCTCAATTGGAGAAATAAATAAGCAAGGAAGTGAGCAAAAATAAATAAATAAATAAAGAGAGCTGGAAGGGACCCAGGACATCCTTATCTCCAAATTTCTGCATGCTGCAGGATTCATTTTATCATCCTTGATCAATGACTGTCCAACATCTGTTTGAAAATGTGGGAACAAACCACTCCGTGAAGTCATCTATTTCACGCATTGACAGCTCTTTCTGTCAAGAAGTTGTTCCTTGTATTAAATCTGTATCTCCATCCTTGAAATTTCATCCCATTAGTTCTATTCTTAACCTCTGGAGCAAGCGAAAAAAAAAACCACGCCAACTCTCTACAATGTGACAACCCTTTCAGAGGTTTGTAGACAGCTGTCATGTCCCCTCACAACTTTTTGAAAGCTCAACGAATCTCGGTCCATAAAGGAGAATATTTGCAGCTCAGGGTTTGAAACGAAGGGTCGTTGGTGCTCTCTGAGCTTGGTTGTTTTCTTCTAGACGTTTCATTACCAAACTAGGTAACGTCATCAGCGCTAGAATGAAGGAGGAGGAAGAGGAGGAGAAGGAGGAAGATGCTTATGGGGTCCTTGGCACTCTGGTTGTTTTCTTGCACATGTTTTATTATCCAAACTAGGTAACAACATCATTGCTAGAATGAAGTGGGGTTTGTGTAGAAAGAAAGGGAAAAGAGGAGGAGGAGGAGGAAGATGCTTATGGGGTCCTTGGCAATCTTTGAGTTTAGTTGATTTCTTTTAGACGTTTCATTATCCAAACTAGGTAACATCATCAGTGCTAGAAGGGCATGAGGTGTGTAGAGAAGGAGAAAGGAGGGAGGGAGGGAGGGAGGGAGGGAGGGATGATGATGATGATGATGATGATGATGATGATGATGATGAAAGATTAAGGTGTCATTGGCGCTCTATGAGTTTGGTTATTTTCTTGTAGACGTTTCATTACCAAACTAGGTAACATCATCAGTGCTAGAAGGGCATGGGGTGCGTAGAGAAGGAAAAAGGAGTGAGGAAGAGGAGGAGGGGGAGGGGGAGGATGCATATGAAATCCTTGGTGCTCTCTGAGCTTGGTTGTTTTCTGGCAGACGTTTCATTATCCAAACTAGGTAACACCATGAGTGTCAGTCATTAGCACTGATGATGTTACCTAGTTTGGTTAATGAAACGTCTGCCAGAAAACAACCAAGCTCAGCGAGCACCAAGGGCCCTTCAAAGAGAGAATAGTTTAAAGACCATCCGGGCAAGAAAAGATTTTATGCTGTTGCATAATGCCATAAAACTTGGAGTCCTAGTGGACAACCATTTAAGTATGAGCCAGCCGTGTGCAGCAGCTGCCAAAAAAGCCAACAGAGTTTTGGCTGCATCAACCGAGGGAGAGAATCAAGATCACGTGAAGGGTTAATGCCACTTTATAAGGCCTTGGTTTAAGGTTTAAGGTTTAAGGTTTATTTGGATTTATATGCCGCCCTTCTCCAAAGGACTCAGGGCTGCGTACAACATTAAAAACACACATCACAAAAGTTAAAAAAAGATTAAACCCAATTCTAAAAAGACCAAACCGATTTTTTTTTTAAAAAAGAAACAGTACATTTAAAATAAATTAAAATTGACATTAAAATTAACAGGCCAGGCTGGCTTGCTGGAAAAGCCAACTTTTTAGGGCGCGTTGGAAGGACCGGAGGTCAGGGATTATGCGGAGCTTTGGGGGCAGCTCATTCCAGAGGGAAGGCGCTCCCACAGAGAAGGCTCTCCCCCTGGGGGTCACCAGCCGACACTGCCTGGCCGACAGCACCCTGAGGAGGCCAACTCTGTGGGATCGTACTGGACGGTGGGAGGCTACTGGTGGCAGTAGGTGGTCTCGCAGGTACCCTGGGCCACACTTGGAATTCTGCATTCAGTTCTGGTCGCCACGATGTAAAAAAGATGTGGAGACTCTAGAAAGAGTGCAAAGAAGAGCAACAAAGAGGATTGAGGGGATTGGAGGCTAAAACATATGAAGAACGGTTGCAGGAACTGGGTATGTCTAGTTTGATGAAAAGAAGGACTAGGGGAGACATGATAGCAGTCTTCCAATATCTCAGGGGTTGCCACAAAGAAGAGGGAGTCAAGCTATTCTCCACAGCACCTGAGGGCAGGAGAAGAAGCAATGGGTGGAAACTAATCAAGGAGAGAAGCAACTTAGAACTGAGGAGAAATTTCCTGACAGTTAGAACAATTAATCAGAGGAACAACTTGCCTGCAGAAGTTGTGAATGCTCCAACACTGGAAGTTTTAAAGAAGGTGTTGGATAACTATTTGTCTGAAGTGGTGTAGAGTTTTCTGCCTAGGCAGGGGTTGGACTAGAAGATCTCCAAAGTCCCTTCCAACTCTGTTCTTGTGTTTACCTAGGAAGAAGCCACTACATGAACTTTTAAAAGGACACAAGAAGAGTTCCCCTTTGCCCACTGTTATGTCTGAACAAGAGTCAACCCGGATGCTTTGGAAGGGCGCTTGGCTCACGCAGCTTTATACAGAATTGCATTATTTAAGAAGCGTCACCTAAGAATGCAAGGATTAATGGGTTGCTTTGAGGCGCAGATTTGGAAATGCTATTTGGGGAAACGGACACCCAGCAAGAAGGCTATTTTTAAGGTCTTTGCATCCACAGCTTGTTTCTCACCCTGCGCCTGAACTGTTCGCAGGCCTTTAGCCTGCCTGCCTCTTCCAGTTTGCGTTACTTTCATGCTAAATTGCTTTAAAAAAAACCAAAAAACTCGGAGGCAGGGAGAAAATTGCTCCCTGCGAAGTGCCTTGAGTTCTGCCGTGCCGGTAATAAACATCGGAAACGACAACTCAGTGCCTTCAAGAGTTAACAACTGGATCGCCTACAAACGCAACGCGAAAGGAAACAGGTGCAAGGGCTGGGATTTCAAAGGCGAGAAATTAATGCCTGTGTACAGTTGCGTTCATCGGGGCAAGAGAAAACACATCCCCTTTTTGTGTTCATGCGCTCCAATGCATCCTTCCTCCCGCTGAAGTTGACACGCCATGACTTCCTGAGGTTGGAAGAGGCACGTCATTCGAAGGCTTTGGATGCGCTGGGAATGATGACGACGTCGAGACCAGGAGGATGTGTCGAAAAAGTAACCCCATGTTCATCCAGGATCTATTGTTTGTTGGATTGTGTCACAAGTACCGCAATTAAAATAAGGTAAATTATAGGACATACAATTTAAAATATAAAATGCAGGTAGGCCTCGACTTACAACAGTTTGTTTAGTGACCATTCAAAGCAGAGGTGGTTTTCAGCCAGTTCTGACAGGTTTTGGAGAACCAGTAGCGGAAATTTTGAGTAGTTCGGAGAACCGGCAAACAGGCTGGCCACGCCCCTGCTGCCTCCCAGCTGATCTTCTTTTGTTGCCCTGCACAGGAGCTGGAAAGCAGCTTAGCTGGGTGGGGAGGGAATGGGGATTTTACAGTAACCTTCCCCTGCCACGTCCACCAAGCCACGCCCACAGAACCAGTAGTAAAAATGTTGAATCCCACCACTGGTTTAAAGTTACAACGGCACTGAAAAACTCATGGCCATTTTTCACAGTTACGACCTTTGCCACATCCTCATGATCACGTGGTCAAAATTCAGACGCTTAGCAACTTGATTCATAGTTGCGACCATTGCTACATCCCGAGGTCACGTGATCCCCTTTGGTGACTTTCCAACAAGCAAAGTCGAAGTGGGGGAAGCCAAATTCACTTCACCACCAGGTTCCTAGCTTATCCACTGTGGCAATTCACTTAACAACTGGGGGAAAACTTTGTTTAACAAATGTCTCATTTAACAACCAAAATTTTGGGCTTCATTGTGGCCATAAGTCGAGGACTACCAGTACAAAATGAAAATGTGTAAACATGTTAAACAGATCTTGGCCAGAAATTTGCAATATGAATTGCGTTCTGTCGCGCTGCCCTGAGGTCCTGAAGTGTCCGCTGATTGAGGCACACAAACGGCAGGTATGTGTTGTTGTTTGTGTGTTGTCACAATTGCAAAGAACAGAAGCCACTGGATAGTTCTAGAGGTGGTATTCAGCCGGATTCAGACCAGTTTGGGCGAACTGGTAGCTCTGACGATCAGCTGGCCCTGCCCATCTGTCCCTGCTCTATCCTGTCCTTTATTTCCTGCTTTCTTATCTCATCTCAATATCATTGGAAACTTCAGTTTCCTCTAAGAAGAATTCTCAGTGGTAAGATTCAAATTTTTTTTATTACCGGTTCTGTGGGCGTGGCTTTGTGGCGTGGCAGGGGAAGGATACTTCAAAATCCCCATTCCCTCCCCACCCTACTAACCTGCTTTCCATCTCCATTTTCCTGTTCAGGGAGATCAGGAGAATCTCAGCTGCGAGGCAACAGGGGCGTGGCCAGCCTGTTTGCCGGTTCTCCAAACTACTCAAAATTTCCGCTACCGGTTCTCCAGAACCTGTCAGAACTGGCTGAAACCCACCTCTGCTTCTGCTGTTGTTTTGTGTTCCTTTGCAATTCTATCTAGAAACTGCCCGCTTGGTCAATTTATGTTTTCAAATCTCAGGAGCCTTGGATATTCCGTCATTTCCTTTTCATTTTTTTCTAGCCCTTTTCCTGTGGTCTCCTCCGTCCTCCTGTTTAGGTCAGTGGCGCTTGGATTGTCTTATCTTTTGGATTCAGCACAGCGAAACATTTAAGCATTTTAATAGAGATTTTATCTCATATCTGTTTTTATTGGATGTGGGGCTGTAATATGTGCCTCGTGGTGCATTACTCTGTTTTTATAGAAGCGGTTACCACCCCAGCTCTGAATTCCTGGAGCTTCGAGAGGTTGTAAATCTACATCATGGCTCACCATCTCAATAAAAGGTTAATGGCAACACACAACATGCATAAATAAATTCTTGCGGAGGCTTAGATTTGAATGTTTTCACCGGTCGTTCCCACTAGCCTTGCAAACACATTGACCTAGTACTAAGTTCTGCCGTGGGAAATTTATACCATTTTTAAACCACTGAGTTGGAATGGAATGGAACGGAATAGTATAGAACAGAAATTAGACTAGAATAAAATAGAACGGAATGGAATGGAACAGCATAGAATGGAAATTAATAGAATAGAATGGAATGGAATAGAATAGAACAATAGAATGGAATAGAATGGAATAAAAATTAGAATGTAATAGAAATTAGAATAGAAATTAGAATAGAAATTAGAATAGAAATTAGAATAGAAATTAGAATAGAAATTAGAATAGAATAGAATAACAGTAGGAAGGGAACTTGGAGGTCTTCTAGTCCAACCCCCTTTTCAGACAGGAAGCCCTATTCTCTGCATCTGTAGGGTCGTTTTGTCCAGCAGAAAACTGACCACTTTAAATATCTACCAATACTTACCTACTCTACAACTACTCTAGGTGTAAATATCTTCAAAAGCGAATATGACCACCAGGTAGATAGAAGATTTTTCAGTGATCATGAACGCTCAAACGAAGACCAAGAGACTTTCAAATTGGCTACCAAATTAAAAATGATTCTTATTGATCTGGCTTTCAGAGGTATCTTATTTATTTAGGAAATAAAACAGTAAACAATAACAGAGTTGGAAGGGAGCTTGGAGGTCATCTAGTCCAAACCCCTCCTCACACATGGAGACCTGTGCTAGGGATTTGAACCGCTGACATGCCAACCTTTCTGATCGACAAGCTCAGTGTCTTCCCATCGAGGGACAAACTAGCTACAAGAAACAGAAATGACACTATGGAACTATTGCAAACCAAACAGAAAAATGAAATTAAAATAAACATTGTGTTGTATTAGGTATTACTGGTTGGCTTTCGGTTGCCTTCCCTGTATTACTATTCTGTATTTCTACAAAACCGTGTTTGAAATTGACAGAAAATAATAGCCACAATAGGAGTAATGATAACAGCCGGTGGAGTCTTAACTCGGGTATATTCGGAGTAGCTGTTGAATGTTGAAATCTATGGGAATTCCGCCTTAAATCCCATTGATTTTAATCGGTCTCTTTTAATGGCTCAACAAATCTGAGCCCACCATCATTTGCTCTGCTGTCATTAGCACTGTTGGTGTTTTATGATTATTGCTCTGGGGCATCGGCTTAAGAATTGTGTTTATAGTTTTGCTCTGGAGTAGCTTCGCAGGCTGAAAACAATGGGGGGAAATGAATGCAAGGTAGGCTAAAGGAATTTTCATAAATTGAAAGAGAGGAGTAATTACTGCTTTCTATCTGGCAACCATCAAATCATAGGAATGTTTCTAAGCATGGAAGGCTTAGGATATATAGAATAGGATAGGATAGGATAGAATAGAAATAGAATAGGAATAGAATAGGAATAGAATAGGAATAGAATAGAAATAGAAGTAGAATAGAATAGAATAGGATAGAATAGAATAGAATAGAAAATAATAGAAATAGAATAGGAATAGAATAGAAATAGAAATAGAATGGAATAGGAATAGGATAGGATAGAATAGAATAGAAATAGAATAGGAATAGAATAGGAATAGAATAGGAATAGAATAGGAATAGAATAGGAATAGAATAGAATAGAAGTAGAAATAGAAGTAGAATAGAATAGAATAGGATAGAATAGAATAGAATAGAAAAAAATAATAGAAATAGAAATAGAATAGGAATAGAATAGAAATAGAAATAGAATGGAATAGGATAGGATAGGATAGAATAGAATAGAAAAGAATAGAAAAGAAAAAAGATAGGATAGAAATAGGAAAGGACAGGGTAGAAATAGAATAGAATATAATAGAATAACCAGAGTCATAAGGGACCTTGGAGGTCTTCTAGTCCAACCCACTGCTCTGGCAGGAAACCCTATACCATTTCAGATAAACGGTTGTCCAATCTCGTCTTAAAAACTTGGCCTTCCTGATTTTTTGGGAAGTGGGGTGCTCTCTGCAGATAGAATATCTTTTGCTTGGGAAAGAGCACTGTGTGTTAAAGAAAAGCAAAATATTTAACGTAAAAATGATAAAGGCTGCATCTCTAATTGTTGAGCTTCTGAGTTGCATAGATACCCAGACTGGAAATCCGATCTGAGTTTTTTGTTTTTTAAATGCCTTCGAAGCAAATATAATAAAATGGGCAGCTGTCCAGCTGGGTGTTTAGATTAATGCTGTATATTAAAAAAAATAAGAGAGGCAGAAAGATAAATGATCATATCGGGCTGGATAGATACCACTTGTGTGCCAAGAATTGCTAATAGTCCTGATTGATGTTATTCTTGTGACAACATCCAGGAGCCCTAATTTTGTCACTTCCCACTCCTGCAGGTTTAACAGATTAACAGAGTTGGAAGGGACCTTGTAGGTCATCTACTCCAACCCCTCGCCCTAGCAGGAGAGCCTACACCATTTCTGACCGATGGCAGCCCAGTCTCTTCTTGAAAGCTTCCAGGGATGAAGCTCCCACAACTTCGGCAGGCAAGGATGTTGAAAATGTGGTCGTATCCAAATCAAAGCCACGTTCCTTGTAATTCAAAGAGCATGCGTCAAAATCAGAGACCTTGGAGTTAAGTTCATTGATTAGCCCGTCAAAGTGGCGGAGTTCCAAACACAAATTATTCCTAAAATCCGATAAAATACCATTTAAAGTGAAATTGGAATAAATATACAATTTAAAATGAAATTGGAATAAAGTAAAGGTAAAGGTTCCCCTCGCACATATGTGCTAGTCGTTCCCGACTCTAGGGGGCGATGCTCATCTCCATTTCAAAGCCGAAGACCCAGGGCTGTCTGAAGACGTCTCCATGGTCATGTGGCTCAACCCCAAAGGTGCACGGAATGCTGTTACCTTCCCACCAAACGTGGTTCCTATTTTTTCTACTGGCATTTTTTATGTGCTTTCGAACTGCAAGTTTGGCAGAAGCTGAGACCAGTAATGGGAGCTCACTCCGTTATGCAGTGCTAGGGATTCGAACTTCCGAACTTCCGACCTTTCTCATCGACAAGCTCAGCGTCTTAGCCACTGAGCCACTGCGTCCCTTCTGAGATTGGAATAAAGTACAATAATTTAATATACAGATAAATAAAATACAATAACATTATATTTCAGTATCACCCCCTATAATCTACCCCAATCTGCCATGCCCCCATCGGAGCCTGAATCTGCAGAGGAAGACTAGCTGAAGCTGATGGAGATCAAGGGGTTGGCTTGTGAGGAAAATGGGGAGGAGCAGGCCCAGTCAGGCCAGGGCCCTTCGGGATTGGGATGGCTTGTAGGCAGGGAGGAAAGGGGGCAGGATGACCAAGAGAGGCTAAGTAGTGAACATGTGAGACAGAGCTCGGGCGATGAGCAAGAGCCACCTTGTCCTGATCCAAGAGCACGAAGAGTGGAGAGAAGGCGAGAACAGCGCAGACTGACCCAACTACTCAGGAGGAGAGAGCCCCACCCCTCTTCACAAGGCACACCTGGGGACTTAAGGAGACACTATGGGGAGGGGCCTTTGTCAGAAACAAATGCTGAATTCGTGGAGTGTTCTATGCCATTGCCGATGTTTGAAGTTTCCTGGACTTCTTGCTTTATTTCTTGCTCCCTGGATTAATTGCCTTGTTCCTTTGCGTCCTGTAACTATTGCCTTGTTCCTTCGCTTCTTGGACTCATTGACTTATTCCCTTTCCCCACTGGATGTCTTGCTTTGCTGCCATTGTGCTCACATTATTGTGCTGGACTACTGGAGGGGTGTGTGTGTGTGTGAATGTGTGTGTGTGTGAGATATCATTTTGCTCTGGGATTCACCATAAACGTGGGAGCATTTGGGGCAAAGCTGGAGCAATAAAGGGGCGATTTGAACTATCAGCTGACTGTGTTGCCTCTGTGCCTTGCCATCACACAACCAGTCCCACATCAAACGAACTCAACTGAACCATTTTGCTCAAGAATTGTGCCATATTAATTTGTTTTTTCAAATTCTGGCTGCACATACCGTATTTTTCAGAGTATAAGACGCACCTTCCCCCCCATAAAAGAGGATGAAAATTTGGGTGCATCTTATACACCGAATGTAACCCCACCTACCCACCCACCGGCCCCCACCCTTTGCCCTCTGTTACCAGCTGCCTTCTGAGTCCGACATCAGGGGGGCAGAGGAACAGCTGGAGCCTGTTCCCAGTGTGCGCATGCGCAGAGTTGCCAGACGAAGGGAACAGCTAAAGATCAGGGGTCGACTTGGGAGTAAGGCCACAGGGGGAACGATGAATGGCCCCTCCCAGAGGACATAAAAGAGGAGCGAAAGGGGAGTTTGCAGGAGGCCATTAGTTCACTTCATTGGTTCATGACTCTCCGAGATTCCTTGCCATGTTTTGCAGGTATCCGCCTGGCAGTTCTCCAAGCCAAATAAGGTCTGTGACCGTAAATCCTTCTTTGAAAGACTTTGCTGGATGTGAATGAGCAGAATTCACAGGAAATTAATAAAAAGAGTTTTTCTTGGGAAAACTTCCTGCTCTCGGGAAGCCTCAGTCAGAACACTGTCTTGCCATTGTTGCTAAGTAAACCACTGCAGTGGTGAAGTTAGCAACACAGTCATTAAGTGAATCTGGCTTCCCCATTGACTTGGCTGGTCAGAAGGTCGCAAAAGGGGACCACAAGACACCTCCTCGGGACACTGCAACCGTCATAAGTACATGCCAGTTGCCAAGCCTCTGAATTTTGATCACGGGGGATGCTGTAACCGTCGTAACTGTGAAAAATGGCCGTAAGTCCCTTTTTTTCAGCGGCGTGGTGACTTCGAACGCTGACTAAACACATAAACACATATTATTCACTTTCTTTTATTTAATAACGAATAACTTTTATGGCATCCTGGTGACCAAGAGATTTACAGCAGCATAATTTCTTGTGGACAAAGAGCCCATTCTCTCCGTGAAAGCTTTTTGCTACGATAAATCTGGGAATCCTTAAAACGTCACAAGACCCTTGTGGTTTTTTTTTTTCCTTTTTTCCCTGGAAGAGTAACATGGTTACCTCTTTACAAATAGATTTATTCAATTTTTTTTCTCTGCCCGGAAAAAAAAAGAGCAGAAGCTTTTGGATTGTGGAGCGGATAAAAGGTTGACAATGCCACAGAAGGGTAGAATTTTTCAAATGTAGGTTAGAAACTTAGAAAAAACAAACGGCAGAAAAACACCGACTGGTCTATTCGTCTGTGGTTTTTGTTATTTTATTGTACCTCGACCTAGGACCACAATTGACCGTGGGATTTATGTTGCTAAGGGAGAAATTTTGCTAAGTCAGTTTTGTCCCATTTTACGACCTTTCCTGCTGCATTTGTTAAGTGAATCCTTGCAGATGTCCCGAAGGTGCTTTTTTCAGGAGGCAACTGGACTTTCTTTTTTTTTCTTTTGAAGACATTTCACTTCTCATCAGTGGTGGGATTCAACATTTTTTAGTACTGGTTCTGTGGGTGTGGCTTGGAGGGCGTGGCATGGCTTTGTGGGCGTGGCAGGGGAAGGATACTGCAAAATCTCCATTCCCTCCCAATCAGCTGGGACTCGGAAGGCGGAGAATAGATGGGGGCGGGGCCAGTCAGAGGTGGTATTTGCCGGTTCTCCGAATTACTCAAAATTTCCGCTACCGGTTCTCCAGACTGGTCAGAACCTGCTGGATTTCACCTCTGATTCTTATCCAAGAAGCTTCTTCAGCTCTGACTGAATGATGGGGAATGGAGGGATTTAGACTCCTTGCAGACCGCTGGTCATTTGCATCCTTTGAGAGAGTCATTGAGGCCACTTGGGGGTTTCTCTGTGTCCTCAGGGTCCCCCGAGTGGTGCAAATGGTTCCTGATTCTGCAATTTTTCCTCTGGAAACCCATTCCTTCTCCCATGCCATTCCAAGGGTCTTCATCCCAAATTGTATAGCTAAAAGTCTGTAGAGATTCTCAGTCATCCAGGTCATGGTTGTCTCCTGAGGACACAGAGAAACCTCCCAGTGCCCTCAATGACCCTCTAAAAGGATGCAAACGACCGGCTGTCTGCAAGGAGTATAAATCCTTCCATTCCCCACCATACAGTCAGAGCTGAAGAAGCTTCTTGGATGAGAAGCAAAACTTCTTCAAATGAAAAAAAAACAAGAAAGTGCAGTTGCCGCCTGAAAAAGCACCTTTGGGAAAGATATCTTTACAATCCAATCTATCTTTCCACCATCATATCCAATATCGTCATTATTCACAGGCAACGTTGCTTTGGAAGGAGCCAATAAACACATGGAAATAAGTACAACATGTTCGCGAGTGGCCATAATAAATTATTTGAGTTAGCTCTGCTTTTAACGGGTGCTATATATATAGCTTTGACTCTTTGACTCCCCCAGAGCCTAGGTTAAAAATCCCTAACAATTGCTTGCTTATGAGATTGTTGGCAACCCCTTTTCAATTACACTATTGCGATTTGCTGAAACAAAAAGGATGGAGAATTGCTGAAGTGGACACATTTTTGTCGACAGACATTATTTATGGTTTGGGAAGCCAAAAAGGCATTTGCAAAGAGCTCCCAAAGATTGTCTCCAAACTTGTTGAAATACAAACACGGAGGGGTGTAGAGAGTGGATAAGTGCTGTATCAAAATGACACCCATGCATGGATAATATTCCCTTGGTGGCAGCAGTCATTTGCTTGATGAAAATATCGATCTACCAGATGCAGTTGGAAACAGAATATTAAGGATTGACAAGACAAATCGGTGGTGCAAAATGTGGGACAGCCACTAGATGGCAGTAAAGACAGGTGGAGAACTCTAACCATGTCTCGCCATTTAATGCTTGAGTAGATTTTTTGCAAATCTTGAAACTTTATTTTAACAGAGTTGGAAGGGACCTTGTAGGTCATCAAGTCCCACCCCCTGCCCAAGCAGGGGACCCTTCACCATTTCTGATTTCTGACAGATAGCAGTCCAATCTCTTCTTGAAAGCTTCCACTGATTAAGCCCTTGTTCCTTTTCTGGCCTTAATGGAAGGAATCAAATTAAAGGGCCAATATTATAATCTCTGCTCTGGTTAGAATATCCAGTTGGCCATATAGTAAGAAGCTGGCAGATTTGATTAGGTTAGTAATGATGTACTAATTATGTATTAGTAATGAAGAGAAGGAGAAGGGGAGACATGAAAGCAGTGTTCCAATATTTGAGGGGCTGCCACAGAGAGGAGGGGGGATCAAGCTATTTTCCAAAGCACCTGAAGGCCAGACAAGGAATAATGGATGGAAACTGATCAAGGAGAGATTCAACCTAGAAATCAAGAGAAATTTCCAGATGGTGGGAGCAATCAACCCATGGAACAGAAGTTGCCTTCGGAAGTTGTGGGAGCTTCATCACTGGAGGCTTTCAAGAAGAGACTGGACTGCCATCTGTCAGAAATGGCGTAAGGTATCCTGCTTGGGTGGGGGTTGGACTAGATGACCTACAAGGTACCTTCCAACTCTGTTAATTCTATATTCAATGGAACAGAAGTTTCCTTCAGAAGTTGTGGGAGCTTCATCACTGGAGGCTTTCAAGAAGAGACTGGACTGCCATGTGTCAGAAATGGTGTAGGGTCTCCTGCTTGGGTGGAGGGGTTGGACTAGATAATTTACAAGGTCCCTTCCAACTCTGTTAATCTGATTTACTCTTTATGGTTGGGTCAGTTCACCATGGATTTCAATAGGTGAGGTCTAGATAAGCTTTAATTCTCCCACTGCAACCAGTGAAGTTTTTATAAGACCCAATTTTTCTCTCTCTCAAAGAAACTAAAGCTACTCATCCAGTGCCCATCTCAACACGAAGTCTTCTTGGTGGTGGAGCTTGTTTTAATCATTGTGGGACATTTCTCTAACACCAATAAGCTTCCTTCCTAAATTGGCACAAGACTCTAAGCCTTGTCTGATCTTTTTTCCCCCCCAGTGGCAAATCCAAATTTGGTTGCTCGGGTTTGTTTGAGTTTGCCAGTTCAAGAATCAAATAATAGACCCTCCCCCAGTGCACAAACAGCCCATTTGATCGCCACGAGATCTGCAGTGTTGTACAGCTGCCAATAACTCTTTTTCATCTCCTCTGCTCGCAACAGAATATTTTATGCCACCAAGCTTGAAAATTTGGGCTTAGACAATTTAGCACTATGCCGCCTTCAGTCTGACTTAAGCGTAGTACATCAAATTATCTACGACAATGTTCCACCTGTCAATGACTACTTCAGTTTCAACCACACAATACACGAATAGATACAAACTTAAGGTAAATTTTCAGGATGCTCTCTGAGCTTGGTGGTTTTCTTGCAGGTGTTTCATGACCAAACTAGGTTATGTCATCAGTGCTAGAAGGAGGAGGAGGGAGAGGGAGGGGACTGTGGGGTCCTTGCTGCTCTCTGAGCTTGGTGGTTTTCTTGCAGACGTTTCATGACCCAACTAGCTAACATCACCAGTGCTAGAAGGGAATGGGGAGGAGGAGGAGGAGGAGGAGGAGGAGGAGAAGAACTACTAGGGGGTCCTTGGTGCTCTCTGAACTTGCTCATTTTCTTGCAGATGTTTCGTTACTCAACTAGGTAACATCATCAGTGCTAGAAGGGGGTGGTGTTTGCTGGCAGAAAGAGGAGGAGGAGAGCACTGAAGAGTCCTTGGTGCTCTCTGAGCTTGGTGGTTTTCTTGCAGATGTTTCATGACCCAAACTAAGTAACATCATCAGTGCTAGATGGGTTGGTGTTTGCTGGCAGGAGGAGGAGGAGAAGGAGGACCGTGGGGTCCTTGGTGCTCCCTGAGCTTGGCGGTTTTCTTGCAGGCATATTATGACCCAACTAGGTGACATAAGTGCTAGCAGAACCGATGAGAATTCTGACAATGGGTCTGAGAGTGGGTCAATAGGTTATGGTGTTGAAATGACCGAAATGAAGCCTGGGTCTTAAGGGATGTGGAGCGCCTGAGAAGAGAATAGCAAGCAAGGCTGAAAAAGATGAGGATGTGTTCACAAATATTTGTGTAACGCCTGTATCTTACACACACACACACACACAAACAAACAAACACACACACACACACACACACACACACACACACGCTTGAAACTTCACTCGGGATTCTTCTAACCTTGTAGGAGGGCCCAGCTTTGTCCAGCAGTCAATAAACGTGTTATCTAGGAAAAGAATCTAGATCCTATCTCTTTATTTGCAGTAGCCATACTAGGATACCTGCTTGACAGTAGGGAATCCTAGCTAGCACTGATGATGTTGCCTAGTTGGGTCATGAAACGTCTACAAGAAAACAACCAAGCTCAGAGAGCACCAAGGACCACGCTGTCCTCCTCCTCTTCCTCCTCTCTGCATACCCCCCCCCTCTTTCAGCACTGATGATGTTGCCTAGTTGGGTAAGGAAACATCTGCAAGAAAACAAGCAAACTCAGAAAGCACCAAGGACCCCACAGTCCTCCCCCTCTTCCTCCCCCTCCTCCTCCCTGCATACCCCACCTCTTCTAGCACTGATGATGTCACCTAGTTTGCCTAATGAAATGCCTGCAAGGACCCCTCACTTCAACCCTGAGCTCCAAATCTTCTCCTTAATTTTCAGTGTTGCAGACCTGTCCCTGTTTTGGATTGAAACATGGGCACTCCTGAAGAGGACCCGTTCACTTGATGGGATTCCCCAGATGAGTTTTCATTTATCGGGGCTTATTAAAACGTCGCTAGGATTGTGAAGGCAGGAAGACCAAGAGCTTCCTGACCCATTTGATGTGCCAGGCTGGCATGATACAAGGCATTTGTGCCTGTGGCTCCTCAGACGGCAACAAATAGTATCTCACGCAGAACTTTATGTCGGTTTCCCTTCAAAAGGGTGTCGTATGTTTCAAAGAACCCAACTTAATTAGGTTATAGATCATGATTTTAATATCGCAGAGGGGTCAAGTCACCAAGATCGATTTTGCAGAAATAATGAGATGGGCACAAAAGCATTCCAGGCAGGAGTTTGTTTTGTGCAGGTTATAATTCTGCATTTGTTTTCTATGCTTTGGGTTAATTAGCTACCATGTTGAATTCAAAATGCGATAATTAAGCAAATTAAAGCTGCAGCATCGTTATTAATGAGGCAAAATATGCTAATATGTTTTTGATAAATAGCATTTTCTTTTGTTCCGCACGCAAAGCTGGCAAGCATCTTTTATTCCAGGCGAGGCAGCTGATCTCAAGTGATTAAGGCAAAAAGGTTCAACATTATACGCTGCTGAACAAATGCTTTAAAACAGGTAACCGTCAACATTAATAATTCGCTTTAAAAAGGCAGAAGAGAAGAAAGATTTGCAGCTAATAGATTAAAGAAATAACGATAAAACAACAGCGAAATGGAAAAAAGAAAGTAAAGCCCTTGGTTTAGGCTGTTTATTTGAACTAATGCAATTTTTCCTTTTAAAAGAAAAATTATCAAACAGTTCAAACTTCAGCCACGAAAAGAAGTAGAAGAAGCGTAGATCGTATTCTCAGCTCAGGGAAGAAGATTGCACAAATGGATTGTAAACAACAACATAACAAAATCACCAAAACATCGCTAGAAAGTACTGGGACTGAAAAAATTGGTGGGAAGACAGACTTTAAAAAGCCGGCGTAAAGGAGCAGGTTAAAATATGGTGGGATTTCTGAATATGGACTAATGAAGTCTTGGCTCATAACATATTGCATCTAACCATGGTTGAAAAGAACCATTTAGATAGTTGTTCCAATATTTGAAGGGCTGCCATAAGAATAGTGGGGTCAACAGGTGCAGGAACTGGGGAGGTCTAGTTTGATGAAAAGAAGGACCAGGGGAGACATGATAGCAGTCTTCCAATATCTCAGGGGCTGCCACAAAGAAGAGGGAGTCAAACTATTCTCCAAGGCACTTGAGGATAGAACAAGCAATGGGTGGAAACTAATCAAGGAGAGAAGCAACAAAGAACAAAGGAAGAATTTTCTGACAAAGGCAGGAAGGAGAAGGAAGGAAGGAAGGAAGGAAGGAAGGAAGGAAGGAAGGAAAAGAAGATGAGGGAGCGAGAGAGGGAGGGACAAAGGAAGGAAGGGAAGAAGGAAGCAAAAGAAGATGAGGGAGTGAGAGAGGGACGGACAAAGGAAGGGAGGGAGGAAAAGAAGATGAGGAAGGGAGGGATGAAGGAAGGAAAGAAAGAAGGAAGGAAAAGAAGATGAGGGAGTGAGAAAGGGAGTAGGTGCTCCATCACTGGAGGTTTTTAAAGAAGTGATTGGATAACCACTTGTTTGAAATGGTCTAGGATTTCCTACTTGAGGAGAGGGTTGGACTAGAAGATCTCCAAGGTCCCTTCAGACTCTCTTATTCTATTAGGGGATAGTAGAATAGAAGACAATGAATTGGCAAAGTTCACAAGGTCAGAAAATCAAAATTGAAAGTGAAACCAGGCCTGTTTGACCTAGTGGTTATCAGCACACTGGATGCTGATAGCTAACACCATCAGGTAATATGATCTGGACTGATGTTGTTACCTAGTTGGGTAATGAAACATCTGTAGGAAAACAACCAAGCTCAGAGGAGGATCCCACAGTACTCCTCCTCCTCCTCTCCACAAATCCCACGTGCTTCTAGCACTGATGATGTTCCGTAGTTGGGTCATGAAATGTCTGCAAGAAAAGCACCAAACTCTAGAGAGCACCAAGGATCCCATAGTCGTTCTCCTCCTCCTCCTCCTCCTCCTCCTCCTCCTCCTCCTCCTCCTCCTCCTCCTCCTCCTCCTCCTCCTCCTCCTCCTCCTCCTCCTCCTCTTCTCTGCATATCCCCCTCTCTTCTAGCACTGATGATGTTACCTAGTTTGGGTAATGAAGCAACTACAAGAAAACAAGCAAGCTCAGAGAGCACCAAGGACCCATCAGTCCTCCTCTTCCTCCTCCTCTCTGTAAACCCAATTCCCTTCCAACACTGATGAGGTTACCTAGTTGGGTCATGAAACATCTTCAAGAAAACAACCAAGCTCAGAGAGCACCAAGGACCCACCAATCCCTTCTGTTTAGAGAGAATAAGGACATCAGTTCCAGAAACCTGCCTATTTCTCTAAGAGTAGAACATTCATGTCCTCTCCTCCACTCTCCATGGAGCCTGATTGGGACATGTTTTCAAGAACTTTTGATGAATTATCACTTGTACTACAAAGGAAGATATTTAGGTGGAAACGGCAACCGATGAATTTTATGGATGCTTAAGGTCATAGGTAGGTGAGCATACGGCCTGAAAGCAGAAAGATTTAATGTTTTGTAAAAAATAACGGCGAGATGCAAACTTCACAAGATTTTCTGGGTCAACATTATGAATAAGAGAAGATCTCTTACATCCACATTGTTGCTCCCCCAGTCCCCACACCTAATTTATGAAACCCCTCCTGCTCGAGAAAACAACAATTTCTCTCTTTCTGAAATTAGTAAACCTATTAAGAAAATCCCGGTAATGAAAAATGGAAATATCTTCTTAAGTATCTTTGTGAGTCAAGTCGCTAACGACAATTGCTTGGCATCTCTAATTATACCTCTAATGGGAGTTGTGATGAGAATAGGATGACCTATTTAGAAGTATAGCTAAGGCGATGGTTTCCCCAGTTGCAATGGATGGCTGTGAAAGTCAGACCATAAGGAAGGCTGAGCGCCAAAGAATGGAGGCCTTTGAACTCTGGTGCTGGAGAAGACTCCTGCATTGAGTCCCTTGGACTGCAAGGCCATCCAACCGGTCAATCCTAGAGGAGATCAACCCTGACTGCTCTTTGGAAGGCCAGATCCTGAAGAGGAAACTCTTTGGCCACCTAATGAGAAGGAAGGACTCCCTGGAGAAGAGCCTCATGCTGGGAAAGATGGAGGGCAAAAGAAGAAGAAGGGGACGGCAGAGAAGGAGGTGGCTGGATGGAGTCACCGAAGCAGTCGGTGTGAGCTTCAATGGACTCCAGAGGATGGTAGAGGACCGGACGGCCTGGAGGAATGTTGTCCATGGGGTTGTGATGGGTCGGACATGAGTTCACAACTAACAACAACAACATTTAGAAGAGTTTAAATGGGAAGGAGAAGGAGGAGTGCATGGTCCCTCAAGTTTTTGATCAGTAGCTCCTTTTACCTTCTGGCCTGGTCTTCAGCAGATGACCTTCTACAGAACTGGGTCTGTCTAGTCTAGTGAAAAGAAGGATTAGGGGAGACATGATATCAGTCTTCCAATATCTAACATGCTGCCACAAAGAAGAGGGAGTTAACCTATTCTCCAAGGCAGGGCAAGAAGAAATGGATGGAAACTGATTAAGGAGAGGACAAGCCTAGAATTAAAGTCCCCAAAATGCTTTTTCAAGAGGCAACTGGACTTCCTTGTTTTTCTTTGAAGATGTTTCACTTCTCATCCAAGAAACTTCTCCAGGTCTGACTGGACAGTGAGGGATGGAAGGGCCTGATCATCCAGTCAGAGCTGAAGAAGCTTCTTGGATGAGAAGCAAAATATCTTCAATGAGAAATAAACCAGAAAGCCTCTTGAAAATCCCCCTTTGGGACAACCATGACCTGGATGACTGAGAATCTCCATAGAAACCTAGAATTAGGGAGAAATTTCCTGACAGTGAGAACCATTAATCAATGGAATAGCTTGCTTCCTGAAGTTGTGGGTGTTTCCATCACTGGAAGTTTTCAAGAAGAGACTGGACTACCATTTGCCTGAAATATTATAGGATCTCCTGCCTGAGCAAGGGGTTGGACTAGAAGACCTCCAAGGTCCCTTCCAACTATGTTGTTCTTTTATGGTGCATTGTCATTTAACTAGGAATTTCTCTGAAGAATACTAAAAGGCCTCTTGGCCAAATTAAAAAGTAGTCAGATTAATTAGGCTGCCCTCGTCTTTTTTCTTTGTGCCAGAAAGATGAGTCCTTTGCTCTTTCAAGCTTTATCTCAAGCTTTCAAAAAGTTTGTTAAGGACACCACATCACTCCTTTTCTCTCTCAGTTTCTGGGATAAAGGATAATTGTAGTATCCCCAGTATCAAAAAGACTCACAATAACTGTCAGAATATAATATAATAGAATAGAATGGAATGGAATGGAATAGGGAATATAATAGAATAGAATTCTTTATTGGCAAAGTGTGATATGACACACATGGAATTTGTCTTTGGTGCAGATGCTCTCAATGTACATAAAAGAAAAGATACATTCATCAAGAAACATAATTATATTATGATAGTTAATGATCGTCATCAGGTACAAATAAGCAATCAAATCATACTAGGAAACAATCAATATAAATCGTAAGGATAAAGGCAACAAAGTTACAGTCATACAGTCCTAGGTGGGAGGAGATGGGTACTAGGAGGGAAGAGAAGACTAATAGTAATGTAGACTTAGTGAATAGTTTGACAGTGTTGAGGGAAAACTGTCCTTGTGTCTAGTTGTCTTGGTGTGCAGCGTAGGAGTTGAAACAATTTATGTCCAGGATGTGAGGAGTCTGTAAATATTTGTTTATCCTTGTCACATGTGTCATAAAGTACATTCAATACAATACAATACAATAACAGAGTTGGAAGGGACCTTGGAGGTCTTCTAGTCCAACCCCCTGCTAGGCAGGAAACCCTATACCGTTTCAGACAAATGGCTATCCAACGTCTTCTTAAAGACTTCCAGTGTTGGGGCATTCACAACTTCTGGAGGCAACTTCTGTTCCACTGATTAATTGTTCTGGTTGTCAGGAAATTTCTCCTCAGTTCTAAGTTGCTTCTCTCCTTGATTAGTTTCCACCCATTGCTTCTTGTTCTGCCCTCAGGTGCTTTGGAGAATAGTTTGACTCCCTCTTCTTTGTGGCAACCCCTGAGCAACAAAGAGGATTAGGGGACTGGAGACTAAAACATATGAAGAACAGTTGCAGGAACTGGGTATGTCTAGTTTAATAGAAAGAAGGACTAGGGGAGACATGATAGCAGTCTTCCAATATCTCAGGGGTTGTCACAAAGAAGAGGGAGTCAAACTATTCTGCAAAGTACCTGAGGGTAGAACAAGAAGCAATGGGTGGAAACTAATCAAGGAGAGAAGCAACTTAGAACTGAGGAGTAATTTCCTGACAGTGAGAACAATTAACCAGTGGAACAGAAGTTGCCTCCAGAAGTTGTGAATGCCCCAACACTGGAAGTCTTTAAGAAGATGTTGGATAGCTATTTGTCTGAAATGGTATAGGGTTTCCTGCCTAGGCAGGGGGTTGGACTAGAGGACCTCCAAGGTCCCTTCCAACTCTACTATTGCATTGTATTGTATTGTATTGTATTGTATTGTATTGTATTGTATTGTATTGTATTGTATTGTATTGCATTGCATTGCATTGCATTGCATTGCATTGCATTGCATTGCATTGCATTGTATTGTATTGTATTGTATTGTTTTCGCCTGTCCGGGTTGCAAAATTTCCCCAAGAGTGACAATAGGGTTCTCTTTGAAGGAGGGAACAAACATAATGTACAGATTTTGTTTAATGAGCTCTGCCAAGCCAGAGATGCATTTGAGAAATGTACAGAAAGCCAAAGGCCTTTCCACCCCCCCCATCTTACTCCCTTACTTAACATGATCCTGGGATTTCCACTCTGATGTGGTGCTCTGGGAAAAACCTGGCACTGAGTGTAGAGCTCATTTCACATCTTTTGGGAATGGTCGGAAGGAACATTTTTTTTAAAAAAAAATCTGCATTTCCATTTCAGAAAAAAGAACAGGAGAGGAAGGTTGAGGCCAGCCAATGTGCTAGAACACAGGGGAAATTCAACCCAACCCATCTCAACCTAATCCAACCCAATCCAACCCAATCCAGCCCAGCCCAATCCAATCCAGCCCAACCTAACCTAACCTAACCTAACCTAACCCAACCCATCTCAACCTAATTCAACCCAGCCCAACCCAATCCAGCCCAGCCCAATCCAATCCAATCCAGCCCAACCTAACCTAACCTAACCCAACCCAACCCAACCCAACCCAACCCAACCCAACCCAACCCATCTCAATCTAATTCAACCCAACCCAACCTAACCCAACCCAACTGCAACTGCAACGCAACACAACACAACGCAACCCAACCCAACTCAACTAAACCAGTGGAATGGTTTGCCTCCAGATATTGTTGGTGCTCCAACACTAGAGGCTTTTAAAAACAGATTGGACAGGTATTTGTCAAGAATGGTAAAGGGTCTCCTATTTATACAGAGAGTGGGTCCCTTCCAATTCTGTTATTCTGTTCTGTTATTATTTGGACTTTCCCCTTTATAACAGTACAAGGCAGATTGACCAGAGAAGAACTTCCTGTTTTGAATGGAAGTAGAAAACATATTATCAAACAGTAGCAACGTAATTGGAATAAATTAATTGGATAACCAGAGCCTAGGACATAAACTGACCTGAGAGCAGCTATAGATCAAATGTTTCGGAGTTGTCCTGCATAAATGCACATTCTAGGCGGTCAGGTTCACACAAAACCAAATCTGGTTTGTTCTAAGCTTAAACTTAGCCACTGTCATTTGTAAATCATAGTTTGTGATTTACTGTTCTGGGTGAACCAAACTATTTCCTTTTAAGCATGAGAGCACCTGATCAGGTTAACATTAAACAGAACAGAATCCAGGGACAAAATGTTTTTCCTGATAAGTTACTTAAACAAGATGTTTCAGGTGACCTCGGATGGCAAATCCAAGGTTGATGAATTTTATTTTTTTCCTGCTTAGATGCTTGTTTCTAACTTTGCTTCCAAAAATGCCCATTAATATGGAAGGAAAATTGCCCCGCCTCCCTCCGTGAATAATGAGGGGACGTTTGGAACTGCTGAGTGGGTGAAAACAAGAGTTAAAAAACTGAAATCAAGATTAGAAAGCAGAAGAGAAAACAAAACACTCATAATGGGGCTGACAGATGACTCCAAATGGCTGAGATCAGCAGGATCTCAGAAGTCATACGGTAGCAGTGATGGATTTAGACTCGACCCCGTGAATATCTTCAAATTCTTGCTTTCCTTTCCTTCGGAGGCTTAAGCGACGCCTGTGGTACGGGACTGTATTTGAAACGGATAGAGAGCTGCGAGCCGTGTCTGCGTAGATTCAATAAATCTATCAGAGCCAGTGGGCTGCAGCTGAGGAATTGAGTAAGCCTTCTTTTCGTTAACTTCTGTTGGGGAAGTACTTCCCCCAAAGAAGTAATTTAATGAGTGAGTTACTCCGCTAACCAGACCTGGCTGGTTAGCTCCTTTATAGTTTTCTAAATTCATTCACAGATCGTTGAAGGTTGGGTGCAGAATTCCACTGCAGGTCAATCAGAATAGAGTTGGAAAGGACCTTAAGCAGGAGACCCCAGACTATTCCCTATAGGTGGCTGTCGAGTCTCTTCTTCACCCCCACCCCAATGATGGAGCACCCACAACTTCTGAAGGCAAGCTCTTCCACTGGTTGATTGTCCTCGCTGTCAGGAAATTTCTCCTTAATTCTAGGCTGAATTTTTCCTTGATTAGTTTCCATCCGTTGCCTCTTGTTCTGCCTTCACGTGCTTTGGAGACTCCCTCTTCTGTGTACCTAGCTTGTCAAATATTGGAAGACTGCTATCACGCCACCCCTGGTCCTTCTTCTCACTAGACTAGACATACTCAATTCCTGCAACTGTTCTTCATATGTTTTAGCCTCTAATCATTGCTTCTTCTCCTGCCTTCAGGTGCTTTGGAGAATAGCTTGACCCTCCCATTCTTTGTGGCAGCTCCTGAAATATTGAAACACTGCTATCATGTCACCCCTGGTCCTTCTTTTCTCTAGACTGGCCATCCCCAATTCCTGCAACCCTTCTTCATATCAACAGCCATCTCTTGAGTTGGGCCTTCAGGCCTGCCACATTTATTGCTGTGGAAAACTCAAAGGGGGGATTATGTGGAGTGGAGTCAGTGGTGGGATTCAAATAATTTAACAGCCGGTTTTCTGCCCTAATGACCAGCTGGGTAGGCAGGGCTCGGTGGTCATGTGACCGTTTGGGCATGGCCAACTCAACATAACTCACGTTGATGGGCGCTTCACCTTAGCCGTTATAAGGGAATAAGGGTTAACCGGAGAGACAGTTTCTGTAAGCAGGGCAATAAAGATTAGGCTAGAAACAACACCAGAATGTTTCCTTCCTGCCTTCCTTCCTTACAGGATTAGCCCTGGAAAGTGGAAAAACCAAATAAAATGAGATTTCTTCCAACAACCGGTTCCCCCAACTGCTTAGAAAGTTAACAACCAGTTCTCCCGAATAGGTACGAACTGGCTGAATCCCACCACTGAGTGGAGTAGATATAGTCAAAATAACATGCTGGCAGGATCCCGTCTTATCCCTTCACTGAATATAGCGATTTTCCCCCAAGCCGTTGTTAAGCCTTTCCAGATCCTTTTTCCTGCCTTCCGTGTGAGTTTTTGCATATTTATACTGACCTTGAGACCGGCAAGGATGCCAATCGGCCGTGTTACATTCAGCTTCCGAATATATCATTATTCAACCCTACCTTTGTCTAACCTGTGAAACACAGTGAATATGCGTCTCGGTTTTCAAAGGCCACGTAATGATAGGGTGGAAAACGCTGGCGCAGGGAAACCGGATGGTTTTAAACCATTCGCTGTTGACTGAAGGGTGCAAATTTTCTCAGGTTCAAATCAAATCGAAACGGCTTACAAATCAATGCGTCGGTGCCACACATTGTTTTTGCTTTTAATAAGAAGAGCCGGAATATTTTAACACGCATAATTGGAAGGAGGCAGAACACAGTACTGTTAGATTAGCGCAGCATGGGAATTTTGCCAACAACTTCACCAAGTGCCAGTAAGCGCAAGAATAACGCCAAGTTTTACTATCACTGTCAAGGAGGCAATTTAATCGAAAAGGGCTGTCGTTACATACTTACTGTAAAGACGATGAGATTTTTAAAGACTAAAGTATTATTTTCTGACAGGAGACAAACCACAAACATTTCTTCTTCTTCTTCCAGCATGAGCTCAACTCAGGCGATAAAGCAACGTTGGGGGTTAAGCAGAAATGCCAAAGTTATGGGGTCCCTTCCTTGCTCCTATCACCTTCCTTTTCTGACCTGGGCATCTCTTCCCCCCCTTTTGCAGGACAATGGATGGGTCGCTATAAGGCTGCCTTACCCCCCCCCCCCTCATTTCATTTTCTATGATGCTTGTCGCCATAGTGAAGTGACTGCTTTCCATTTCTGAAATATTGGTGTCTTAGCTGATGCCAAGATTAATGGCTAAAATGTTTCTTTGCAAAATCAATCTCCAGGAAATGCTCAGGTTTTAAATTTTTTAAAATGTTTTCTGGAAGCCCAAAACCTTGCCAAGAAAACAATGTGACAAATAGAGTTTGATTTCCTTCCTTCCCTTCCTTTGCTTCCTCCCTCCCTTCCTTCTCTTTCCTTGCCCTCCCTCCTTCCCTCCCTTCCCTTCCTCTTCTCCCTCCCTCCTTTCCCCTCCTGCCTTCTTTCTTTCTTTCTTTCTTTCTTTCTTTCTTTCTTTCTTTCTTTCTTTCTTTCTTTCTTTCTTTCTTTCCTTCCTTCCTTCCTTCCTTCCTTCCTTTCTTCTTTCTTTCTTCTCTCTCTCTCTCTCTCTTTCTTTCTCTCCCTTTCTCTCTCCCTTTCTCTCTCTCTTTCTTTCCCTCTTTCTTTCTCACCCTTTCTCTCTCCCTTTCTTTCTCTTCCTTTTTATTTCTTTCTCGCTTTCTCTCTCTCTTTCTTTCCTATTTTTTCTCATCCTTTCTCTCTTTTTCTTTCTCTCCCTCTTTTTTCTTTTTCTCTCTCTCTTTCCTTCCTTCCTTCCTTCCTTCCTTCCTTCCTTCCTTCCTTCCTTCCTTCCTTCCTTCCTTCCAAAAGATGTGCTTGGCATCTCAATCCTTTTTCCAGCCAACAACAACAACAACAACAATCACCCTCCCCCCTTCCTTAGGGTTAGCCCTTTGCCATCTGCCATCTTGAAAATGAAATGAAAGGACAGGGCAGTGGGATAAACCGATTTGCTCAACAAAGTGGTTAACAACTCATGAATAAAACTTTGTCCGGGGGAGGAGAAAAAAACCCCCTAGGCAGGCTAAAGTTTTCTTTTTAAAGGGCTCTTTCTCCTTTCCAGTTCATTTCCATCATTATGAAGGGGGGGGGGGGAGAGCCCTCACAGGAAGCTGTTTGTGTGCGCCAGAGAGGGGAGTTTGCAATCTGGGCCGGAGGAGGTGCCCACCACCACCACATCTCTAATGGCTTTTCAATGATAATTGGCACATAACGTTTGTTCTCTTTGCTCTTGGTGTTTCCACAGCAGCCGTTTGGCCTCTTAATGTGGAGAGGCCCTTTTGTCTCGGGCTCGTTCCAGCCACGTCCCCCATTTCCCTCTCTCTCTTTCCTTTCTCAGGTTGCTGGTAGGTCGGCTGTGGAAAATACAAGGGGGAGCAGAGATCCGAGGTTGCACCCCCCGCCCCTGTATAGGACGAGATCAGATTTGCATCCGGGGCTCCCTGTGAGAAAAAGTGAAAGGCACTGAGATAAAAACATACGAAGGGCAGGATTTGGGCTTGGCTAGTCTAGAGAAAAGAAGGATTAGGGGAGACGTGATAGCAGTGTTGGAAGAAAAATATCCTTCTGGGTTCAGTTCCAAGTGGGGAAAAAGACACTGGAAACATGGAGCCTGCTGGGAAAGATGGTTTAATGGTGGACAGGATCGCATGGTTTGAGGTCCAGCCTTGTAATTCTGATTGATCAGTACATGTAGCCCTCTATTTAGAATGATTCATTTAGCAACCATTCACAGTTACAACAGCACTGAAAAAAGCGACTTAGGACTGTTTCCCACACTTACGACCAATGCAGCATCCCCAGGGCCATGCTTGATAAACCATTCACATTCATGAAGGTTGCAGTGTCCTGGGGGAGGTGTGTGTGTCCCGTGATCCCCATTGGCCCCCTTCGGACAAGCCAAGTCAACGGGGAAGCAGGATTCGCTTAATGGCTGTGTTATGAACCGAACAACTGCAGTGGTTCACTTAACAATGGTGGCAAGAACGCTCACTTAACTGCGTAGCCACAGAAATTTTGGATTCAGTAAGGTTCGTAAGTCGAGTAGTCTTGTACAAGATGTTGTGTAGCGATTTGGTCTATTTTTATTATCCTTGTTGTTGTCGTGTCCAACCCATCGTGACCCCATGGACGACGTTCCTCCAGGCCTTCCTGTCCTCTACCAGAGTCCATTTAAGCTCATGCTGACTGCTTTGGAGATTCCATCCAGCCACCTCATTCTCTGTCGTCCCCTTCTTCTTCTTTTGCCCTCTATTGTTCCCAGCATGAGGCTCTTCTCCAGGGAGTCCTTCCTTCTCATTAGGTGGCCAAAGGATTTGAGTTTCCTCTTCAGGATCTGGCCTTCTAAAGAGCAGCCAGGACTGATCTCCTCTAGGACTGACCGGTTGGATGGCCTTGCAGTCCAAGGGACTTGCAGGAGTTTTCTCCAGCACCAGAGTTCAAAGGCCTCCATTCTTTGGCGCTCAGCCTTCCTTATGGTCCAACCTTCACAGCCATCCATTGCAACTGGGAAAACCATCGCCTTGACTATACGCACTTTTGTTGGCAGGTTGATGCCTCTGATTTTTAGTATGCTGTCTAGATTTGTCATCGCTTTCCTCCCCAGGAGCAAGCGTCTTTTAATTTCTTGGCTGCAGTCCCCATCTGCGGTGATCTTGGAGCTCCAAGGGACTCACAGGAGTCTTCTCCAGCACCCTAGTTCAAGGGCCTCCATTCTTTGGCGCTCAGCCTTCCTTATGGTCCAACCTTCACAGCCATCCATTGCAACTGCAACGTATTTATTATCCTAGGATGGTGCTACTATATTGATTGCAGAAAGCCTACTACCAACTTCTCTCCTTGCCCCTGGAGAGCTCTTACAGAGTGATGGTTGGTCATAAAAGCGGCTCTGTTGCATCAGGCAAATGCCCATCTTAAGGCCAGCATTTTATTTCTCACATTTTCTTCTATTCCTATTGCTCCTTTGCAACTCTGAACTACTATTTGGAGCAATGTTGTCTCCAGCCTGGAGGGAACATTACATCTTGAGAGACTCATCGTCCTTGATAGGCCTTGATATCCAGTAGTACCATTATGGATGCTAAGAACACCACAGGTTCTCTTGGACAAAACTCTTCTTTTCCCCATCCCTTTCTCTATTGTGACCTACTTTAAGAAAGGCTGAATTACTGAACTCTTAGGTGAATTCAAACGACCTTCTAATTTTTGCTACCCGATTTTTACCTCGGAGAAGGTGTAAATTCTAATTTAAGCTGTCATTCAGGAATGAAAAGAATGGGAATAGTTGAGTATGGGAAGTATTGGAAGTGCTAATCTGGGTCCATCACTGAGACCAGAAATTTTCTTTTCACAGCTTTTGGACTCCTGCTGGAGCCCATCCTCTCTCTCTCTCACCAGAATGTGCTCTTTGGGCTATTCTACACGTTGTATTTATGTGGTGCCTTCCTATTGGTTGATTGGTGTGTGGAGGGATGACAATTGGCTATTGTTGCCTTGTGCTGCCAAGTCCTTGGGTTGTAAGTATCTAGTGGTAAATTAGCCCTTCTGTTGACGGAGGAGGGAGCCGTTTCCCAGGCTCCAATTATTTCCCTGGCTGTTTTTGTACCTGCTCGGCCAACAATCTTGGTAGCTGAGAAATTGAATGTGTGTCCTTGTTCATTGCAATGTGAGGTTAGCAATGAGTTCAAGTCATTCATTCGTGAGAAGTATTACAGGTTAACGAGATCAGGTGAATATGAGATGATTGACTGCAAGGAGTCAGAGTGCATTCTGTCTCTCATTGCTGACCTCTAGTGGTTATCCAGAGGTTTGGAGGCTCAGTGACTAAGCTGCTGAGCTTGTCGATCAGAAAGGTCGGCAGTTCGGCGGTTCGAATCCCTAGCGCCGCGTAATGGAGTGAGCTCCCGTTACTTGTCCCAACTTCTGCCAACCTAGCAGATTGAAAGCATGTAAAAAAATGCAAGTAGAAAAATAGGAACCACCTTTGGTGGGAAGGTAACAGTGTTCCGTGCGCCTTTGGTGTTTAGTCATGCCGGCCACATGACCATGGAGACGTCTTCGGACAGCGCTGGCTCTTCGGCTTTGGAACAGAGATGAGTACCACCCCCTAGAGTTGGGAATGCATATGTGCAATGGGAGCCTTTACCTTTATATATATTCTTGATTTATGAGTATATACATCACTCTTTAGTTTCCTTATCTTACCTCCAGACAAAGGTATCTACCCTGAATCCCTTGTAGAAACTATATTGGCTTTATAAATTGTTTATAGGTTCCATGCTATGAATTTTGCATAAAATAGCTGTGGAAGAAATGTGGCTAGATTTGTGTTTGTATTTTCATGGATATATGGGGAATGTTTAATTGATATTTAATTGATTATAACAATATTAGCGAATGGGTGCATTTGCCACCTCACAATATATGTTCTTCAAAAACACATTTAAAAAGTCAAGGCTGTAAAATCACAGCTTAAGTATAACTGATTAACTGTTGAAGAGAGAATAACACTGTTATTATTTGACCCTACTAAATACCATTGAAGAGGTTATATTGTACACTTCCTGAAGGACAAAATTTTTATCTGGCGGATTACTTGTAGATTCAACTTATAGAATAGAAAAGAGTAGAATAACAGAGTTGGAAGGGACCTTGGAGGTCTTCTAGTCCAACCCCCTGCTTAGGCAGGAAACTCTATACCACTTCAGACAAATGGTTATCCAACTTCTTAAAAACTTCCAGTGTTGGAGCATTCACAACTTCCGGAGGAAACTTCTGTTCCACTGATTAATTGTTCTGACTGTCAGGAAATTTCTCCTTAGTTCTAAGTTGCTTCTCTCCTTGATTAGTTTCCACTCATTGCTTCTTGTCCTACGCTCAGGTGCTTTGGATAATAGTTTGATTCCTTCTTTTTTGTGGCAACCCTGTTGAGAGAGAGAAAGAGTGCAGAGAAGAGCAACAAAGATGATTAGAGGACTGGAGGTTAAAACATATAAAGAATACTTGCTGTAAAAAGTTTAGTTGGTATATCAGTTGGTGTGTTGGCTGAGATTGCAACCACGAAAAAATTCAAGCAAAGTCCCATAAGAAGAAATCAACCCCCCTGGTTATCCCAAATAAAATATTAACTATAAGGAAAACCCTCAGAAAAAACAAAAGATAAAGAAGCTAATAAAAAACTGCCTGAAGCTCATTCCGCATTCCAGCCAGATGCCTAAAGAAAACATTGTAAGAAGATGCCAACTGCAGTTGTGGACACTTAAGGAGATAACAAGCTTATTGAAAGAGGAAGCCCAACTATCTAGATGGCTCCATTCATAAGCAAAGCAAATACTGCTCTCAGAAGTCCATTCAAACCAGGATATTTTGAAACCCCTTGCAGCAATTTGGACAGCCAAAAAAAAAAAGCAGAGTGATCGGATTAGAGCAAACAGCCCCTCACCCAAAAATCTAACACAGGACGTAGCTGTTGTAGCCCGTCAGTGGCCAGCGGAGCTGGTAGCAGATTCGGACAGTGAGGAGGTTGGGGAGGGAAATGGGCCAGTCCTGGAGTTTGGGGAAGGCTCGGACGAGGACTCTGTGTCGGAGGCAGAGAGGGGGCCAGAGCCGTATGCCAGTTATCAGCTGCCTTTGGAGTTGGAGATCAGTGGGGAGAAGAACAGCTGGAGCCTGTTCCCAGTGTGCGCATGCACAGAGTTGCCAGACGAAGGGGACAGCTAAGGAACAGTGGTCGACTTGGGAGTAAAGGCATAAGTGGATGCTGAATGGCCCCTCCTGTTGGGAATAAATAGGAGCAAAAGGGGAGTGGAGTTTGCAGGAGAATAATTACTTCGTTAGTGTGAAGATTGCTGATCTGAGAGTCTTCTTGCCAAGTATTTCATTGTGCCGTGTTTCGCCTGGAAGCTATCAACCTGGCAACTATCCAAGGACTGATAAGGTCTGTGTTTGCCATTCACCCTTGAAAGACTATTTGCTGGGATTTTGCTGGATGTGAAGGCTAGGAATTCACATTAGCCAAATAAAAAGGGGTTTTTTTGGAACAAGGAGTCTAGTTCGTGATTTGGTGAAGCCTAGGTCAGAACAGTAGCCATGTTAGGGTTCCAAATAGCATCCGAAAGTAAATCAGAGTCCAAGGTAAAAGATTGCTCAAAGTTCCAATTTATGAAGAGAGCCATGTTGGCACATCTGGGAAAATCCGAATCTGAAAGCTTCCCGGTTTTCCCCACCCAGTTGAAGGTTCAAGATCTTGCCCCCAAACCCACAAGTCCATCACATGGTCCAATCTCCCACTGCCATGCTCGCAGCTTCCACCCATCCAGTTCCGGTCAGGTGCAGAGTTGCAGAAAAAAAGGATGACCTTGGCTTTCTAGAAAGAATTTTGTTATGGCTACATAGCCTCTAACTTCGTACAATCCCCTCTCCCATTTCCCCACAATAGAAAATGCACGGTAGAATAATAGAAAGTGTGGCAGGCCAAAGATCCGAAAGAAAAGATGGCTGTAGGCCTGACAAGCCGTCAGCCGCAATAAGAATTACCCAACACGCGTTCAGAACACGAAGCTCATGTTGCACCAATCCCAAACTTCAAAGTTACAGAAACGATAAAGATCCCTCCACCTATTCAGCCATTGGGTGAGCTGTCCCAGAACCACAAACTTTTTTTGGTGGTTTTGTTCACCAATAAACCAACTTTCTTTCCAATCAGCCTCCATGTTTTTTTTCCCAGTGACTTTCTCCCAGCTTGGAAATGAACCAGACGGATTTCCCTTCCAACAGTCCATGTTACGAATGCTCTAATATTATCATTATCAAGAGTTTCCTCCTCCTCCTCCTCCTCCTCCTCCTCCTCCTCCTCCTCCTCCTCCTCCTCCCAAAACTCCACTGCCTTCTAGCACTGATGATATTTCCTAGTTGGGCAATGAAATGTCTGCAAGAAAACAATTCTCCTCCTCCTCCTCTTCTTTCTTTTCCTCTTCCTTATCCAGTAGGGACTAGGGCTGTTTTGGTGGATTTTTCCGGAATTTATGGATTCAGAATGGACACTGTTGTGCCAACCGTGATCTACTTGTGCTGGTTTCTGGCACAAGGGATGGTTTTAATTTTGAAGGCTTTTAAACCTGGAGCCCCTGGTATTTGGAACGCTGCCTAAGATTCCAAATCATAGCAGGAGAATTTCTTCTCTTATTTAACATTATGATATAGTGATGCTCTTTATAGCTTTTTGTTTAGGAAGACGTATGGCTGCCTAAATCTGTTGTTGCGTATAGATTTTAAAAACCCATTTTTCTTCAAAATGTGTTTATTCCTCTCCTCCTCCTTCCTTCCCTCCTCCTCCTTCCTTCCCTCCTCCTCCTCCTCCGCTTCCTTCTCCTTCCTCCTCCTCTCCTGCATCTTTGAGGTAAGTGATTCCCCCCCTCTTATTGTATTACTTATTTATTAAAACTGGTGGAGCATAACTAAGACAGTGAAAAAAATAAAACAACACTGAAAAAAATCTGGAATGCAATGCGCTTTCAGAGTTTAATGGGCAAGATGGTTAGAAGCAATTTGTAAAATATTTTTTTTTAAAAAATTGATTTCATTCTCATGGCCAGATTTCAAGATGTATTTGTTTGACTCATTAAATTTGCCTCATGTTTTATTTTGGCTTTTTTAACAAATGGGTTCATTAGAGGCTGGAGTAATTTGCTTTTATTAATTAAGTATACATTTCACATTGATACGTTGCAATCCTCTTTGTTTCTCCATCTCTTACTAAATTCCTCACTACTCACACTTGATGCCCCTTTAAGAAGGGTTCACAATAAATTAGCTGTGATCTCCGCAATAAATGTGCCATTATGGAATAGACAAGGTCTGTTAGCTGAACACCATTTCTTGATTAAAATCTACACATACATTTTGCTCATATGCTGGGCGGAATAATGCAAAATAATTTGGGGGAGAGATAGCGTATATTCTCGTACGTTAAGGGCAGACTCCTGCAGGCTTTGATAACTTGGTGTGATTATATCTCCAAAATTGTGCCAGTTTTGTTAATTGGGCACATGAAAAACAGGTGTGGGAAGAAATATCGGTCTGGTTCAGTCCCAAGCGGGGAGGATGACCCTGGAAACATGGAGGAGGCTGATTGGTAAGAGGGTTTAATGGCGAAACAGAACCACCAAGCACCATGGTTCTGGGCAGCTGACCATAAAGACCATTTATTTATCAGCACAAATACAACACACACACACACACACACGTGTGTGTGTGTGTGTGTGTGTGTGTGTGTTGTATTTGTGCTGATAAATAAATATAAAAAGGCAACATTAAAAATAAAAATATGGTTTTCTGCCTGGATGGTTTTCTGTGATGAGCCGAAGGACAGAAATAGCGAGTGGTGAGCTTCCTCCCATATTTGGGCATACCAGGGGTTGTAACACAAATACATATATATATATATATATATATATATATATATATATATATATATATATATATATATATATATATATATATATATATATATATATATATATATATATATATATATATATATATATATATATATATATATATATATATATATATATATATATATATATATATATATATATATATATATATATATATACAGACACACACACACACACACACACACACACACACACACACACGATGATTGTAGGAAGTTAAAACCCACTCCTTTCCTAGAAAAATGAAATATTTTGGGAAATATTGAAAAGGCAGAATATTATATTTCCCTGGATCAGAAATGGAGAAACATGTTTTTAGGCAGGAAGCAGACTCACTCTTGATGGCCCCCACCTTTGTCAATGGGCCATTTTTTTTAAAAAGCCAGAGCTACTCTACATAACAAAGGTAGGATTAGCCTTCCACAGAAACTCACCACATGGCATCTGGGAACTCAACCAAGCTTGAAACTCAAAAGACACACAACCTAAAAAGTTAGCTAAGACTCAGACTAACTCACCACTACTGGTTTGACCAAACTGGGCCGAACCGGGAGCAACCTAGTAGATAGAACCTCTAGACCTGAGATGCAAAACTGTGAATGACCAATAGATGGCAGCAAATAGATAATACTTTCCATATCTCTTTTCTTCCCTTGGATGATTCTATATTAGAGAGAGGCATCTTCAAACAATCGCCAGCCATAAATAGAACAGAAACATGGTTTTCAATCTAATGGTTTATTGATTCACAGGCCATGTTCCTTCGCGGTGTTTCAAAAAAAACCCCAAACCCTTGGGTCCTTCTTTCACAAGCGACACCCTTTGCCCTTTGCAAGTTTGGAAATTACATACAAGGGAGTGTCAAATATGGGTCATTTTAGCCTTGTTTCTCTTACGCATCTTAAGTCTCTTTCTCCAGGGTTTAGAAGAAGCAAATCTGCCTCAAGAGTCACAACTCAACAACTCTGGTAAATCATGGCTTTCTGAAGCTCAGGTCTTCTCTTTTTACTTACTGCCGTTTGACCTGCTTTATGGCACCTCTAAACAACAACAACAACAACTCTTTCCTAGCCAACGTCTTTCGGAGTTGTATTGTGAGGGAATTGCTCCACACCTCCTGGCCAATGGTGGTGCTGGAGAAGACTTTGGAGAGTCCCAAAGAGATCAAATCAGTCGATCCTAAAGGAAACCGACCCTGACCATTCTTTAGAAGGACAGAGACGGAAGCTGAAGCTTAAATACATCGAGAAGGGGGGACACATTGGAAAAGACCCAGATGTTGGGAAAGATGGAAGGGGGGAAAAAAGAGAAAGGGATGGCAGAGGAGGAGATAACACAATAAAAAAATTGGAATGGACTTTGGAGATGTTATGGTCGAAATCCATGCTCAGGCAGGAGATCCTACACCAGGGGGGGCTAACCTTTTTCTCATCCTGTGCCGAAAACATGCGCAACGTTATAGACCTCCCTGAAGCCTCCTGGGACCAAAAATAGGGCGCAGGGGGGACGTGCCACACCCCAATGTTCCCCCACCCCTCGACATGCGCAAGTTACCTCCCCACCTCTGTGCATGTACAAGATGTCTCCAGCATGCGCCACACACATTCTATTCTATTCCATTCCATTCTCTATTCTATTCTATTCTATTCTATTCTATTCTATTCTATTCTATTCTCTATTCTATTCTATTCTATTCTATTCTATTCTATTCTATTCTCTCTTATTATCTTCTACATTCCAATATTCTATTCTATTCTATTCTATTCTATTCTATTCTATTCTATTCTACATTCCAATATCTTATTCTATTCTGTTCTGTTCTGTTCTATTCTATTCTATTCTATTCTATTCTATTCTATTCTATTCTATTCTATTCTATTCTATTCTATCTTTCTTCTTCCCTTTTACTCTCTTCTACATTCCAATATTCTGTTCTATTGTATTCTATTCTATTCTACATTCCAATATCTTATTCTATTCTGTTCTATTCTATTCTATTCTATTCTATTCTCATTATTGCCTTCTGCTGCTATGGAAAATAGGTTGACCCCTTCTTCTTTGTGGCATCCCCTTAGATATTGGAACACTGCTATCATGTCACTCCTAGTCCTTCCTTTCCCTAGACTAGATGGTCATCAACTCAGTGAGCATGGATTTGAGCAAATTCTGGAACACAGTGGAGAAGAGGGCATACTGTGGTCTATGGATCATGGAGACTGATGGCTTAACAACTGAACAACAACAATAACTTCCCTTGGATACAACTGTCTTCTATCTAGAAGAAGAAGTTCAGAGTAGGAGACTTTCCTTACCTACTCTTAGTAGAAAGGTAGATGTCACTGGGTAGATGTCAATTTACCTAGGAGAAGGTTGATTTCTCCTAGGCCTACCAAATTAGCTCTGCAATGATCAAACAGTTCTTCTAAGCAACACAAAGTCTGAATTTTTGCTGTTAACAGTATGTAGAGATGCTGCGGATTTTGGCAACCTAGTGTTGGTATCCCTAATTTTCCCCAAACGTTGGCCAATTTACCTGTCCTGGTGGTTCTGAGCAAACCTGGGCTTTGCAACAGCCTCTCACACCCTACTTATCTCTTTTTACAAACTCCTTCTGTTGAAAGCACCTGGAAATTGTAACTCATGCAAAAATCGGCCACTAGAAGGGTAGGGAAAATGTTATTTTAAATGACCTGCACTGCTTACCACTTCATTCCTGGACTTGGCTCAAGGATGTGGCCTTAATATTTAATGCTTTGAAAAATCTCAGACCTGAGCACCTTACAGCATTCCAGTTTCCACATGTTTCTGTTCCTGTGCTCCAATTATCGTACGCATCATTTCTTCTGAAGCTAACTACAGAAGTTGGACAGTTCTTCTGAAGGCCCCGGTCAACAGAGATTCATCAGGATACGGAGCTCCCTCTCAGCTCCTAGCATCTGATTCCGCAAATCTTCGTTAACTTACGCTGGGAATTCACAACAGGCTGAATTCCTCCACAGTTTTGACTGCTAATGACAGATGTACGAAATGTTTTAGCACCGAGACCAGAGGTGGGTTGCTCCCGGTTCGGCCCAGATTGGGCGAACTGATAGTGGCGGCGGTGAGAGGCTCCACCTACCTGCCTGGATGCTTCTGCGCATGCGTATGAGTGAACCGGCAGTAAAAAAAATGGCAACCCACCTGTCAGGCCTGCAGCCATCTTTATTCTTTGGATCTTTGGCCTGCCATACTATGCATTCTACTATGCATTTTCTATTGTGGGAAAACGGGAGGGGGGATTGTACGGAATTAGATGCTATGTAGCCATAACAAGATTCTTTCTAGAAAACCAAGGTCATCCTTTGTCTCTGCACCTCTGCACCTGACTGGAACTGGATTGGGGGGGGGGGGGGGGGGGGGGGAGCTGCCAGCGTGGCAGTGGAAGAGTGGACCATGGGATGGGCTGGTGGGCGTGAGGGCAAGATCTGTTATTTTAGGGGGATTAAAAAGTGCTTTTTCTATTTGGTGTTTAAAAATTCCTGTTAGATGGGCTCAGCTGAAGGAAGTATGACTTGTTCACAGACTTCATAGCTGAATAGAGATTGAAACGTGATGCTTCCAAGATTGGTGACTCTTTATTACTCCGTCAGGGTTTCAACCGGTACAGACCGGTACGGCCTTAGCGGATGGTGAAATTTAGCCTGCCTTCCTGTACCCGTTGGTCGGGAGGCCCCTTACCAAAATGCTCCCTCCTCTCGTTTGCTCTTTCACTCGCCCCGCCCTTCCTCACCATGCTGCTGAAAAATTCTCAGAAGAAGAACCAGAAGAAGAAGGAACTGGTGAGTGGCTGGGGGGGGGGATGTTGGGGAAGAGGGAAGAGGCCGAGGGGCTGCTTGAAGAGTGTGTGCTGTGCACAGACTGTGAGTTTTAAAAATGTCTGAGTGAATCCAGGAAGAGGGAAGGATTGGCAAAGACAGCCATATTTCCTCTGTAAGTAGCTGTTTTATTGTTTTGTGTACTTATTTTATTCTTATTTAAGTAGTAAGTGCACAAAATAATAAATTCCCTTTTTTTCTATCTTCTTTTTGTAGGTCATTCTTTGAGTCAAAGAATTCAGTGACATCGACTTGGCCACCCACACCCAGTCACATGACTGCAAAGTTACTCCCACCCGGTCACATGACCACCAAGCCACTCCCACCCGGTCACATGACCACCAAGCCACTCTCACAAAACAGGCCAACCTACAGAATAGGTTCTAATTTTTTTTGAAACCCCCCCCCCACTGTACTCCATGTAGAAAAACTGCACCCATCTTAAAATGTAAAATAACTCTTCCAATAGCAATAGTAACAGCACTTAGACTTATATACCGCTTTACAGTGCTTTGCAGCCCTCTCTAAGTGGTTTACAGGGTCAGCATTCTTGCCCCCAACAATCTGGGTCCTCATTTGACCCACCTCAGAAGGATGGAAGGCTGAGTCAACCTTGAGCCTGGTGAGATTCGAACTGCCAAGTTGCAGGCAGCCGGCAGTCAGCAGAACTAGCCTGCAGTACCGCACTCTATCCACTGCACCACCGTGGCTCATTAATACATCTATTAATCAATAAAAGATCATAAGATTAACAGTGGAAATCTACCAAGGAAATAAAAACATGTTGTATCTTAACCCTGAGACGATATCAGAATAAGGGCGGGAAAATACTAGTTTAAGGTCATTGCAGCTAAGAATATACCTGGGGAGAAACTCAAAGCTTCATTAAAGGGAATGAGAGAAGAGAGATGTTGTCAAGACATTTTTGTGCCACAGTTAAATCCAAGTAGAGGGATGCGGTGGCTCAGTGACTAAGATTCTGAGCCTGTCGATCAGAAAGGTCAGCAGTTCGGCAGTTCGATTCCCTAGCACCACTTAATGGAGCAAGCTCCCGTTACTTGTCCCAGCTTCTGCCAACCTAGCAGTTCGAAAGCAGTAAAAATAGAAAAATAGGGACCACTGTGGTGGGAAGGTAACAGTATTCTGTGCGCCTTCGGTGTTTAGTCATGCCGGCCACATGACCACGGAGACGTCTTTGGACAGCACCGGCTCTTCGGCTTTGAAACAGAGATGAGCACTGCCCCCTAGAGTCAGGAACAAGTAGCACATATGTGCAAAGGGAACCTTTACCTAAATCCAAGTGAAGAAAGGCCTTTGCTCAAAATCTTTTTGTCCATTCTACATTCTTAGATTACTTGCACATTTCGGCTGGAATGATGTAATCCCTGGTATTGCCAGAATGATGGAGAGACCGTCCATCTTGAAATTTCTGACATTAAATTTTTTTCCCTCTTTGGCAGAAGAATATCTTCTGGTTGGTTTCCAGAAATCTCTGCACACCAACGTTGAAGCTTCCTTCACTGCATGGGATACTGGTTGTTGTGGTGCCCTATCCCATCTGCTCTGGGCACCAAATCAAAAGTATTTATAAGCAGCTACAATTCCACCGCGTGCTGAAAAATATTCCTTCGCGGTCACATTAATTCCCACACAGCCAGCCCAAAAAAAACCCACAAAAAACCAAGAACATAGACTACGTATTGCACCCAATTTCATTTTTTTTTGTGGCTCAGTGCTCCTGAGCTTTAGGGGCTAAAAATTATTGAAAATTATGGAGGTGGGGGGGGGGGTGAAGGAAAGAGAGCTGCAAGAAGAAATGGGAACTGTATCCACTTCATGCATTTTTAATTGCTTGAGGTTGTAAAGCCATTCTTTGGAAAATATTGTACAAGCGTCTTCTTAGATTTCCACCACTGTAGAGCACTCGGTTACAAGAAACTGTTTATTAATAACTTATTTTCATATTGACTTTTTAATTGCTTTTCTAAAGGGAAAAGCGTGTTTTGTTCCCAAATGCGAAAAGTTCCCTTTTGTTTTGAGAAAATTGTTTTTATTTTTTCTGTGTGTTTGTGTACTCAAATTTATGGTGGGAGGAAAGAGAAAACAAGGCTTTTAAAACTGTCCCTGTTTTTGAAGCAAATAAACACAGAAACCTGTAGTAACCTAAAAAGACAAGTTTACCATGCCCCAAAGTTTGCTGGAAGTGATAGTTGTTTCAACAACTTTCTTTACTGAAATTTAAAAAAAAACTTTTTCTTAGTTTTGTAATGCCACATAGACAAGGATCTATAGGCACCCTTGAATATATATTTGCTATCTATCTATCTATCTATCTATCTATCTATCTATCTATCTATCTATCTATCTATCTATCTATCTATCTATCTATCTATCTATCTATCTATCTATCTATCTATCTATCTATCTATCTATCTATCTATCTATTAGTAGAAGGGACCCAGTGGCTAAGATGCTGAGCTTGTCGATTAGAAAGGTCAGCAGTTTGGCGGTTCAAATCCCTGGTGCCGCGTAACGGAGTGAGCTCCTCTTACTTGTCCCAGCTTCTGCCAACCTAGCAATTCGAAATACTTTTTAAATTCATTTCACAGGTGCTAGTTTTGTTAGGGTAATTTTCTCTCGCAAGAGCACTTTTTCAGGAATTTCAGTAATGCACAAAAGACTGTACAGTAAAGTGGATTTTGTGACAAGCATCTGGGCTGTTCAAAATTGGCTAGCAACAGAATATCCAAACTGCTTATAATAAAATCCACGACACAATTATTTTATATTTTTATGGTCTAGATGAATTATCCTGGATGCTTAACTTCAAACAGTTGGATATGGAGTGTGAGTATTTCATATGGCGTTGTCATTTTAACTTAATTTTAACTCATATTCTTAACGAAGAAATTTTGCAATTGTTAGCAGAGTTTTTTTCCCAGTCTATCTAGATTATTTACAAATTATCTGCTTCTGATGTAATTTCATACAATACTGTCATGAAGCTGTTAGCAAGTAGGGCTAACAAAATGGTAATCTTACAGGTGTAAGATGTAGATCAGACCTGGTTAGTACCGGGATGTCAAACCAGTACGGCTGTAAGATAGACGGGGAGCATGGAAAATAAACCTAAAAGATGATTTCTTCTAGATTGTAAAAGCCCTGGTCAGGCCACGCTTGGAATATTGCATCCAGTGGCTATTTTGACCTCAGCTTTCCTGCAAAGGGGGAAAGAGACCAGTTGAGCCCAGCTTTCCATTGCAACTGAACTGGGAAATCATGATCAGTGTTCCTTCGTAAGTCATAATTGATCTCCAAATGCAAATTCTGATGGTCTGAACATGAACTATCTGCCAAACCAAGATACTTTGCTTTGCTTTACGAATACTAAATTAGCACTCATGACGTTACCTAGTTGGGTCATAAAACGTCTGCAAGAAAACAAGCAAGCTCAGATAGCACCAAGGACCCCATAGTCGTTTTCCTCCTCTTCCTGCTCCTCCTTCTGCTCCTCCTCCTACCTGTAAACCCAACAACCTTCTAGCACTGATGATGTAACCTAGTTGGGTCATGAAATGTCTGCAAGAAAACAAGCAAGATCTGAGAGCACCAAGGACCCCACAGTCGTCCTCCTTCTCCTCTTCCTCCTCCTCCCCCCTAGAAACCCAACCCCCTTCTAGCACTGATGAAGTTACCTAGTTGGGAAATGAAACATCTGCAAGAAAAGAAGCATGCTCAGAGACCACCGAGGACCCCTCATTTCAACCCCATTCCTCTTTATTAGCTTCAAAAACTCATCATATTTGGTCTAAATGTAATTGGAATGAAGCCACGATTCTTTTTCGTGCCTTAACATGCCTACAAATTTTTAGAGTGGTACTTAGCACAACTTTGTGATGCCGGGAAAAAAATATTGCAGAGTTTTCCTTCTTTTGTAATTAAGCACAGAAGATCCACCTTGCTTAGAACTCGAATCAAGATCCGTCTTAGTTACTTTGGTTCCTCGCTGTTGACGATCCCTTTGTTTATATAAAAGTAGCCGATAACCCAGCATTATACAATAAAATACAATAGTAGAGTTGGAAGGGACCTTGGAGGTCTTCTAGTCCAACCCCCTGCCTAGGCAGGAAACCCTATACCACTTCAGACAGATGGCTATCCAACATCTTCTTAAAGACTTCCAGTGTTGGGGCATTCACAGCTTCTGGAGGCAAGCTGTTCCACTGATTAATTGTTCTAACTGTCAGGAAATTTCTCCTCAGTTCTAAGTTGCTTCTCTCCTTGATTAGTTTCCACTCATTGCTTCTTGTTCTACCCTCAGGTGCTTTAGAGAATAGCTTGACTCCCTCTTCTTTGTGGCAACCTCTGAGATATTGGAACACTGCTATCATGTCACACTTGGTCCTTCTTTTCATCGAACTAGACTTAGCCAGTTCCTGCAACTGTTGCCCGGGTATTTATTTATAGGGGGGAAATATCCAGACCAAATGTAATTTCTAATGTTGGATTTTCCCCCTTACCAGAGGGAGCCCCCTTGTGGAGTACTGTGAAGCTGTTACCATGGCAACTCCAGTGCGATGTACAGTAGAAGCCATTTTAAGGCACAACAGGCTGTATCTTAACAGAACACTCCCCCCGCCCAGGAGGTGTTAGGGTTGTCTTACCCCCACAGTATTTGTTTCCAGAGAATAAGTTATTTGTGTACCAAGTTTGGTTGGAATTGCTCAAGGCTGGAACACACCCACACCCACATGTTTATATATATATATATATATATATATATATATATATATATATATATATATATATATATATATATATATATATGTATGTGTGTGTGTGTGTGTGTGTGTGTGTGTGTGTGTGTGTGTGTGTGTGTGTGTGTGTGTGTGTGTGTGTGTGTGTATGCTGGTTTTGTTGTATTCAGGTCTTTTCCCGTGTAAGATTGTCTTACACGGGAAAAGACCCGAATACAATAAAACCAGCATACCTACACCCGTGAAATATATATATATATTTGAAATATATATGAAATATTATATATATATATATATATATATATATATATATATATATATATATATATATATATATATATATATATGTGTGTGTGTGTGTGTGTGTGTGTGTGTGTGTGTGTGTGTGTGTGTGTGTGTGTGTGTGTTGTGTTTTGTATTTGTACTGATAAATAAATAAAGGGAGACTAGTATTGATCTATTTCGAGCTAATTAGCTCTCATCAGCTAGCCATACCCTTACTGTGATTTGAACCTGGGCTGTGTTATATATTAGGCAGGAGTCTTAGCCACTAAGCCACAGGCTCTCCTCCTTATCAGTTGAGCCAGGGAAATAGGTATGTATTTGTGTTACAACCCCTGGTATGCCTAAATATGGGAGGAAGGTCACTACTCCCTCTTTCTGTCCTTCGGCTCATCACAGAAGACCATGCAGGCAGAAAACCATATTTTTATTTTTAATGTTGCCTTTTTATTTATTTATTTATATTTATTTATTTATATTTATTTATCAGTACAAATACAACACAAATATAAAAAGGCAACATTAAAAATAAAAAATATGGTTTTCTGCCTGCATGGTCTTCTCCCATTTTTAGGCATACCAGGGTTTGTAACACAAATACATACATACATACATACATACATACATACATACATACATACATACATACATATTCAAAAGAGGAAAAATAAGCTTTAACGAATCACCTTTGTTCCTGGGACAATAGCCATAAAATCCACTTGACCAAAAAGAATACTTTTCAAGCAATTGTTCTTAGTCTTTGAAATTCTGAAATTCCACCCTGCAGACGTTATTGTTATTCCTTTTGCTGCATTATTTTCCAAGGTAATTTTATGTTCAATACAATGAAACAGGAAAAAGAAAAGAATCTTTTCTTTGTACAATAAAAGAGTTGGTCCTACAGAGTTGGAATTTAAATAAAACTGGAAACTCAATGATCCTTATAGATGATTGACAGCCGATGAAAGATGACACAGGACACCTTCCTTGATGTGATTCTGAAGGCGTTTTAAACTTGGAATTCTGGAAAGAACTGAGTTTTCAGAATCAGAATCGAGCTTGAAGGTCTTCTAGACCAGCCCCCTGCTCAAGCAGGAGACCCTGTACCAGTGGTGGGGAACCTTTTGGACACCGAGTGCTCAAACTGCGCACACGTGCGTCCCCAGATTGTGTGTGCCTGCCAGGGGTGGGTTCCTGCCAGTTCTAACCTCTTCTATAGAAGAGGTTCCACAAATCTACCGTGCCGTTCAGAACCGGTTCCAGTTCCCTCCTCCTGCCGTCTGCACATCATCAAGATGAAGAGTGAGAGGAGGAATTCTGGGAGTTGAAGTCCACAAGTCTTAAAGCTATCAAGTTTGAACACCCCTGTGGTTTTTTTTCTAAAGGGTTAGGGGTGCAAGGGTCTTGTAACTTGACAACTTTAAGACTTGCGTGCTTCAAATGCCAGAGTTTCTGAGCCAACATTTTGGTTGCCAAGCAAGAGCGTTGTTAAGTGAGTTTCACCACATTTTACAAGTTGGCCACGCCCACCCAGTCACATGGCCGGCAAGCCACTCCCACAAAGCAGGCCACACCTACAGAAGAGGTTCTAAAACTTTTTGAAACCCACCACTGGTGCATGCTAACATGCAGATGCACAAATGCGCATGCACATACATGGGCAAACATGCACATACATGGGCAAACATGCACATACATGGACACGTGCAGACATGCATATGCACAGACATTCACTTGTGCATGCACAGACATATTGTTAGCCTGCGGTGAGAGAGACACTGTTTTGCCAGGGCTTCCGGCGCTCCTAAGAAAGGAATGGGTGATTACGTACGGAGGGTTGGCCGTGTTTGGGGAGCTGGGTCAGAAGAACTACCCCTTGTAAAGCTGCAAGGTGCTGAAAATTTCATGCACTCTGGTTAAAGCGGTGGCGACAGTGGGATTTACACCATATGTCGCCCGAATTCCAAAATTGCTGCTTTCACTCAGCTGGGGCTTATGTCACTCGTATTGATCCGGGATAATATGCTTTGCAAATTAGAGGTGGATGCATTGCTTCGGCACATAATAGAGGTTGTCATTCATTGGGAGGAATCTGAAAGCAAAGCAGCTTCGAAGGAGAAGTTAATGCCCTCCGCTCGCCATTATTAATGAATTTTCTAATCCTTTTTTTTGGTACTCCGTGATCTGGAGCAAATCGATGGTTATTCCGCCTAATATAAATAAAACAAGAGGGCCCATTTATACAGGGCTGGGGAGGAAGGTGGAGGCAGAGCACTCGGCGGTTTCTCGCCTAACATTTTGCCGGGGGGGGGGGGGGGGGCGGAAAAGAAAGGGCGATAATAACAACTAGCTTGCAACAAAGCTACAGGAGAAAGCAAGTAATCTAAGACCAATGAGTGGAACCGAAGCCGTTGAACCGCTTGGCGATGTTTCAAAGGCCCAAAGAATACCACATAAATGCCGTTTTTAAATAAAAAAACAAAACAGAATGAAAGCCAGAGATTGGGCAATATCTTTATTAGAAGGAGGAGAAATGCTGTGGGAGTCCATAGGAGATTTTCCTCCAGATGAAAAGGAGCATTAAGTGTCACTATGCCACAGGTTCAACCCCTTCCGGATGGGTGTAGAATCACGATGCACATATACAACAGGGTTTGTATTGTGAGGGTATAGGGGTAGTCCTCAACTTATGACCGCAATTGAGCTCCAAATTTACGTTGCTAAGCAGAAGGGAGAATGGGTGGAAACTAATCAAGGAGAGAAGCAACTTAGAACTAAGGAGAAATTTCCTGACAGTGAGAACAATTAATCAGTGGAACAGAAGTTGCCTCCAGAAGTTGTGAATTCCCCAACACTGGAAGTCTTGAAGATGTTGGATAGCCATTTGTCTGAAGTGGCGTAGGGTTTCCTGCTAATTCTAATTCTAATTCTAACTCTATTCTACTCTACTTTAACCTATCCTAATTCTGAATTCTATTCTATCCTATCCTACCCTACCGAATCCTGAATCTATTCTATTCCATTCCTATTCCATTCCAATTCTAATTCCAATTCTATTCTATTATATTCTATTCCTGATGCTCTATTCCATTCCATTTTTATTATCATAAAACTTACGCTACGCAGGAACGTAGTTTTCCTCTCAAATCTCACAGCTGCTCCTCGCGCGTCAGCTACCAAAGGTGCCCCTTTTTTCCTTTGCCTAATGAGAGGCCTGGTCTTACTTTTGGAGCCTTCGATTGCACGTTTCTGTAATTCATCCAGCTACGTTCGTACGGAGCAGAGCAGAGCATGAAAATATATAACACCAGGACTCCGTGGCTCTCTGTGGTTTAATTAGCTGGCTGATATAGCTGCAGATTGATGAGAAAAGTTTCTGAGCTAACACAACGCTGCAAACACCAAGAAACGGGAGGGGACGATGGATTTCGGCTTCCCTTGAGCAAAGAGTTTCTTGACAAAAAGTTCTTTTTCCCCTCCCTTTCCTGGCAGGTGTCATGCAGCCACCTTGATTAATGATGTACATTGTTCATCGGAAATGAAGTACGGGCCAGGATTAGAAATTCGGAAGACTTCGGGTTGTAAATAACCTAAGCCTCTAGCATAAATCTTTCTTTGCTTGGTATTTTGACTACACACACACATATATATACATATATCCTTGCCCACAATGCATTAGCAGAAATGAAGTACCCCGTAGTTTTTGTGCTCATTGTAAAGGACTGTAACTGCAACCTTGTCTATTGTGTCTGAACTATAGCAGAGAAGGAGATATAGAGAATAGGATGATTTAAAGCAAAGAGAACATGAGGGTCTAAGGCCTGTGTGGAGAACTTATGGCACAGGTAGCAGGCGTGGCACACAGCGTCCTCTCTGATGGACCCTGAGCTTTCGCCCCAGTTCATCTCTGTCACACATGCGCTCACTTCTCCCACCAGTTAGCTGGACTTTGGGTCTCTGTTGCAGATGTGTGGGGCAGAGGTAGGTTCCTACCAGTTTGGACCCGTTCGTCTGAGTAGGTAGTAAGTTGGTCACCCACGGCCCCGAATGAGTTCTACCTTGTTTTTTTGCTTCTGCGCATGTGCAGAAGCAATTTTTCCACTACTGCGCATGTGTGCATAGTGCACATCAAGCATGTGCCTGAAGCACATCCCTGAGCAAACTGGCAGTAAATGAAACCCCTGCTGTGGGGTGGGTGGGACGTGTGGGTGTGGGTGCATATGCGTGGGCTGCATGCATGGGGCGAATGTGTGGGGGTTGGATGCATGCGCATTGCATTTTGGGGGTTGGGCGCATGCATTCATTCGTGCACACACGTTGGGCCCTCGGTCCGGAGAAGGTTAGCCACATCCCTGGTTTAAGGCAACGAAGGCAAAACATTTCAAGCCAATCCTGTAAAGTGGAATGAAACCTCTCTAAAAAAACCTGTAACCCAATAAAATACAGTGGAGTAAAATCCTACATTAAAAACAATCCTTTTGATTTCCCCAGCAAAGAATCAAGAGCAATCGAAATCATTTAAAAATAGATTCAAGAGATCGGGGTTGCGGTATTAAAGTAGGTATTAATCCTCCTCCTATCATCTGAGGCTTTCCAGGACATTGTCTCTGAATGATAATCCTTCAAGGGAGGTTTATAAGATTGGCACCTAGATTTCACTCAGTAGCCTCTCAGACAATCTAACATACTTCAGCTCTTCATTACCACCAGATGAAAATTTTTTAATTACTACGTGGGAATATTAGCCATCGATATTTTATCTGAATTTATCTGAATTTCCATAATGCCTTGGTTATTTTATTGCTTCTTGCTAATATATTTCTTTATTTGGACTTTTGTCCTGCAGAGCATTGTAATTGGAGCAGCTTGGATAAGCCAACAATGACTAATGTCGTCCTTCAAACGAACCAGCATCTAAACCACGATGAAATAATTAGTGACATTTTGCTTTGAATACCTATTGGTAACTTGGTCGCTTGAAAGTTAGGCCCTCTTCAGAATTGGTTTGGTGTATACCAGGGGTGGGATTCAGACGGTTCAGACTGGTTTGGGTGAACCGGTTGCTAATTTTGCACCTGGTTCGACAAACTGGCATTTGGAAGGACTGGCAGGCTCCGCCCACCCTGCCCCTCCCCTCCCCTCACAGGAGTCTCTACGTAGCCCACTTATCATACCAGATAAGCGCAGGGCCCAAGCGGAGGCTCTGGGAAAAACAGGCCTCCTGGAAGTTCCGGAAGTCCAGAAATGGGCCTGTTTCCAGCCTCCGGAGCCCGGGGGAGGCTGTTTTCTCCATTCCGGAGGATCAAGAAAAGCCTCCGGAGCTTGGGGAGAGTGAAAACCCCCTCCCCCGCTGTGGTGCAGGAAGCCAAGTAGGCCACACCCCCATGGCCATGCCTGCCCAGCAACCGGGCAGAGAATCGATTGCTAATTTTTTTCAATCCCACCCCTGGTGTATCCGTTTAGGAAGAGGAAGAAGTAAAAATACTAAATACTTGGAATATTGCATTCAGTTTTGGTTGCCACAAAGATGTGGAGACTCCGGAAAGAGTGCAGAGAAGAGCAACAAAGAGGATTAGGGGACTGGAGGCTAAAACATACAGTAGGAAGAACGTTTGCTGGAATTGGGTAGGTCTAGTTTTGTGAAAAGAAGGACTAGGGGTGACATGATAACTGTCTCCACATCTTTCCAGAATGATCTGTCCCCAACATAGTCCATCAGGTTTTCCAATGATGCATCCATTGCCACCATAACTGAGTCCGTCCACCTCACTCATGATTGTCCTCTTCTTTCTTATTCCACATTTTCCAGCAAGAACTTCTCAAAGGAGTTAAGCATAATTTAGCTAGGATAATTTGAACCTGACATTTGTGCTTTGAGTGAGGACCCTAGACTGATTTCTTCAAGCATCTACTTGTTGGTGGGGACCTTGGTGCTCTCTTAGCAAGGTGGTTTTCTTGCAGATGTTACAAAACATCTGCAAGAAACCATCAAGCTCAGAGCGCATTAAGGACCTGCACAGTTCAATCCTGAGCAATAAATATTCTTTTCTGCGGGTATCCATTTGTTTAGGGTTTTTTTTTTTTGGCTATTCATAGTACTCCCAGAAGTCTTCTGCAACATCTAAATTTGAAAAAAGTCTCATTCTTCTCCATTAAGGCCCCATTTTAACTTCCATAGGAACTCAAGGAAATTCATTATATACTCTTCTCTTCTCTTCTCTTCTCTTCTCTTCTCTTCTCTTCTCTTCTCTTCTCTTCTCTTCTCTTCCTTTCCCTTCCTTCCCACCCCACCCCACCCCACCCCACCCCACCTCATCTGATCATCTTCCCTTCCCTTCTCTTCCCTTCTCTTTTCCCTTCTCCCTTCTCCCTTCTCCCCTCTCCCCTCTCCCCTCTCCCCTCTCCCCTCTCTCCTCTCTTCTCTTCTCTTCTCTTCTCTTCTCTTCTCATCCCATCCCATCCCATCCCATCTCATCATCTTCCCTTCTCTTCCCTTCCCTCCTCTCCTCTCCCCTTCCCTTCCCTTCCCTTCCCTTCCCTTCTCTTCTATTCTCTTCTCTTCTCTTCTCTTCTCTTCTCTTCTCTTCTCTTCTCTTCTCTTCTCGTCACGTCCCATCTCATCTCATCTCATCTCATCATCTTCCCTTCCCTTCTCTCCTCTCCTCTCGTTTCCTCTCCTCCCCTCCCCTCCCCTCCTCTCTCTTCTTCTTCCCTTCCCTTCCCTTCTCTCCCTTCCCTTCTCCCCTCTCCCTCTCCCTTTCTCTTCTCCCCTCTCCCTTTATCTTCTCTCCCCTTCTCTTAATAACAACGTAACAGGGTTGTTAAGTGAACCTGGCTTCTTCCGCATTGACCTTCCTTGTCAGAAGGTCACAAAAGGGGAAATCACGTGACCCCGGGACACTGCAAACCGTCATAAATATGAGTCAGTTGCCAAGCATTTGAATTCCTCTGTCCTCTTATTTTAGAATTTCAGTCTCGGCTGTGTCGAAGTAATTGCCTGTACTTGAAATGGAAAAAAGCAGAGCAATGGATTAAAAAAGGCCTTTTCTGAATGGAACATGCATGTTTCAAATCATCCCTTAGATAAGGATTTCTTTTTTTTAAAAAAAAAAAGATTAAAAATAAATTGCTTTTGGGCAGACGAGATTATATCTATGCTTTATGCAGCATTCAGCTACCAATCAGGACTGCATCAGTTCTGGCGTCTTCGGGCGAAGAGGCTCAAAAATGTTCAAAACCCAGTTACTCTCAATACGCTGTTATCTAATCTCGAGACTGCCTAGAAGTGTTTTCCCCACTCTGCTGTTGCCAGGATCTCATCAATCTGGAAATATGTGGAGCGTTAAATGGGTGAATCCAGAATGGGAACCAAATCCCACTCCCTAGTAGAACTGATGATGTTCCCTAGTTGGGTAATGAAACGTCTGCAAGAAAACCACCAAGCTCAGAGAGCACCAAGGGCCCCTAATTTAAACCCTGAGCTACAAATATTCTCCTCTAATGGTACTACAGACTGTGTGACTCCATATGTGGAAACAAAAAGTCTTTGTAAGGATATAAAAAGGTGGAGAGTTCTAGTGAGTAGTTTTCCAGCAAATCATATTTAACTGTATTCATTTTTAAAATTTTCTTTGACTTTGTCAATGTTCTCACTTTTTGGATTTTGCATGAAGTTGCTTATCCAATAGCAACATGTTGGGTCCGTTTGTCTGTATGTTTGAATGAGTAACATACGTGTAACATGTGTAACAATAATGTTAACTACCCAAATAAGTCATACATCAAATGAGTTATCTGAAATCAAAGGTATTTAGTTTTGCTGTCATCAACAAATTATCCACTTATTAAAAACATGTGAAGATGAGAGAACTTGCTGAAATGGCTAAAATTGATTTCTTTGATCACAATATTTCGGTTTATTGCTGACTGGAAACCCCTCAATAGATTTTTTTTACATAAAACAGAAAAAAACCCCACACAATCTTATGATTTATGGTTTTAATGATAAGGCAAAATAAATTGTACAAAGAAGAGAGTCAGGTTGTAACCAAAGAGCAAGTGGCAATTTTATAGTTGTACTTAAAATTGTACTCCAAGGAAATTGGAAACCACTTTACTCTGTCTTTTTCTTTTCTATTCTCCTTTTCTTTTTTCTTTGATCCTGGCACATTTTCCTTTCTCCTTTCTTTCTTTTTTTCTTCCTTACTGTATATGAGTTTGCGTTAGTTTTTAACCTTTGCACTGAAAACTATTAACAAACTTCTTTAGAAAAAAATAAAATAAAACAAGTAGGGAGTAACAATTGTTGTTTTTTTAAACAAAAACACAGTGGGATTAATTTATGAATGAAAGAAAATGAAGGGAGAAAATATCTTTGCCTGCTCATCAACCTATCTTATTTGGAGAACCCGTTTCCAAATTGGGGGAAAAGGAAATACTACAGGTAGTTCTTGACTTACAATCGCAACTGAGCCCAAAACATCTGTTGTTAAGCGAGACATTGATTAAGTGAGTTTTGCCCCATTTTACTTCCTTTTCTTGCCACCGTTGTTAAGTGAATCACTGCAGTTGATAAGTTAGTAACACGATTGTTAAGTGAATCTGGCTTCCCTATTTTACTCTGCTTATCTGAAACCATCTGAAAGTTCCAGATGGTTCCGCCCCAGGCGCCTGATGGAACCTGATAGGTTCCAGACGGAGCTTGGGCCACCTCCTGTAACCTTGACCTGCCCCCGGGTAGAGGACCTGGTGGCCGCGTGGAATAATGCAACTACCGAGGCCTTGAACCGGGTGCCGCCTTTGCGGCCTCTCCGGCGGCAACAATCCACCCTGGCTCCTTGGTTTACCGAGGAGCTGAGGGTGATGAAATGCCGCAAGAGACGCCTAGAGAGTCGTTGGAGATCCTCTCGTTCCGAATTTGACCGAACACAGGCACGAGCCCATTTAAGGACGTACCTTGTGGCATTGAGAGTGGCCAAACGCCAATATTGTGCCACTCTCATTGCATCCGCGGAGAACCGCCCTGCCGCCCTGTTTCGGGTGTCCCGCTCCCTCTTGTTTCAGAGGCCGCGGGAGGCCCCTCTACAGGGCAGGGCAGAGGAATTTGGTAAATATCTGCAGGATAAAATCGCTCAAATCCGGAGAGACTGGGTTCCTGTCAGTGATCCAATGGAGACATCCATGGCGAGTCTTGAGGTATCGATCTGGGAGGAGTTTGACTTGGTTGCCATCGAGGATTTGGACAGATTGCGTGGACGACTGCGACCCACCACATGTTTATTGGACCCGTGCCCCTCCTGGCTTGTACTGGCATCCTGGGAGGTTACACGAGACTGGCTCCTGGGCCTAGTGAATGCTTCGCTGAGTGAGGGGTCTCTCCCAGCCGCCTTGAAAGAGGCGGTGGTGAGACCCTTGCTCAAGAAGCCTTCCCTGGACCCTTTGGAGCTGGCCAATTATCGTCCTGTCTCCAACCTTCCCTTTTTGGCGAAGGTTGTAGAGAGTGTGGTGGCCTACCAGTTTCCACGACATCTGGAGGAAAATGATTATCTAGACCCGCGCCAGTCCGGCTTCCGCCCCGGTCACAGCACGGAGACGGCCTTGGTCGCGTTGGTGGATGATCTCTGGAGGGCCAGAGACAGAGGTTGTTCCTCTATCCTGGTCCTATTAGACCTCTCGGCGGCTTTTGATACCATCGACCATGGTATCCTGCTGCGCCGGCTGGAGGGGCTGGGGGTCCGGGGCACCGTTTTGTGGTGGTTCGGCTCCTACCTTTCTGACCGGACGCAGCGTGTGTTGGCAGGAGAAGAGAGGTCGACCCTACGCCCCCTTACTTGTGGGGTGCCACAGGGGTCGGTCCTCTCGCCACTCCTGTTCAACACATATATGAAGCCGCTGGGTGAGATCATCCGTGGTTTCGGGGTGGGATACCATCTGTACGCTGATGATACTCAGCTGTACTTTTCCACCCCGAACCACCCCAACGAGGCCATCGAAGTGATGTCCCGGTGTGTGGAAGCCGTACGGATCTGGATGGATGACAACCGACTCAAGCTCAACCCCTCCAAGACGGAGTGGCTGTGGGTACCAGCTCCCCGGTTCAGCCAATTAATTTCATCATTGGCCATTGGGGGCATTCATCTTGCCCCCGTGGAGCGGGCGCGCAATTTGGGCGTCCTCCTGGATGCCCGGCTGTCCATGGATGACCATGTGACAGCCGTGGCAAGGGGGGCGTTCCACCAGGTTCGCCTGGTGCGTCAATTGCGCCCCCCTACTGGACCGGGACGCCTTACGCACAGTCACTCATGCGCTGGTGACGTCTCGCTTGGACTACTGTAATGCTCTCTACATGGGGCTTCCCTTGAAATGCACCCGGAGGCTACAGTTGGTCCAGAACGCAGCCGCGCGGGTAATTATGGGGAGTACTAGGTACTCCCATGTGACACCGTTCCTGCGCGAGCTGCACTGGCTTCCTGTGGTCTATCGGGTGCGTTTCAAGGTTTTGATAATAATCTTTAAAGTGCTCCATGGCTCAGGACCTAGTTACTTGCGGGATCGTATTCTGCCCCATACATCCCTGTGACCAATCCGCTCGCACAGAGAGGGCCTCCTCCAGGTGCTGTCCACAAGACAGTGTCGGGGGGTGGCGCCTAGGAGTAGAGCCTTCTCTGTGGCGGGCCCAGCCCTGTGGAATGACCTCCCTCCGGATATTAGGAATACCTCTGACCTCCGCTCCTTTCGTATTAAGCTTAAGACCCACCTATTCCAAGCAGCTGGCCTGGCTCAACTTTGATCTAACCATATCGCTCCTGACGGGCTTTTACTGGGTATTTTAATTATATTTAATTATCTAGGGGTTTTTAAATACTGTATTTTAATTGTTTTATTTATCAGCCGACCTCCTCCTTGTGTATGTCTCGGTATATGTCTCTGTTATATGTTTGTTTTGTCCATATTTATTTCATATGTTTCATTGTACGCCGCCCCGAGTCCTTCGGGAGAGGGTGCGGCTAAGAAATAAATATTTATTATTATTATTATTATTATCAGAAGGTCACAAATGGGGATCATGTGACTCCGGGACTTTGCAACCGTCATAAATACAAGTCAGTTACGTCTGAATTTTGATCATCTAACTGTGGAGATGTTGCATTGTCAGAGTGTGCACAGCTTTACTATGTGAGATAATCCAGGAACAATAACAGCAAACAGAAGTTTGTAATAAATTGCGGTTTTATCTACAAAAGAATATATATTATACATACACATACTATAGGCAGAGGTCAAACAAGCAGCAATTACAGTAGGGAAGAACACACAAGGAGAGAAAGAGATGTCTTAACAGGGCCTCTTGTTATTACACAGGCTCTTAAAGGGATAACAGCCAAAAACCTTGCTGAATCATTTCCATCATCACATCATTGCATCATTGCACCAGCTGGTTAGCTCTTAAATCACTACCCTGACATGCAACGGTCATAAGTGTGAAAAAGATCCATGAGTCACTTTTTCCCCGTGCCATTGTAACTTTAGTCACTAAATGAATGTTGTAAGTTGAGGACTACTTGCAGAAGCAAAGTATTATTGCTCTTTTTAAAAAGAAGAGGAGGAGGAAGAAGAAGAGGAGGAGAAGGAGAAGAGGAAGAGGAAAAAGAGAAGGAGGAAGAAGAGAAAGGAGAAGAAGAAGGAGGAGGAGGAGGAGGAGGAGGAGGAAGCGGGAGGAGCCGGATGAGAAGGAGGAAGAGGAGGAAGAGGAAGAGGAAGAGGAAGAAGAAGAAGAAGAAACACACCACCCCATCTTTCTTCCCCCCCTTCCTATGCCTCCTCCTCCTCCTTTTTGGGGGCTGACAGATGGTTGCAGTCAGGGCTTGTGGTTGTGTTCCTCAGCAGAGCATTACCTTCCCCGAAATTCAGGAGCAGGTATCAATCATGGCTCAAATGACGGGCAGCCCCGGCGAATCAATGAAATCTGTGCATTCAGCTGCAGGCTTGGCTAGTCGCAGGGCCCTCATTCTTCTCGTGTCACTGCCTGGTTAAACAGTCCTACCCCTGCGAAGACATAATAGATTCATGTGGCGCCGGCCTATTGTTTGGCATTTACCCTGGAAAAGGGGGGTGGGTGGGAGTTGGGGGAAGAAAAAGGGGTTACTGTTTCACTAAAACAAACCAGACACCCCAAGCATTGTCTGCCCAGAGAGATGCATTCATCCATTTTCAATCTGTCTCATTGGAGGAAGAGCTCCCGTTCTCGGCCTCCTGTGGAGCCAGGCGCAGGCATCTGATATATTCATTGCCAGACAACACCCCCTCCCGCACTCCCTCTTCGCAAAAGGGGGCAACTGTGAAGACCCTCCGCCCGGGTGGGTGACGAGATATTGAAACCACTAGCGCTTTGTATCCTGAGTGCCGTGAAAGCATCCGGGCGCCTCTACAAGGCAGGAAGCGCGAGATTCCGACTGGTTTAGTTGCGGGAGTTCCCAGGGGGTGGGGTGGGGTGGGGGGAAGAAAACAATCTTTCCAAACAAAAGTTTTCTTTTTTAAAAAAAGGAGGCGATCGAGATGAGAAGTCAGCCAAAAATACGCCTTACAAGGTAGTCCTGGTGATGGTTGGACTTCTTTGGCTGCGTCAGGCTGAGAAATGTTTTTAGGAAAATTTGAATCCAGAATATCTTTTAGAGTAGAGTAGAGTAGAGTAGAGTAGAGTAGAGTAGAGTAGAGTAGAGTAGAGTAAAACAGAGCAGAACAGAACAGAAAGGAATAGAATAGAATGAACTGGAAGTGACCTTGAAGATCTTCTAGGTCTTCTCCCTGAGACCTTCTACCATTTCAGACAAGTGACTGTCCAGTCCAGAAGTCTTCAAACTCTGCAACTTTAAGACTTATGGACTTCAACTCCCAGAATTCTCCAGCCAGCTGGCTGGAGAATTCTGGGAGTTGAAGTCCACAAGTCTTAAAGTTGCAAAGTTTGAAGACCTCTGATCCAGTCTCTTCTTGAAGACCTCCAGTGATGGAGTGCCCACAATTTCTGGTGGCAACTTCTGTTCCACTGGTTAATTGTCCTCACTGTTAGGAAGTTTCTCCTTCATTCCAGGTTGCTTCTCTCCTTGATTAGTTTCCAACCGTTGTTTCTTGGGTGCTTGATGGGTGCTTGATGCGCGATTGATGCATGCTCAGAAGCAAACAACAAGATGAACCAGAGCAATAGAACGTGGATGGCCGAGTTACTACCTACTCATCCAAACCTGTAGGAACTCACCTTTGGCGTGCACATCCCCTGCATACACCCCTCCCCCCCATGCACATGCATGGCAGAGATCCAAAACCAGCTGGCCGGCGGGAGGCGTGCATGCATGCAAAGTGGAGCTGGGCTGGCGTGGCTGCAGAGAGAGCTATGCATGCCACCTGTGGCAAACGTGCCATAGGTTCGCCATCATGGATTTAGGGTCTCCTGCTTGAGCAGGGGGTTGGACTAGAAGACCTCCAAGGTCCCATCCAACTCTCTTATTCTGTTGTAAGTTGATAGCCAAGTGGGAGATGTGCCATTTTTCCAACAAGTTGAAAAGCTAGATGGGTAGAATCCGCATTCCCTTTGGTATGCACAATAACTTCCTTTTTTTTTGTCTTGTCTTTGCTAATCTCCTCCACTGTGGCTCTCCCTAGATCTGTGGTGTTTAGGCCTAAAAGATTGTGCAGATGGCGCAGTCCCAGTTGCAGTAGCTGTGGAAGAGTTGTTGAAGATCAAGGACACACCAGAGGAGAGTTTGCAATGTATTTCCCAGGGCTTCTTGGGCTAAAATCTCTCCCTCCGGCATTCTGAGACGTCTAGTTTTCCTTTGCGAACGTCTTTGAAAATGTTCGTTGCAAATTTACCCTGTTTGGATCTTTTGAGTCATTCATGAGAAGCTTAGCTGCTCTTTTAGCAAACGTTCGTGCAGTTTAGCAAAGATTATTTTGCCCAAATGAATAATGCTTAGTTCTATATGTGCAGACAGAGATGCATACACAGAGATGCATACATGGAGTCCACATTCCAAAAAGGAATTGAGTAAAGTAGAGTAGTAGAATAGAATGGAATGGAATAGAATAGAATAGAATATGAAATGGAATAAGGAATAAAATAGAAATAGAATAGAATAGACTAGAATATGAAATGGAATAAGGAATAGTAATAGAATAGAATAGAATATGGAATAAGAAACAGAATAGAAACAGAAATAAAATATAATATAATATGAAATGGAATAAGAAATATAATATAGAAATAAAATAGAATATGAAATGGAATAAGGAATAGAATAGAAATAGAACAGAATATAAAGAAATAGAATAGAATGGAAATAGAAATAGAATAGAAATATAGAAATAGTATAGAATAGAATATAAAGAAATAGAATATAGAATATAGAAAAACAGAGTTGGAAGGGACTTTGGAGGTCTTCTAGTCCAACCCCTTACTCAGGCAGGAAACCCTACACCATTTCAGATAAGATTCCAAGCCAGAATTAGATATTGCCACTAATAAATATTGAGGGTGGACTGTTAATTTTATTAATGTTTGGTCATCTAAAATCTTGGTGAAGCTGCTTTATCATTTACACAGCAATGTTCAGGATTTACACTTAGTAATACAGCATCACTTCCCTGGCTGGGCAGATCCAGGAAAGTTATAATGAAGCGTTTGAGTTACATTCCAGCCCCTTTCATATTTCTTCTTCTCCTAGTCAATCTTAAGAGAATAAGAGAGTTGGGACTTTGGAGGTCTTCTAGACCAACCCCCTGCCTAGGCAGGAAACCCTATACCGTTTCAGACAAATGGCTATCCAACATCTTCTTAAAGACTTCCAGTGTTGGGGCATTCACAATTTCTGGAGGCAACTTCTGTTCCCCTGATTAATTGTTCTAACTGTCAGGAAGTTTCCCCTCAGTTCTAAGTTGCTTCTCTCCTTGATTAGTTTCCACCCATTGCTTCTTCACCTGCCCTCAGGTGCCTTGGAGAATAGTTTGACTCCCTCTTCTTTGTGGCAGCCCCAGAGATATTGGAAGACTGCTCTAATGTCTCCCCTGGTCCTTCTTTCTCTTAAGCTAAACATACCCAGTTCCAGTAACTGTTCTTCATATGTTTTAGCCTCCAGTCCCCTAATCCTCTTGGTTGCTCTTCTCTGCACTCTTTCTAGAGTCTCCACATCTTTTCTACATCGTGGTGACCAAAACTGAATACAAATATTCCAAGTGTGGCCTTACCAAGGCCTTATAAAATGGTTTTAACACTTCACGTGATCTTGATTCTGTCCCTCTGTTGATGCAGCCTAGAACTGTGTTGGCTTTTTTGGCAGCTACTTGCCTAAGTGTAATAACTCTATTCCCTCTCACAGACTATCAGCAAGGTTTCACTTAATCTGTACCTACCGACCTTGCAAGATAATCTATTGAATCAAAGCCGACTGCAAGATAACTAATATTTTTCTCTCTTGTATCAGGTGAAATCCTTATGGAACTGCATAATCAAATGGTTGTAGGAATCGGATATGGGCTGTCTAGAGAAAAAGAGGACTAGGGTTACCATGATAGCAGTCTTCCAGGTATTTGAGGGGCTGCTGCAAAGAAGAAGGGGGGGGGGGTCAACTTATTTTCCAAAGCATTAGAAAGCAAGGCAAGAAACAATGGATGGAAACTAATCAAGGAGAGAAGCAACCTGGAATGAAGGAGAAAATTCCTAACAGTGAGGACAATTAACCGGTGGAAGAGCTTGGCTCTAGAAGTTGTGAGTGCTCCATCACCGCAGGTTTTTAAGAAGAGACTGGCTGAATTGGCATAAAGTCTCCTGCTCGAGCAGGGGGTTGGACTAGAAGACCTCCAAGGTCCCCTTCCAGCTCTATTCGGATTGATTCATCCCAAAAGAGCAAAGACATCCCTAGCAAAGGGGACGTAAGGGCTCCCCCTTCCCGGACCTCACCCCTTCCTAAGCCAAACTTCAGCAGATGTAGAGGAGATTTTAATAGCTACATAAAGAGAAATGCATGACAACCTCATTAAGGGCGCGACAATAGGCTGTCGGAATAGCTTTTGAGAAGACAATACGTGCCGTCTACTTAGTTCCTTCGCTGCTAGCGGTGGCACTTGCTCACTCCTCGCTCCCCCACCCCCATCATTCATCTACTACTGGCTGAATCCCCCCCGCCCCCAATAATGTTTTTCCACCGCACGGATCCACCGTCCCTTTCAACTACTTCACAAGCGTTGACATAACTCTTGAAACTCCGAGGAATCGGAGCGGGTCAGCGGCAGTAATAAAAATGCAGTTAGAGGCCCATCCCGCCGCTAGATGCGACACGGTAGATTACGAGGCTCTTTTCATCCTTTCACTGGGGATCGCCAAGAGCATTTTTTGTCTCTCGCAACATCTGCAGGAGGTCAAGGTTTGGGGAAGGGGGAAGCGGCTGGGGGATTTCAAACCATCTGCCACCAAACGGGTCCCAAACGTTGATCTAAAGAGCTATTTAGCGTTCTTTATCGCCCCACAACAAGCCCATCCTTATGAAGGGCTTCCGATGATTGGTTTTTCATGTACCACCCAAAAGCCCCCTCGGACATGATTAAAATAGTTTTGGAAAACGGAGCTACGGCCGGGAGGCCTCTGCAGAACTGAAGGAGCTTTCTACATCCACGTTCTACTGGAAAAAAATATATATATTCAACCTTCTTCTAAAAAAAGAAAACAACCCGAGACGGGGGGAAAAGAGGTCACAAGTCAGCTAATGAGCATCTATCTGGGTCTGAAGTTTGCTGCAGAGTAATTGCGGCTTGGTGAATCAGGAGGAATATGCATAGGGAGAAGCGAGGAATGGGCTTCGTGCAATTGCCTACTACTGCATTAGGGGCTGATGATAGGACTGGAGGATCAAACGTAGGAGGAACGGTTCCAGGGATTGGATTTGTCCAGTTTAATGAAAAGAAGGACGAGGGGGTGACAGGATAGCAGTGTTGTAAGGCTTGAGGGGCTGCCCCAAGGAAGAGAGGGGTCAGCGTGTTCTCCAAAGCAGCTGAAGGCAGGACAAGAAGCAATGGTTTAACAGATTTAACAGAGTTGGAAGGGACCTTGTAGGTCATCTAGTCCACCACCCCCCATCTGCACCACTCAGGTGACCCTGAGGACACAGATAAACCTCCAAGTGGCCCTCTCAAAGGATGCAAATGACCAGCTGTCTGCAAGGAATATAAATCCTTCCCTTCCCCACCATCCAGTCAGAGCTGAAGAAGCTTCTTGGATGAGAAGCAAAACGTCTTCAAAGGAAAAAAAACATAAGACAGTCCAGTTGCCTCCTGAAAAAAGGGAGAAACCTATGGAAAGACAGATTTCTCAGAGTGAGATGACCCAGTGCCTCTGGTAGGAATGGTTCCTATGATTTGCAGCATATTTTCATCCATGCAATCACTTCGCCATTCATTCCTTCCCTCCCTGGTGCAGCTGCTAACTATTTTTTAACCAAGCCTTATAATTCAGCGAATCTAAAAAAACAAAAAAATGAAATCTGAAAAAAATGGAATGGTGTTTTTAAAAATATTTTTTTTTGGGGGGGGGCTTCTTTTATGAAATGTTTCTTTCGAATGCTAATTAGTAGAAATGAGCAACTTACAGAGGCTTATTTGCAAAAGATAGTTCTGGATGTGTGATCCAGGAACACCACACCTTTCCGCCATATGTTGTAGTAGGTAGCTCTTGTAAGAGTGGTGGATGAGTACTCCATATAGGTAGTCAGTAAAGTCAGTAAACAGTAATAGAGTTGGAAGGGACCTTGGAGGTCATCTAGTCCAACCCACTGTACTAGGGATTCGAACCGCCAAACTGCAAACCTTTCTGATCGATAAGTTCAGTGTCTTAGCCATTGAGCACCTAGTAGTCCTCGACTTACAACCACAATCGAGCCCCATTTTTATGTCACTAAGTGAGAAATCTGTTAAGGCAGTCACCTTTTTCAGTGCCGTTGTAATTTTGAACTGTCACTAAATGAACTGTTGTAAGTCAAGGAACGCTAGTACTTACTCCTAGGAGCCCTAAAAATTGCATCTGAAGCCTTATAAATTAGGGAACTACAAAAATAAGAGTCCTAACAAACCTTACAACCAAAAATAGCAAGCTATAAATTAGCAGCTGAAAGGTTTATAACAAATAAACTCTGGATGTTGGTTGACAATATATAAAGACATTCGTTGGCAAAAGGTGTTGCATTTCATTTCTCCGCTAATTACAAGCTTGAGAAAGTGCTTTGATGGATGTTAATTGCATATTTTGTTTCATTCAGAGGGTTTTAGAAATGGGCTGAGCCACTCATTCGGATGTTAAAGTTACAGCTGGCGAGAAATGCAGAAATTCCTCCCTGTATGACCTGTAGTTTAACACACCTGCTTCAAATCTCTCTTTTCTCAAAATCCCACCTTCTGTTCCCTGGGCTTTTTTCTTTCTTTTTAGACCTGCCTCCAAATCTATTCACAACACACTCGTTTCTTTTAATTTCCACTTTCCTTTATTCTCCTAAGATCCATTTGTTGTGGCCCGCCAGTGGCCAGCAGAGCTGGCAGCAGATTCAGACAGTGAGGAGTTTGGGGAGGGACATGGGCCAGTCCTGGAGTCTGGGGAAGGCTCTGAGGAGGGCTCTGTGTCGGAGGCAGAGAGGGGGCCAGGGCTGTCTGACAGTTATCAGCTGCCTTCAGAGTCGGAGATCAGTGGGGAAGAAGAACAGCTGGAACCTGTTCCCAGTGTGCGCATGCGCAGAGTTGCCAGACGAAGCTAAAGAACAGGGATTGACTTGGGACTAAGGCCACAGGTGGACAGTGAACGGCCCCTCCCAGAGGGAATAAAAGAGGAGGGAAAGGGGAGTGGAGTTTGCAGGAGACACTTAGTTCATTCCTGCATTCTTGCCAAGCTTTACGACGTCTGAAAGATCTCGGCCTGGCCACTCTCCAAGCCTGATAACGGTTGGCAATTGTGAACTACCTTGAAAGACTGTGGGAGAGGAAAGACTTTGCTGGAGAGGAATTCACTGTCAATTAAATTTATCGGGATGAGGATTCGGCTTTGTGCTGCTGAGGAAGGCTAGGTCAAAACACCACTGGCCGAAAACAGAGAAATGCGAGAAAGGGTTTTATTTATCTGTTATCGTGTATATAAAGAAGTTAATGAATCAAGCTGAATCAGTTATTTGTGTGTGCTTTCTGGATTTGATTTTTCTGCAAGAAACCCTGACATAAGTCACTTTTTTCAGCGATGTCGTAACTTCAGTCCCTAAATGAGCTGTTGTAAGTCGAGGACCTCCTATAACTACAAACCTAGCGTTTTCAACTAGTTATCAAGTGGAATATGGCTCATCCCTCTTCCTTGAATTCTAAACCTCCCTGGAGAGAAAGAAGTTGAAATGGAGGGAATAAAACTAACGTCAAGGTAAATATTCAAGGCATGGGGAAAAAAAAAACAACCCACGGCCCAGGCAGAGTTTTGAAGAGGATTCAGATCAAGGTGGTGTGAAGATTAATTAGCTATCAGTCAGGTAACTTTGCTGAGTATTCATATAACCGTTTACCTTAATGAATTCATGATGCATGATGAATTTCGATTTAAATTACGATGAATGGCAGTTCAATTTGCATAACGTTTTACTCGTGGCTTGAACCTCTGCCAGCCTTTAGAGTGGAATCTAAAAAGCAAATTTTCTTTAAAAAAACAACCCTTGATAACAGTCTTTCTTTTTTTCCCAAATACTTTTAAAAAAAATTGATCTCAAAATGTTTACCTCCCAGAAACAAAAGTTCTACAAGTATTTTATTCATCAGCTCTGGAGGAAGACTGGTGAATCATTTATAGTAGCTTAATTGAATGATCTGGAATAGCTTTTTCAGAGAGCAGTAATGGTTGATTTGACCTTACCATACACTTCCTAGGTCTATACAAGACACCTTATCTTCTATATATATATAAAAGGCAAATACAATCACTCATCATGAAATCTCCAGAACCGTAAAGCATACAAAATTGAAATTCGGTACGTATGTTCCTCTTGGCTTTAGGTGCTCGCTAAGAAAGGATTTTTCGAAATGACCATCCGATCATTAATATTTCTTATACAGTAATTAACACACTCTGATGCTAAGGAGTTCTACTCTCCCTCCCCACCTGAAAAGAACTCTGTTCCAACTGCCAGTTGCCTCACATTCTGCTACCTCACTTCAAACTGGTGGATGTTCCACTCCTTCACTGAGGAGCGGCCTAAACATTGGTACCTCACTAAAATGTCTACGCCTTCCACCTATGGAACTGCTTCTGGACTCAAGACAGCGGGAGCAGGATGGGCTTCAAACATTTTAGCAAGGGGTTCTCTGCCCAGTTGCTGGGTAGGCATGGCCATGGTGGGTATGGCCTAGTCAGCCTCCTGCACCACAGTGTGTATGTGTGTGTGTGTGGGGGGGAATTTTTGCCCTCCTCAGCTCCGGAGGTTTTCTTCAAGCCTCTGGGAGGGTGAAAAACGACCTCCCCAGGCTCCGGGTGACCTCTGGAGGCTGGAAATGGGCCAGCCCGTTTTTTGCCCTCTCCGAGCCTCTGCCCACGGCCTGCACTTACCTGCATCCAAAACGGCTGCGTGGTGACTCCTGGGAGGGGCGCGGTGGACAGGGCGGGATGGGTGGGGCCAGCCAGGAGTGGGATTTGAGGCTTCTCCAAACTGCACAGAATCTTACCTAGAGGTTCTCCTGAACCCCTGCAAACCCCCAGTAGCCCACCCCTGGGCGGGAACGATACTCCCTTGTGTGTTTCAATCACCGACCACCACTGAGCCAATGGATTCTGAACCAAATTCCTCCTACATAGTCCGATCACGTAGAAACCTTACTAAGATCACACCTGGAATATGCAACTAGTTTTGGTCACCCCATTATGCAAAATATGTTGAGACTCTGGAAAGAGTGCAGAGAAGAGCAACGAAGATTAAGAGCCAAGGTGGTGCAGTGGTGAGAGTGCAGAACTGCAGGCTACTTCAGCTGACTGCTAGCTGCAGCTCGGCAGTTCAAATCTCACCAGGCTCAAGGTTGACTCAGCCTCCCTTCCTTCCAAGGTGGGTCAAATGAGGACCCAGATTGTTGAGGGGCAAGAGGCTGACTCTGTAAAACTGCTTAGAGAGAGAGGACTGTAAAAGCACTGTGAAGCGGTATATAAGTCTAAGGGCTATTGCTATTGCTAAAGATGATGAAAGGCCTGGAGACTAAAACATATGAAGAACAGTTGCAGGAATTGGGTAGGTCTAGTTTGGTGAAAAGGACTAGCATTGACATGATAGCAGCTTCCAATGTTTGAGGGGTCTCCACAAAGAAGAGGGAGTCAACCTGCTCTCCAAAGCTCAAGAAGGCAGGACAAGAAACAACGGATGGAAACTAACCAAAGGAGAGAAGCAACCTAGACATTTCCTGACAGTGAGGACAATTAACCATTGGAACACCTGGCCTCCAGAAATTGTGGGTGCTCCATTGCCGGAGGTTTTAAAGAAGAGATTGGACAATTGTTTGGCTGAAAAGGCCCCTTCCAACTCTGCTATTCTGTCCATTTTTCTAGGCTTTCTCCTTTGGGTTTGTTTTCTGCAGTGTCTTCATAAACAGCCCCCTTTGTGTAGAAAGCACAAGGGAAAACAAAGCGATTTGGACAGTTTGAGACCATGCCCCCCCAGCCCATTCAGCCAGTAGTTGCTTCTGGGACACAAAGCAGGCAGAGGATTTTCAATCCCAAGGACGGAGATGTAACTAAACTCTTTCGAAGAGGCTTCTAGCTTGTTTGTTCCTATTTGCAAGTCTATCACTCACTCAGTGTCCAAGCCAGGTTCTGTTACGACAAGGCAGTCTGTTTGCAATAAAAGCATCGGAGAAAGCCAAGAGATTTTTCCTCTCTCCATCTGTGCTTGTTCTGGTGTTTTAAATTACCTACTTCAGTCTGGAGGCTTGGGGGGGGGGGGAGAAGCCGTCTTTGCGCTAGAGAAGAAGCAGACAGGTTGACACCCCCTTTCCCTCTCTTGTCACGTCCAGATTGGCAATCAATCTCTCTTTTATTCCTTCGCTTTTGCATGGATTCCCTCCTTCCTCACTTGCGAAATTAGCTTTTTCTTACGCGATTTCAGCTTTAATTATCAACCGGTTGTAAAAAAAAAGAAAAAAGAAAAAAGAGAGGTACCCCTTCCTCCATTGTTTCTCGCAGGAGTTACCCACCTTAAGAAGGGTCTATCCTTGACATGTTTCGCTCCCACCCACCCACCTCCTCCCCGTTAAAAACCTAGAGAGAATTTGGGATGAACAAAAATTCTTCTGATATTTTTCCACCCCTTCCTCCTCCTCCTCCAAAAGAAAGAAAGAACATACAGTTGTTCTTGCTGCAGACCCATTGGGGAATTAATAGCTCTTTTATGCATGTTTCGCGGATCAAAGGAGAATAAACTGGGCCTCCTCTGATTTATGGCAATGCTCTTTAATGACATGTACTAGGTTGCGTTGGGGTAGGAAGAAAAAAAGGAGAACCCCCCCCCCCCCCACCACCACTTTATTATGCTAGTCAAGAGAGAGAACTGAAAGAAAGGACAAATATCACCAGGAGGAAAAAAGTTAATTTGCTCCAGGATCACACTTGACAATATACACATTTTTGGCAGATGTGAAAAACCAGCAAGTTTCTAGCCATCTTGGGCCCAAGATGAGAGGTTGATGTGATGGCATGTCAGCACTCCAAGTCGCTGGTTATAAAAATCAACCAGATCCATAATTACACTTAGTCAGCAGCGAGTAATATTAAACCCTGGAATGAAAAGAGTTGAGCTGCCTGAAAGCCTCCTATCAGGAATCTCTCAAATAATCCATACTTGGAAGTCCTTGAGATTGGGGAAGGTTGAAGCTTTAAAACAAGACACACTCAAGGTAGGCCTTGGGCTGGCCTCTTGGCAGATGCTCGTAAAACAGACCTTAATCCTAGATCAGCATGATTTTTAGTGTTCCCTTTTGGAGGAAAAAACAAACAAACCTCAGAAGGATTAGTTAATAGAAGAATACTACGAGCATTGAGACTTATATACCGCTTCACAGTGCTTTTACAGGTCTCTCTAAGCAGTTTACAGAGTCAGCCTCTTACCCCCAACAATCTGGGTCCTCATTTTACTGACCTTGGAGGGATGAAAGGATGAGTCAACGTTGAGCTGGTGAGAATTGAATTGCTGGCAGTCGGCAGAATTAGCATGCAATACTGTATTCTAGCCACTGCATGGAAGGAAGGAAAGAAGGAAGGAAGGAAGGAGGGAGGGAAGGAAGGACAATAACTCATGGCAATGGGAATAGTTTTTATAGCAATAGCAATAGTACTTAGACTTATATACCGCTTCACAGTGCTTTTACAGCTCTCTCTAAGCATTTTACAGAGTCAGCCTCTTGCCCCCAACAATCTGGGTCCTCATTTGACCCACCTCCGAAGGATGGAAGGCTTGAGCCAGTGAGAATTGAACTGTTGGTTGTGGGCAGAACTATCCTGCAATATTACATTCTAACCACTGAGCCACCACAACTCTCCCCCCAAAATGCCATGTTTTTTATACTTTCTACTGACAGAACTTCTTGCTTGTGTTGCTTTTGTGCTGAAGGCCATTCAGAAGTAGAATTGTCTGTAGGAGGAGCGAGTATGTGTAGCTCAGGGTTGAGCTGTGGGGTCCTTACTGCTCTCGGAGCTTTGTGGTTTCCTTGCAGATGTTTCATTGTCAAACTAGGTAACATCATCAGTGCCTTGACTAATGCCATCACTCGTACTGATGATCATGTTACCTAGTGCACTCACATTTGCGAACCGGTAGCGAAGGTAAGTGAATCCCACCACGGCTACATTCCAATAAATCATATTACTATTTCATTTTTCTCTCCATATGTTGGAAGAGACCAAGGGGTGACATAGAAACTTGAACCCAAGACTCAACAATGGGTTCTCTGCCACGTTGCTGGGTGGGCGTGGCCATGGTGGGAATGGCCTAGTCGGCCTCCTGCACCACAGCCGGGGGGCGGGGGGGCGGGGCAGGGAGAAGTCTTTTTGCCTTCCCCAGGCTCCAGAGGCTTTCCTTGAGCCTCCGGGCGGGCAAAAACGACCTCCCCCGGGTTCTGGAGGCCTTCCGGAGGCCAGATCAGGATGTTTCTGGCCTTCTGGAACTTCTGGGAGGCCCATTTCCCCCCCTCTCTGAGCCTCCATGTGGACCCTGCACTTACCTCACATCCAAAATGGGCCACGTGGAGACTCCTGGGAGGGGCGGGTGAGGTTCAGTGGTGGATTGCAGCCATATGCCCAGTTACGGGCATACCGGTGCCTGCCCGGAGCACCAGGTACTGTTCCGGTATGGTGCTCCAGAGGGCCCCTTGCCCTCCCGAGCTCCTTACCTGTATTTGAGCTCTTCAGTGCTTCCGTGCACACACATGGAGCACACCATGCCTGCGGAATGCTCCGCCGAGCAGCTGAAGTGCCACAGAGGCTCGCGGAGGCATCACAAGAGGTAAAGATCCATGCGCCACACTTTGCCATGGTACGGTTGCAACGGGATCTGGAACCTACCACTGGTGAGGTGGGAGGGGTGGGGCCAGCCAGGGGTGGGATTTGGAGGTTCTCTGAACTGGCCATAAGGTTATCTATGGGTTTTCCCAAAAGCGGGCGAACCTGTAGCAGCCCTCCCCTGGTTGAACTACTTGGCGATTTCTTCAAAGTGCCGGAAAACGGGGCATGGCACAGATGTGCCTCCTCAACGTTGGTTCTTTCTGAATCCCTGAGTATCATTTCTCCTGAGCAGAACTCTCTAGATTCATCTGGCAATGCCAAAAATCAATAGCAATTTAAGATGGAAAATGCACTTATGTGGGATGTGATTTCGGTGTTCCAGCCCTTATGGATATTTATAAGGTAGCGGGTCCTACTGCATTTAATGAGATGGCTTCCCACAATAATATTTCCCAGATCTGCAGCTTTTGACACCATTTATTTATTTCATTTTACTTACAGCTTCCCTGTGTAACTAAAAGTAATGCAAATCTCGGTCAGCTGCTTTGAAAATAAAGATGCTTGAGTTGGTCTTCTACTAATATAGCTTTGTTAGTAGAAGGGTGGAGACTTGGATGTGATTTATTCTAAGAGAAAAGATCGTCCTCTAATTTAAGTATAGAATAGGATTCTTTATTGGCTGTGTGATTGGACACACAAGGAATTTGTCTTTGGTGCAGATGCTCTCAGAGTACATAAAGAAAAATAAAATAGAATACATCAATCAAGAGTCATAAGTTACAACACTTAGTGATAGTCATTGGTTACTAATAAGCAATCAACTACTAGGAAACACATAAAACAATATAAAGTTTTAAAGATATAAGCAACACGGTTATAGTCATAAGTGGAAGGAGATAGGTACTAGGAAGGAAGAGAAGAATAATGGTTATACAGTCTTAGTAGATAATTTGACAGTGTTATGGGGATTAGTTGTTTAGCAGAGTGATGGCATTCGGGAAAAAAAACTGTTCTTGTGTCTAGCTGTCTTGGTGTGCCATGCTCTATAGCTTCGTTTTGAGGGTAGGAATTGAAACAATTTATGTCCAGGATGCGAGGGGTCTGTAGATATTTTCACAGCCCTCTTTTTGACTCCTGCAGTGTGCAGGTCCTCAATGGACGCAGATTGGTAGTAATTGTCTTTTCTGCAGTTCTGATTATCCTTTGAAGTCCGTGTCTGTCTTGTTGGGTTGCAGAGCCAAACCAGACAGTTATGGAGGTGCAGAGGACAGACTCAATCATTCTCTGTAGAACAGAATCAGTGGCTCCTTGGGCAGTTGGAGCTTCCTGAGTTGGCACAGAAAGAACATTCTTCGTTGTGCTTTTTGGATGACGTTTTTGATTTTAAGTCTTGAGCTATGATAGAACCTAGAAACTTGAAGGTCTCTACTGCTGATGCTAAGTTGTCTAGTATTGTAAGGTAGTATAGGAGGATTTCTCCTAAAATCTACCATCGTTTGTACAGTTTTGAGTGTTTTTAGTTCAAGATTGTTCTGGTTGCACCACAAGGAAAGTAAGCCCAAATTCCAGACAAATCCTCTTTTTTTCAGTTGTCCTCCACTCAGTTTTTGATATTTTGGAACATCTACTGCCACAAGAGAGATAAACTCCACAGTGATTGCTGCTGAAAAGCCATTCCTTCTTTCTGTTTTTCTTTTCAAAGATTTGATGTAGCAAATTCTGCCAGAACATTACAGCGGCACATGGTTTCCCCTGGCAATGCTGAATAAACGGAGGGAAGTGTTTCCTAGAATACTTTGTGTAGGGATCTGTCCAACTGGAGTGTAAAATAATAATAACATCATCAAACAACATCTGTCTATCCCAGGCCTTTAGGAAGGACGCAATATGCAGAGAGAAATGACAAATCTAGTCTAAAGTCTGGCTGACAGGACAATCATCACCAACAACAATAATAACAGAAGAGAAGGAACCGGGGAAAAATATCACAAAATATAAAGGTTTGCCAATTGAAGTGGAATGACCGCGGCAAAAGCAAAAGAAAAGATGGCACCAATAGTTATAGGTGCCTTGGATGCAATCCCAAAACATCTGGAGCACCACTTGAACACTCTTGACATTGACCAAAGCCCCATCAATCAATTGCAAAAGGCAGCTAGCTTACATCCTGCAATGACACCTTTTAATGCCAGCAGTTCGAATCTCACCAGGCTCAAGGTTGACTCAGCCTTCCATCCCCCTTTCATCTCTGTTCTGAGATAGACCGAGAGATTTGGCAATAAAGGAGGATATTTATAGCATGGGGTTGAACTGAGGGGTCCTTGGTGCTCTCTGAGCTTGCTTATTTTCTTGCAGATGTTTCATTACCCAAATAGCTAACATCATCAGTGCTAGAAGGGAGTGGGGTTTACAGGGAGGAGGAGGAGGAGTGAGAGTTTAGGTCAGGGGTTGGCAACCTACGACTCTGGAGCCGCATGTCGCTCTTCCATCTCTGCTGCGGCTCCCTGTTGCTGGTCAGTAAAGGAAAAAAGGATGCCACACTAGGAGGAGACTCTATGGTGGGGGGAACAGGACTTCCGGTCAGCTCCAGAATTGACCAGGGTGGCTTCCAGTTGGGACCTTTGTGGCTCTTTGAGTGTTTAAGGTTGCTGACCAGAGGTCCTATTCAGCAAGTTCTGACCAGTTCTGGAGAACCAGTGGTGGAAATTTTGCGTAATTTGGAAAACCGGTAAATACCACTTCTGTCTGGTCCTGCCCCCATCTATTCTCTGCCTCCCGAGTCCCAGCTGATTGGGAGGGAATGGGGATTTTATAGGATCCTTCCCCCGCCATGCCCACCAAGCCATGCCCACAGAACCGGTAGTAAAAAAAATTGAATCCCACCACTATTGCCGATCCTTGGTTTAGACGTCTACCATTTTTCATCTTTGTAAAAATCTCATTCCAGCGATCGTAAAACAAAGATACTCTCCGAATGCTTTCAGAGGGAAAACACAGACGGACTTTCTGGCAGATATTCCACTCAGTTGCAAGAAAACCACCAAGCTCAGAGAGCACGAACTCAGATGCAATGGCATGTTTGCAGGTCTTGAGCCTATGAGACGGAGCAAGACGACACACATCACTAAGAAGGAACATTTGTGTAGCTCCTTTGAAGGGAAGGACATTGTATCCTGATGAGCATCCAATGAAGCTTCACACGGTGTCACATTCTTTGCATAATGCATTATTATCACGGAGTCGTCGTCCCTCCCTCCTTTTTTCATTCCACACGGAATGAATTCTCCAAGAGTCATTTCCATGTGCCATCATTATAAAGGAAATAAAAGCCCGGGACAAACCCAGCCTGCCTCTCACAATGCATGGAATTAAGTCCTTTGCCTTGTATTAATCACACGCTGAGTATCATATTCTGGCAATAACAACTGCAAGAGGGAGCACTTGTGGCTGTTGTGTGTACTGAACAGTGTGGCAGCTGGTCTGACAGAGACTGAATTACAAATCTCAGTAAACAGCAAACTGATTACCGAAACTATGTGACATTAACCTCCCCCCTCTCTCTGTGTCTCTGTGTCTCCGTGTGTCTTTCTCTCTCTGTCTCTCTGTCTCTCTCTCTGTGTCTCTGTGTCTCACTGTCTCTGTCTCTCTGTGTGTCTCTGTTTCTGTCTCTGTCTCTCTCTCTTTGTCTCTCTGTCTCTGTCTCTCTCTCTCTCTGTCTATCTCTCTCTCTGTTTCTGTGTGTCTCTGTCTCTCTCTCTCTGTGTCTCTGTCTCTGTCTCTGTTTCTGTCTCTGTCTCTCTTTGTCTCTCTGTCTCTCTCTCTCTCTCTCTCTCTCTGTGTGTCTCTGTCTTTCTCTCTCTCTGTCTCTCTGTGTCTCTGTCTCTCTCTGTTTCTCTCTCTCTCTGTGTCTCTCTCTGTCTCTCCTTATGTCTCTATTCAATTATGGTTTTCTTCTTGAATTCTGCCACATGTGGTAAGTCGATGCGTATCCCCCCCCTCAAAGCCATAAGAAGAAACAGGGGGTAGGGAGACAACAAATGAATTAATAACGGGAAATCATGAAGTTAAAAGTTCCCGTGGGTGCCTACAATTTTAAGAGAAGCTTTTAGAATCAGGTTAATTGTAGACTCCTCCTCCTCCTCCTTCTCCTTAAATCGAAAATAAAGTCATTTTATGGAATAGATCCTTGGCAGAATGTGGCACAGCGGCCACTGTTTATTGACATGGACAACATTATTTTTATAGTCTTTAGCTGAGATACGCTCCTTATAAAGAATTCAAAGACAGTACGGGGAGTGGTTAAATCATCCTGAAGACAGATTTTTTTCATCTTTTCTCATCCATGGAAATTCAGTGGATGACTTTAAGCCCATCTCATTTTTTCAGTCCAACCAATTCCACCGGAGTATTATTGTGATAAGAGTATGGAGGAAGATCTCCACGGAAGGCCACCTCAGCTTCTGAAAAGATTTGACATCTGTTCTTTGTCGGGACTGCCAATACAGGCGGTCCTTGACTTACGACCAAAATCCAGCCCAAAATTTCTGTTGCCAAGCGAGACAGTCATTGAGTGAATGTTGCCTTATTTTACAACCTGAACTGCCACAGTTATTTAGTGAAGCACTGCAGTTGTTAAGTTAGGAACTGCTGAGTAAATTTGTCTTCCCCATTGACTTTGCTCATCAGAAGGTTGCAAATGGGGATCACATGGGACACAGCAACCGTCATAAATATGAGTCAGTGTCCAAATGATCTGAATTTGATCACATGGTCATATAACTTTAAAATGTCACGCAAGGAGCTGTTGAACACTGCAGCTCAGGACCCTGGAGAGCACCCCGAAGTTCAGGGTAGCTGATGATTTATTTTAATGGAGATTTGGGTTAATGTCAGGGTTCCAAATAGCATCCAAAATTAAATCAGAGTCCAAGGCAAAGGATTCTTCAAAGTTTATTAAGAGAGCCATGTTGGCACATCTGGAAAACCCAAATCTGAAAGCTTCCCGGTTTTCCCCACCCAGTTGAAAGTTCAAGATCTTGCAACCCCACACCCACAAGTCCATCACATGGTCCAATCTTCCACTGCCATGAAGACAGAGTCCATCCATCCAGTTCCGTGCACAGCCAAACAATGACTTTGAGTTTCTAAGAAGAATGTTATTATGGCTACCTATCATCCAACTCCACATCACCCCCCCCCCCAGTTTCCCACAGTAGAAAGTGTGGCAGACCTGAAGCCCAAAAAGAAAAGATGGCTTGCACACATGACACTGTTGTAAGTTGAGGACTACCTTGTAGGCAAATATTTAGGCAGAAATGTCTCACAAGGGGTGACTCCTGAGATTGTACAGGAAGAGGGAGGTGGTTTGATAAGTGGTTTTGTCCTGACATATAGATGGTTTGGTGGATCCGTGGTTGTCCAGTTAGGACTAGTCAGATGGTCCTCAAAGGGTTGTCCTCTCCAGGAATTCATTTTCTCCAGTTGAGGTCCAAATATGCTCCATGTTGTGAGTGGACGTCATCAGCTGATGCCAACTACAATACTTTTATTCAAGTCGCAATATCCCTTTGACTGCCTTTTGCTAATCACTTCATGGGATATTGTCCTTGAAAGAAATTTGAAAGTGACAGTGGTTGCTGAAGACAGCAACCAGATCCCCATCCTTCTGTTGAGTACAGCAGAAGGTCAGAATCAGTATAAACAAATCAGAATCAGAACAGAGCTGGAAGGGACCTTGGAGGTCTTCTAGTCCAACCCCCTGCTCAAGCAGGAGATCCTATATCATTTCAGACAAGACTCTTGTTAAAAACCTCCAGTGATGGAGCACCCACAACTTCTGGTGGCAAGCTGTTCCACGGGCCAACTGTTCTCACTGTCAGGAAGTTTCTCCTCAGTTCTAAGTTGCTTCTCTCCTTGATTAGTTTCCACCCATTGCTTCTTGTCCTGCCTTTGGGTGCTTTGGAAAATAGCTTGACCCCCTCTTCTTTGGGGCAGCCCCTCAAATACTGAAATACTGCTCTCACATCCCACCTAGTCCTTCTTTTCTCTAGACTAGCCATACCTAGTTCCTGCAGCCGTTCTTCATCTGTTTTAGTCTCCAGACCTTTGATCATCTTGGTTGTTCTTCTCTAAACTTTTTCCAAAGTCTCAAAATCTTTTTGGTAGTATGTTGACCAAAATTGGCTGCAGTATTCCAGCTGTGGCCTTACTAAGGCTTTATAAAGTGGTACTAACACGTCATGTGATTTTGAACCCGGTATCACCTAATCGGTATTTGTACCTTTGGTGTTTGCTATTTTCCCAGGTGTAAAACTTTGCTTTTCTCCACATTAAATTTCAAGTTGTTGGACTATACGGATCTGTATGGATCCTGTATGGATTGTTTCAAGCCATCTACACTCATCCTAGCAGAGCTGCAATTGTGATCTGAAGCAGTGGTGGGATTCAATTTCTTTTTACTACCGGTTGTGTGGGCGTGGCTTGGTGGGTGTGGTATGGCTGGAGGGCGTGGCAGGGGAAGGATACTGCAAAATCTCCATTCCCTCCCCACTCCAGGGGAAGGAAACTGCAAAATCTCCATTCCCTCCCCACTCCAGGGGAAGGATACTGCAAAATCTCCATTCCCTCCCCACTCCAGGGGAAGGATACTACAAAATCCCCATTCCCTCCCCACTCCAGGGGAAGGAAACTGCAAAATCTCCATTCCCTCCCCACTCCAGGAGAAGGATACTGCAAAATCTCCATTCCCTCCCACTCCAGGGGAAGGATACTGCAAAATCTCCATTCCCTCCCCACTCCAGGGGAAGGATACTGCAAAATCCCCATTCCCTCCCCACTCCAGGGGAAGGATACTGCAAAATCTCTATGCAAAATCTGCCATTCCCTCCCCTCCAGGGGAAGGATAAGCTGCACCCCATTCCCTCCCAGGGGAAGGAAACTGCAAAATCTCCATTCCCTCCCCACTCCAGGGAAGGAAGGAATTCTGCAGGGGAAGGATCTCCAAAATCCCATTCCCTCCCCACTCCAGGGGATAGGAAAATCTCCATTCCCTCCCCACTCCAGGGGAAAATGCAAAAATCCCCATTCTCTCCCCCCACTCCAGGGGAAGGATACTGCAAAATCTCCATTCCCTCCCCACTCCAGGAGAAGGATACTGCAAAATCCCCATTCCCTCCCCACTCCAGGGGAAGGATACTGCAAAATCTCCATTCCCTCCCCACTCCAGGGGAAGGATACTGCAAAATCTCCATTCCCTCCCCACTCCAGGGGAAGGATACTGCAAAAATCTCTCCATTCCCTCCCCACTCCAGGGGAAGGATACTGCAAAATCTCCATTCCCTCCCCACTCCAGGAGAAGGATACTGCAAAAATCTCCATTCCCTCCCCACTCCAGGGGAAGGATACTGCAAAATCCCCCCATTCCCTCCCCACTCCAGGGGAAGGATACTGCAAAATCTCCATTCCCTCCCCACTCCAGGAGAAGGATACTGCAAAATCTCCCATTCCCTCCCCCACTCCAGGGGAAGGATACTGCAAAATCCCCATTCCCTCCCCACTCCAGGGGAAGGATACCAAAATCCCCATTCCCTCCCCAGGGGAAGGATACTGCAAAATACTGCATCCCCATTCCCTCCCCACTCCAGGAGAAAGGATACTGCAAAATCCCCATTCCCTCCCCACTCCAGGGGAAGGATACTGCAAAATCCCATTCCCTCCCCACTCCAGGGGAAGGATACTGCAAAATCCCATTCCCTCCCCACTCCAGGGGAAGGATACTGCAAAATCTCCCATTCCCTCCCCACTCCAGGGGATTACTGCAAAATCTCCATTCCCTCCCCACTCCAGGGGAAGGATACTGCTGCAAAATCTCCATACTGCAAAATCCCATTCCCTCCCCACTCCAGGGGAAGGATACTGCAAAATCTCCATTCCCTCCCCACTCCAGGGGAAGGATACTGCAAAATCCCCATTCCCTCCCCACTCCAGGGGAAGGATACTGCAAAATCCCATTCCCTCCCCACTCCAGGGAAGGATACTGCAAAATCCCCATTCCCTCCCCACTCCAGGGGGGGATACTGCAAAATCTCCATTCCCTCCCCACTCCAGGGGAAGGATGCTACAAAATCTCCATTCCCTCCCCACTCCAGGGGAAGGATACTGCAAAATCTCCATTCCCTCCCCACTCCAGGGGAAGGATACTGCAAAATCCCCATTCCCACCCCACTCCAGGGGAAGGATACTGCAAAATCTCTATGCCCTCCCCACTCCAGGGGAAAGATACTGCAAAATCTCCATTCCCTCCCCACTCCAGGAGAAAGATACTGCAAAATCCCCATTCCCTCCCGATCAGCTGGGACTTGGGAGGCAGAGAATTGATGGGGGTGGGACCATCCAGAGGTGGTATTTGCCGGTTGTCCGAACTACTCAAAATTTCCGTTACTGGTTCTCTAGAATTGGTGAGAACCTGCTGAATACCCACCTCTGATCTGAAGCTTGCCTCCAACAGCCCAGCATGTCAACTATGATTACTGAAAATCAAAGCAAGATCCTTTTTTAATTTGAGAGGGAGCCTTAATTAATATCTCAGCTAATGTACTTTACATACTAAATAGAGGAACCTTTATTTTTCCTTGGTGGTTCATGAGAGAATCTATCAGGAACGTGCTTTCCATAACAACAACAACAGTAACAACAATAACAATGTTATGATCAAACAGCTTTAGTTGCTAAAATTCTACCGATTTTGGTTGTCCATCAATTTTAATTTTTCTGCAAAGCTTGCTCTCGTGGGTGGTGCTTGGAATGTAAAGCAGAGAATAGACCAAAATTTAAATACATAAATATATTTTTCAGCACCCTCCACAAAGAAATAAGCAAATGTCTTCCTATTACGAGAGAGGTGACCTTTGAAAAATGTTCACCTGTTAGTAGTTGATGTAAATATTTGTGTATAGATATGTCACCATACAATACAATAATACAATGCAATAGTAGAGTTGGAAGGGACCTTGGAGGTCTTCTAGTCCAACCCCCTGCCTAGGCAGGAAACCCTATACCATTTCAGACAAATGGCTATCCAACGTCTTCTCAAAGACTTCCAGTGTTGGGGCATTCACAACTTCTGGAGGCAACTTCTGTTCCACTGATTAATTATTCTAACTGTCAGGAAGTTTCTCCTTAGTTCCAGGTTGCTTCTCTCCTTGATTAGTTTCCACCCATTGCTTCTTGTTCTACCCTCAGGTGCCTTGGAGAATAGTTTGTCTTGTGAAATTTGGAGGTGTTGACAATGTTGAACCTGGAGGGGGGAAAAAGGACATAATGACCACCATCAACTATATCAAGAGATGCCCTGTAGAAAACGGGGTATCGTTGTTCAGAATTGCTCCAGAAGATAAGATAAGAAGCAATGGCTTTAAAGGACAAGGATTTAGGTTGAACATCAGGGGAAAAAAATAATAAAAGAACAGTAAGTTCCATCGTAATGGAATCATTAAATGGAGACTGGATGAGATGCTGTACTATCAGATGAAATAGCTGATGGCCAAGGTCCTTTCATCCTTACATTTTATGATTTTAAATCACCAGATGGATTCCGGGTGACTTCATAGATGCTTCCAGAAAGTTTCCTTAGAAATGGTAGGAGTGATTTTCCATTACTTTCTTCCAGGATATTTTTCAATTCCAAGTCTAGCTTATCATGTGATCAAGATTCTCCTCCTCCTTCCTGCAAGCCTCACTCCCTTCTAGCACTGAATATGTTACTTAGTTGGGTAATGAAATGTCTGCAAGCCCACAGTCGTCCTCCTCCTCCTCCTCCTCCTCCTCCTCCTCCTCCTCCTCCCTCCTCCTCCTCCTCCTCCTCCTCCTCCTCCTCCTCCTCCTCCTCCTCCTCCTCCTCCTCCTCCATCACATCACCAATGCTCTGGAATAACTCCCTCAAGTAGCTAAGCTGGCCGGTTTGGTGATTGGCCTTCCAGAGGTTGGTGATGATTAAACTGTTAAAAAAGCCCTTTGTACACCATCTGTGATTTTGATCTGATTATAATTATTTATAGTAATAGCTATGTTGGATTCTGGTAATGGGACTGTATTTCCTGAAGTTGTGATTGGGACTCGGCTTACCGGAGTCTTATTTTGCTGTGGACCTTACTGTATATTCCTGTTTTGGTCAGCCAATAAACAGTGCCAGTATTAATCCTTAATTGGTTCTTGCTCCTCACCGTCCTTTCTATCTCTGCATATCTCTGAATTTCTTTGTGTAATTCCCTTTGCACCAAAGAGAACCAGATGGGGAAAATACTAATATATAATGGGAGACAATGTTATAAAAGCAACTTTCCACCAGCATACTGATTTGCAGCTTAGTTTAATTTAGAGTCAAAATGTTGCTTCGGGTCTACACTCCACTCTCAAATTACACACATGATTTTTCAGTGGTGGTTTTCTTTTTTCCTACCCCTACTTAAACCTTTGGAACAATACTGTGTCCTAATCAAGTGCTATTTCTAAAGGTTTGCAGAGAGGATGTGACAGTCCATTGAGATTTGGCAGTCTTTGCTGCAGGAGGAATATAACAGAGGAGAATAACAGAATAACAGAGTCCAAAGGGAGCACAGGGGTCTTCTAGTCTGACCCCCCGATCTCTCTGTCCCGTTCTCTGTCTCTGTCTCGCTCTGCTTTTCTTTGTACCGCACCAACATCTACCCTGTTTCCCTGAAAATAAGACCTCCCTGGATAATAAGCCCTCCCTGAAAATATTGCAACATAGCAGCTGCCATGAGGTGACCACACTCGCCGCCTCCTGCACCTCAAAAATAATAAGACCTTCCTGAAAATAAGGCCAAGCGCTTATTTCGGGGGTCAAAAGAAAATAAGACCATGTCTTATTTGGGGGGAAACATGGTATGTATCGTCTCTCTATCTCTCTCTTTCTATCCCTCTCTCATCTATCTATCTATCTATCTATCTATCTATCTATCTATCTATCTATCTATCTATCTATCTATCTATCTATCTATCTATCTATCTATCATCTATCTATCTATTCTATCATCTCTCTCCCTCCCTCCCTCTCTCTGACTGTTTCTGGCTGGCTGGTTCCAGCAACGCAGGCCGCCAAACCACTACTGGTTCGGCCAAACCGGTCCGAACTGGTAGAAATCAACCACTGTATCTACCCATCTACGTATTGTCTCTCTGTCTCTCTCTCTGTCTCTCTCTCTCTCTGTATCTCTCTTTTTAATTTATCTATCTATCTATCTATCTATCTATCTATCTATCTATCTATCTATCTATCATCTATCTATCTATCAATCATCTATCTATCTATCTATCTATCTATCTATCTATCTATCTATCTATCATCTATCATCTATCTATCTATCGTCATCTACAGTATCTATCTATCTATCTATCTCTCTGTCTGTCTGTCTGTCTGTCTGTCTGTCTGTCTATCTCTGTCTGTCTGTCTATCTATCTGTCTGTCATCTACAGTATCTATCTATCTATCTATCTATCTATCTATCTATCTATCTATCTATCTATCTATCTATCTATCTATCATCATCTTTCCATCCATCCATCCATCCATCCATCCATCCATCCATCCATCTATCCATGTCTGTCTGTCTGTCTGTCTGTCTGTCTGTCTGTCTGTCTGTCTGTCTGTCTATCTATCTATCTATCTATCTATCTATCTATCTATCTATCTATCTATCTATCTATCTATCTATCTATGTACCTACCTACCTACCTACCTACCTACCTACCTATGTATAATCTACCTACCTACCTACCTACCTACCTATGTATAATCTACCTACCTACTTACCTACCTACCTACCTATCTGTCATCTATGTACCTACCAACCTATCATCTGTCTGTCTGTCTGTCTGTCTATCATCTATCTATCTATCATCTATCTATCCTTTCCCTCTCTCTCTCTCCCTCCCTTCCTCCTCCCCTCTCTCGTTTGGCTTGATTTCTCAGCTCCTCACACCATGTTTTAAAAATTCAACCCTGTGCCAGTGTGTATGTGTACAGAAGGCAAATCACCTTCCTGCAGCCCTCACAGCCATCCAATTACATATTGGGGCTGGATGTGGCATGCAAGCTAATAGGGAGAAGAATTCACACAGACCTCATACCCTGTTACTGGCCCAAGAAACCTCCCTCAACTCTCTGCTGGTCAGGATTCAGCTGTTTTTATTTCAGACGACGTTTGCATGATTCTGACGAACGGCAGTTCTTCCATCCACCCTTCCCCACTTTGACAACAAAAACATTCTTCATCTTTTTGGTCTCCAGGAAGGCGGGGCAGGGTGTGTGAGTGTAGGCAGGATGGTTAGGATTCCAAGAAGCAGAGAAAGCGAATGTCAGAAGGGACAAAACCCCAGCTCTCCATCAGCAGGGGAGTTCCGCCGAAAGAGTGTGCTGTGTGAACTCTGCAGCTTCGAAGTTTTCTTTGGCTATTCAGGTATTATTAATGCAATGGGAGAGAGAGGGCTGTTTTGCAAGCTTTCGGCAAGCTGAGCTGTGAAAGAAACTTCAGGCAGCCCCTCTCTCTCTCTCTCTTTCTCTCTCTCCCCTTCATACAACCTTAATTGTGTATCTTGTCACTGCAAACCTTTGAGACCTGTGATTATTCCAGCCAATTTGAAATGATGCCTGCCTGAGGTTTGCAGATCTCACTTCGGGGGCTTTAGAAAATGTCAGAAACTAAATACCGTATTTATGATGTACGCGCAGCTTTTGAAAAACCGCCGCTCCAAAGAATATGGTTCAATGGGCTAATCGGTCTTTGAAAAAGTCCTGGGATTACGTCCCCCGCCCATCGTCTTGATATGCGGGGATTTAAAAAAAGAAGAAGAAAAAAAGCCTTTAACTTCCTCCAGGAAAAGAAACAATCAGCAACGCCAAAAACACAACCTTTTGTTGAAAGCTTCCCTCCTCCTTTAGAGGCAGGTGAAGAGCTGTGACTACGCAACTCCAAAATCTCAGCAGCCTTGAATTAGGGCCCCGCTGTATCTCCTCTGTATTTTGGACCTGTTGGTAACCCCAGAGCTGCATTTCTCAGTCTATTTGTCTATCCAGCTGGTCACTTGTCAACAGCAGCTCCAGGTCGATCTTGTAAAATTGTCTACGCGGGATGGAAGACGGTGTAGATAATTCACGTTAGAACTAACCAGCTTCGCAGTGGCTGGAGATCAGTGGTGGGTGGCAGGCGGTACGCCCCAATACAGGTGTACCAGAGCCTGCCCGGAGCACCGGGTACCGTTTCAGTACAGTGGTCCAGAGGTCCCACCCACCTGCCCGAGCTCCTTACCTGTCCTTTAAAGCCTTCGGTGCTTCTGTGCAAGCGCATGGCATGTACAGCGCCTGCGTGATGCTCCGCCGAGCAGCCAGAGTGTCGCAGAGACTTGTGGAAGTGTCGCTGGCAGCTACAACGCATGGGTGCATCCATGTGGGTGACGCCGGGCGCATTCCAACCGTATCGGTTGGAACGGGATCTGGAACCCCCCACTGCTGGAGATCGAACATTGTTCTGCAAATGTGCGCTTTGTCACTGGACAATGCAAGGAGAGTGGTGGTTGGAAGGACACCCAGGTGCCATCTTTGTTCTCTAGTGAGGAACATGACCCCCATCCGGAAGGTTCTGTCGCCTGATTCTTGAACCCAGCTCCCTATTGGTCATTAGGTGCTGAGGGCCTAAAATAGTGATGGCTAACCTTTTTGTCGTTGCATGCCGAAAGCACATGTGCGGGTCCGACAGCCATAATGCAATGCATGTGTGACACACCCCTATGCGCCCCACCCCCCTGTGCACCCCACCCCCTTGGGCACATACATGCGACCCCCCCCATGCTCACCCCCATGCATGTGCGACTTGCCGCACCCCATTTTGGGCCTAGTAGGCATCCCTACAGCCTCCTGGGACCAAAAATGGGCCCTGGAGTCAGGCGCCGCACCCCCGTGATCTCTCCACCTCCTCACATGCCCCTAATTTCCCGTGCATGTGGACGTGTCTCTCACATACAGCCTGCTCCCATGCATATGCGGCTGAGACCTGAAATCTGCTGGCCGGCAGGAGGCATGCGCGCATACACAGTGGAGCTGAGCTAGGGCAACAGCTGGCACCCTGAAGAGAGGGGGCGCAGGTGGTCGCCTGTGGCACGGGTGTCATAGATTCGCCATCACAGGCCTAGAAAGATCACTGAGAAGAACAATAAGGATGATAAGAGTCTGGGGGCTACGAATGCTTACGGGAACTAGGTCTGTCTAGTCTATTGAAGGACAATTCTACACATAACTACGGCAGCGAGAATTACATTCGCACAAAACTGGAAAAATAATTACACACCAACAGAAGAAAATGTAATTAAAAAAAAAAATTGGAATGTGCAGAGATGGATAGGCTCAAGAAAGAACTAAAAGAGAAAGAAGAATCTGAATACTACACCGTAGGGGATTCATTGTATAATTGGCTCGAGCAGTGTTTCTCAACCTTGGCGACTTTAAGTCCTGTGGACTTCAACACCCAGAATTCCCCAGCCAGCTATCTGGGGGATTCTGGGAGTTGAAGTCCACAGGACTTAAAGTCGCCAAAGTTGAGAAACACCCGGCTAGAGGAAAGGGGGGGCAAAAAAGCAGGAAAGCAGAAAAGAAAGATCAACAAAATCAATAGACAACTACAAAACCGGAAAATGATTAAAAGATAGAAATACGGGTTGGACTGTAGCAAATAATTATACAAAATGACTTGAATGTACTAAAGGCGGTTATGCATAGAATATATAGAATATTATATATAGAATGAAAAAAAAATGTATGAAATAACATAAATGCACAAATATATAAATATTTATTTGTATAGATAAAAGAATCACAACAGATGTGTTAAAAAAAAGTAATGTGCTGCAAAGACGTGAAGTTTGTACAAACAAAATAATAAAGAAGAAGGAGAAGAGGAGAAGGACAAGTGGGGGCACCACAGCTGTCTTCCAAAATCTGAAGAGCTGTGACAGACAGGAGAGTGTCTTTGCTTGAAAACCTTCAATGTCGGAGGGCCCACAACTCCTAGAGGTGAGATGTTCCATTGATGAATCCTTCTCACTGTCAGGAAATTTCTCCTTAGTTCCAGGTTGGATCTTCCTGTGACAAGCTTCCACCTCTTCTCCAAAGCACCTGGAAGTAGGACAAGAAGCCCTGGGTGGAAGCTTGTCAGAGGAACATCCAACTAAAGAGAAATTTCCTGACAATGGGAACCATTAAGCCATGGATTATCTCGCCTCCTTGTGGATGCTCCATCGCGGAAGGTTTTCAAGGAAAGAATTGTCCATGGTGGTATAAAGACTCCTGTTTTGGCCAGAGGGTCGGACTAGAAGACCTCCAAGGTCCCAACCAGCCCAATGAACGTAGGATTCTATGAAGAGCAACGGGGGCCTAGTTTGATAATATCACCTCTCAGTCCTTGTTCTTATGCAAGGTTGTCTATATTAAAAGACAACCAACCTCTATTCTCAATCTATTTCCCAAGCTGGTTATTTTTTCCAGCCTTCCTCCAATTAATGCTTCAAACGAGGAAACATTTTTTAAGGTTGCTAGTGCACCTTCTCTCAGCTGCATGTGTTGCTTTGTGGGAAAACATTCTTCACCCCTCCGCTGTGAATATAATTATCCATAAGGGCAGGTTTGACCTTGGTTTGAATTAGCAGAGTGGTAGTGCGTGTGTGATGGACAACTCAATGGCTTTTTAACTGAGGTTGATGAGAGCATTGAAAGAGGGGATGGAGCTTGAAGCAATGCAACTTGAGAAGGAGATGCAAGCTTTGATCTAACAAATTTGGGAAGCTTGTTAGATGAAAGAACATGGATCATAGTCTATTGAATTGTAGAGTCCCCTTCCTCGGTGTGTGAGATGAACTCACATGTACATTTACAGTCATTCTTTATGATAATACTCATTTATATATACTCAACTCCTACCCTCAAAACGACGCTATAGAGCACTGCACACCAAGACAACTAGACACAAGGACAGTTTTTTCCTGAATGCCATCACTCTGCTAAACAAATAATTCCCTCACCACTGTCAAACTATTCACTAAGGCTGCATTACTATTACTATTAGTCTTCTCATAGTTCCTATCCCCCATCTCCTCCCACTTATGACTGCAGGACTGCCTCAACTCAATTATTCCCATCTCCATCACCTCCATTACCTTAATCTTCATCATCTCCATCATCCTCATCCCTATTTCTATCTCCATTACCATCACCACCTCCATCATTTCCATTACCTCCATCTTCATCATCTCCATCACCTCCATCACCTCCATCATCCTCATCTCAATCATCCCCATCCCCTCCATCCCCTCGATCATTTTCATCATATCCCCCAACTCCATCATCCCCATCTCCATCTTCATCTCCACCTCTCCTTTTGGCGAAAATAGTGTCACCTTTCCCATCCCCCTTCCCTGATCTCTGATATGAATCACTCTTGTGACCATCAACCTCCATGAGAATATATTTGATGAGCCCTTCATTTCCCCCCACCCCCATCTCAAGCAACATTTATGTCGTTTGCACTTACCATAAAGAGAACGGAATTACAAAGTGTTTGATTTTCTCCGAGAGACCTCAAAAGGCAGAGACCACAGCAAGCCTTGAGTGCTGGAAGGCCTTGTAGCTGATGAGGGAGGATATCAATAATTCATGCTTGCCCTCTGATTAGCAAAGACTTAATTGGACCTCGATGACGGCGCTGGCCTCTTTTCCAGATGCATGTCAAAATGTGAGCCTGTTAACTAAGGGGCAAAGTTAATTCCTATTAATGGGCACCAATGAACCTCAAGGGAGTCTCTGGGGAAGAGAACAAATAGATTACATTCTCCTATCATTCAGCCAAATCCCTGGGGGAAAGGACAACTCATTTAGCAAAGATCTCCTGACCGTAATTGCTTGGTTAGCTCTAAAAGACACTGGAGTACCAGATCACATCTCAGGATGCTGAAAATGCTTCCCAAACAATAAAAAAAAAGGGGGGGGACCCTTTTCTAGACTTCATTCGTTGGAGACTCAATTTTGTTATTGCCCAATCATTGGGTTAATAAGAATTCAAAATGTTTTTTTAAAATTATTTCTTGATTTCAAGAAATAATAAAGAGGATACTGATGTATGCAGAAATGGACAGGCTGACTCTAGAGCTCAAAGGCAAGGGTGAGATGGAATACCACGAAATCTGGGACAAATGGTACCGATGGTTAGAATCAAAGGGAAAAGTTCGGGAGAGAAAAACATGGATAAGTTAAGAACTGGAAAATAAGGTATTAATATTGTACAATAGGTAGGAACTGGGTATGTATATGTACTGATAGTAACTGTATATAATGTTGCTGTATATAATGTTTTTTATAATGTTTTTATTCTGTCTGTACACTGCCCTGAGTCCCCTAGGGGAGAGGGAGCGGTTAACAAATCCAATTAAAGTAAAGTAAAGTAAAGTAACTATATAATGAAAGGGATGAATGGGTAGTAATTTGACTGACTACACAGGCCTATGTAACGGATATAAACTGTAATTGCTGTAAGATCAAAAAAACTCTATGGAAATGACTATGCCAGAAATGTCACACTATGTCCAACGTCTTTAATGTTTGCCTAATAAACATCTTTTAAAAAAAGGGAATTCAAAATGTTTTGTCTTTCCTCAAAGAATCAGGAAAGAAGGGTTGGTGATTATCGGTCAGCCTTGGGAGCCACCTTTTCCATTGGAGCTTCAGGGCTGTCACATTTAGTGCCCTGGGAAAACAGGAGGGGGGATGACAAGGAGTGGTGGAGGAGTAGCCATAACAACATTCTTTTCTATGGGAGTCAAGGGCATTCGGTCTGCACTGGATAGGAGTAACTGGGGATTGTCTCCAGTTGAGACGTTGAAATGATTGGACTGAGTTATGGACTTGTGGGTGCCGGGGATGGATCTTTGACTTCCTTTTGGGTGGGGAAAACATGGAACTCTAATAAAATGGAACTTTGAGGAACTTCAAGTTTCGGAATCTTCTTTCGTTGGGTGTTCCTTGGAAACCTGATACTGTGGGGACATCTGACAGGAAGGGTGGAGGACACTCACAGGAGTGTGTCATGGAGGGAGAGGAAGGTTATGGAGACACATCATGGCTGCTCCAGTGGAAGAGGTAATGGAGCTTCCATTTCATAGAACTTAGAATCATAAGGTTGGAAGCAACCTTGAATGTCTTCTAGTCCAGCTCAAACATGGAATCCGATATCATTCTGGACAAATCATTGTCTAGTCTCTTCTTGAAAACCTCCAGTGATGGAAGAGCCACCAGTTCTGTAATTAGAAGGTTGAATAACTCAGCTGGGCTGGTTGCCATTCATAGGCATCTGAACTGGCTGAAAACTGGAAACCCATTGGCCGTCTTGAGAAGGTGCTGATTTCCTCCATCTCCAGAAGAACAAATTCCTCTTTTCTTATTCATGGATAAGTCAGAATAGAGCTGGAAGGGACGTTGGAGGTACAATACAATACAATAGCAGAGTTGGAAGGGACCTTGAAGGTCTTCTAGTCCAACCCCCTGCCTAGGCAGGAAGCCCTACACCGTTTCAGACAGATGGCTATCCAACATCTTCTTAAAGACTTCCAGTGTTAGAGCATTCACAACTTCTGGAGGTCTTCTACTCCAACCCTCTTCTCAAGCAGGAGACCCTAAACCACTTCAGACAAGTGTCCTATTTCTTCTTAAAAACTTCCAGTGACGAAGCACCCACAACATCTGGAGGCAAGTTGTTCCCCTGGTTAGTTGTCCTCACTGTTAGGAAGTTTTTCCTTAATTCCAGATTGCTTTTCTCCTTAATTATCTTCCAGTCAAACTATTTTCCAAAGCATCAAAAGGCAAGACAAGAAACAAGGGATGGAAACTAATCGAGGAGAGACACAACCTGGGATTAAGGAGACATTTCCTGACAGTGAGGACAATTAATCGGTGGAAGGACTTGCCTTCAGAAGTTGTGGATGCTCCATCACTGGAGGCTTTCAAAAAGAGACTGGACAACCAATTGTCTGAAAAGGTGTAGGGTCTCCTGCATGAGCATGGGGTTCAATCAATCAGAATAGAGCTGGAAGGGACCTTGGAGATCTTCCAGTCCAGCCCCCTGCTCAAGCCCTACCATTCTGGACAAATGGCCGCCCAGTATCTTCTTGGTAACCTCCAGTGATGAAGCACCCACAACTTCTGGAGGCAAACTATTCCACTGGTTAATTGTCCTCACTGTTGGGAAGTTTCTCCTTAATTCCAGGTTGCTTCTACTCCTTCTTTAGTTTCCACCCATTGCTTCTTGTCCTGGGTCAGAATCTTGGTTTTGATTTCAATTCTCAGCAGGATCAACCACCCCAGGGATGGGCTGTGGATTCTGCAATCCTAAATATTTAAAAGAGTACCTAATGTCTTGTTCCTCCATTTACCTATATCCTTGTACCTGGGTTGCTGCTTCTGTCACTTCCATACATCATCATCAGCTCCGGCCTTCATGTTGGAATAACAGCCACGGATGTCATTTGTGTTAGTGACTCAATGCCACGTTTGCCGAGCAAATGGGAATGAATAAAATTAGGGAAAAGGAAGGAAGCAAAGGTGGAGCCATCTTTCACTGATTGAAGGTGAAAGAAAAGAGTGCGAAAATGTGTTTGCTCTTCAGTTTAAAAAATCCTTAAGATTTTGTTAATTGGACATGCAAACTCAGGGCAAAGAGGTGGACGAGAAATTTACATAGCCACTGACTTTTATCTTCCCTGGCTCGGAAAATCACAGGGATGGTGTCTGCGAAAGCCACGAAAGGAAGATGATGACAGATGTAGACCAAAATGTTGAAGTGTACCAGCACTGCGCTGATAACAAAAGTGTTTATTGCCAAGACCGCGATTTTTTCAGGGTTATACAGGACTGTGAAAATGGGATCATTAGAATGGCTGATAAAAGAAAACTGGTTGGCTTTGAATTGTAGCTCCAGAGAAATTGTCAGGAAGACCTTGTTCGGCAAGAAGAACAAATAAATACTAGCTGAAATAAAAAAAATCAGGTTGCTATGTGGGAACTCTAATAGTGGAAGCTGAGACTGAAATGTTTTGGATGCATACTGTCAAGGCAGCACAGTCCTTGGAGAAGACCCTAATGTTGGAGAGAGAGAGAAAATGAGAGAGAGACAGAATGAAAGGGAGAGGATGAGAGAGAGAGAGGATGAGAGAGAGAGAGAGAAAGAGAGAGAGAATGAGAATGAGAGAGAGAATGAGAGAGAGAGAGATGAGGGAAACAAAGAAACTGATATTTCTTGTAAGCAACTTACAAGAACACAGAGGATGTGAAAATGATCCCAGGGCTCTGACGTTCAAGAAGAGTTGGAAGTGATTGAATAAGAACTACTTGGAGCAACCCAGGGGAAGGAATTCGGTGTACACATTGAATTGGAAAATATGTGGAAAGCAATAAAGTCTCTTTTGTTTCCTTGGCTTTCATGGAGAAGGATGAGGTGGTGGTGGTGGTGGTGGAGGAGGAGGAGGAGGAGGAGGAGGAGGAGGAGGAGGAGAGGAGGAGGAGGAGGAGGAGGAGGAGGAGGAGGAGGAAAGGAAGAAGAGAAGAAGTAGAAAAAAGAGGGGAAGGAGGAGGATAGGAAGAAGAAGATGGACAATGAAGACAAAGAAGATGAAAAAGAAGGAGGAGAAGGAGGAGGAGGAGGAGGAGGAGGAGAAGTTGTTGTTGTTATCCATTCAGTCATATCTGATTAGTCTGAGGATTTCACTATCTATTATTCAGGACGCGATAGCAGAAAAAACAAATGGAGTGGCATTTATTGTAAGCAGGAAAGTTACCAGATCAGTGGAAAACTTCTTAACTGTCAATCACTGAATTATAACCATGAGAATTCCCTCAACATCAGAGTTATCCAGGTCTATGCCCCAATGGTTGTGCAACAGAGCTTGAAAAAGAGGACTCTTGCACCATGGTCCAAGAAACTCTGAAAGAAGTGACAAAAGAAAGAGATATTGTTTTCATTTTGTGTGATTTCAATGCAAAAGTTGGCAAATAAATGGAGCTAGGCATCACTGGTCATTTTGGGCAAGGTGAGAGGAATGATGCAGGTGATCATGGGGTACAATTTTGCCAAGAAAACCAATTTAGGATCAAGAACAGAACAAGAACAGAACAACAGAGTTGGTACATGGAAATACATGACTCAAACAATGCAACCTCTGCTTATTCACTTGGACCTCACCAAACAGACTTCTCCATAATCAGCTTCAATGCAGACATGATTGGTTATATTCTTCTTCTAATTTCCCCCTTTTACGATCCCTTAATTTGGGGTAGAGTCGGGGTGATTAGATAGAGCTGTGCATTTACTGGCTGGCTGCCCTTCCTAACACCTATGTGAAGTTCACAGCAGATATTTTTTCTTTGTGCCCTAGGAGAGAAACAACTGTGGCTACCTAGACTGAGATTGAACTCTCAACCTTCAGAGTGGAAGGTGAGCATCTTCACCACTAGGCATCGTCACAATCTTCTTCTTCCAACACAATCTATTGAAGCTTCTAGTGTAGGAATTTCATGTCGGTCATTCAATCAAGTATCCACCAGATAGGATGTTATTGATTTTCCGAGATCATTTGAGGTCAACCAGATGAGAAAGAAGTTCCTGAGCTGGTCAACAGACCTGGGATTCCCTGGTTGGCGTCCCATCTACGTTCAAACCAGGCCTGCCTCTGCTAAACTTCCAGGTCTGAATGAGCTTGGCCAAGGGCGAGCATCTTCTGAAGCAGATGCCGCATATGATATGCAAAATGTAACAGCGCTAACACGGAATTCAAATTGCTTTCAGTAATGTCATTTCATTCAAAATGTGGCTCTATCTTACCATTTGAATGGGTATTATGAACACACCACAGCTGGTTTCTTTCAATGAATTGACCATTTGTCTGAAGCTGCAGCCTGCTAGCAGCTTTGCTCCTTATTATTTATTTATTAATCAAATCTATATATTGCTGTCCATCTTGACTCTTCAAGCCAACACAGTCCTAGGTGTGGATAAAATCAAGGTCATATGGAGCGTTGGCACCACTTTATAAGGCCTTGGTAAGGCCACACTTGGAATACTGGGTCCAGTTTTGGTCACCAGAATGTAAAAACAATATTGAGACTCAAAGAAAGAGGGCAGAGAAGAGCAACAAAGAGGATTAGGGGACTGGAGACTAAAACATATGAGGAACGGTTGCAGAAATTGGGTAGGTCTAGTTTGATGAAAAGAAGGACTAGGGGAGACAAGATAGAAGTGTTCCAATATCTCAGGGGTTGCCCCAAAGAAGAGGGAGTCAAGCTATTCTCCAAGGCACCTGAGGGTAGGAGAAGAAGCAACAGATGGAAACTAATCAAGGAGAGAAGCAACCTAGAACTAAGGAGAAATTTCCTGACAGTGAGAACAATTAATCAGTGGAACAACTTGCTTCCAGAAGTTGTGAATGCTCCAACACTGGATGTTTTTAAGATGATGTTGGACAACCACTTGTCTGAAATGATCTCTAGGGCCTCCTGCTTGAGCATGGGGTTGGACTAGAATACCTCCAAGGTCCCTTTGAACCCTGTTATTTTGGACATGCACAAGAGTCTTTACTTTAGCAGAAAGTGGGAGTGAATGAAGTGCACTTGGCCAAATCCTCCCCCTCCACCCCCTGTTCTGTGAGTTTCCTGCCTCTCTTCACTTTGCTTCAGTTTAGGAGAGCTGAAGATTAAAAATAAGTTTGTGTGTGTTTGTGTGTGTCTGTCTGTATGAAAAAAAAAAGGTATTCTAGACAGAAAGATATGACTAATGTTCTCCAGCTGTGGATAATTGCTTTCTGTATTGCTTCGAAAATTGCAATGGATTCTGCACCAGCGTAAACAACTTGAGAGAGTGAAGATAAGAAATCAAGGTTTCCCCCCCTCCCTATAAATACTAATTTCATGACTTTCATGAAACTCTGGAAATAAAAAAAAAAACCCACACACAACAAAAGTGGTGACACCAGCCTGTCGGTGTTTTAAGTGTGCAAGTGAGTGCAAACCCAGTCGGTATGTACTCACCTCCATCTCCAATTCAGCTGCCTAGAGGTAGAAGTTGATAGAATCATGGGCAGGGATGGATTGTTGCCAGAACTACTGCCGGTTCGGTGCGCACATTTGCACGTAAATAGGACTGCGCATGCACCAAACATTAAAAAAGGGGAACATAATTTTTTCAACGACAATTGCTCTGCGCATGAGCAGAACCGAAAATGAAGATGGCGCCACCCTAGGAGAACTGGTTCAGGGGCGTGGCTGCTGGTTCGAGCGACACAGATCCCCAAACCACTACCAATTTGGAACCCACTATTGATCATGAGGTGGAAGGCACCTTGGAGGTCTTCTAGTCCAACCTCTTAGCTCAAGCAGAAGACCCTATACCATTCAAGACAAACGGCTGTCCAGTCTCTTCTTGAAACCCTCCAGTGATGGAGCAACCACAACTTCTTGTGGCAAGTTGTTCCACTGGTTAATTGTTCTCACTGTTAGGAAATTTCTCCATAGTTCTAGGTTGCTTCTGTCTTTGATTAGTTTCCATCCATTGCTTTTGGTCCTGCCCTCAGGTGCTTTGGAGAATAGTTTGACCCCCTCTTCCTTGGGGCAGCCCCTCAGATATTGGAACACTGTCATCATGTCACCCCTGGTCCTCCTTTTTCCTAGACTAAGGTAAAGGTAAAGGTAAAGGTTCTCCTTGCACATGCATGCTAGTCGTTCCTGACTCTAGGGGGCGGTGCTCATCTCTGTATCAAAGCCGAAGAGCCAGCACTGTCCGAAGATGTCTCCGTGGTCATGTGGCTGGCATGACTAAACGCCGAAGGTGCACAGAATGCTGTTCCCTTCCCACCAAAGGTGGTTCCTATTTTTCTACTTGCATTTTTACATGCTTTGGAACTGCTAGGTTGGCAGAAGCTGGGACAAGTAATGGGAGCTCACTCCGTTACGCGGCGCTAGGGATTCAAACCGCCGAACTGCCGACCTTTCTGATCGACAAGCTCAGCATCTTCGTCCCTGAGCCACCACATCCCTTTCCTAGACTAGGCCGATCCAAATCCTGCAACCGTTCTTCGTGTATTTTAGCCTCTGGCCTCCTAATCCTCTTTGTTGCTCTTCTCTCCATTCTTTTTAGAGTCTTAACATCTTTTTTTTTTACATTGTGGTGACCAAAACTGAATGCAGTATTCCAAGTGTGGTCTTACCAAGGCCTTATAAAGTGGTAGTAACACTTCACATTAATTTTATTCTGCCTAGGACCACGTTGGCTTTTGTGGCTGATGCGAACGGGATTCAGATTTGAAAATTTTTAGACTCAACCCTCCGTTTTCTTCATGGAAAAGCCATTAGCAAACTGTCAGAGAAGCAAAACACAAATTGCCAAGAGAGAATCCCAAGCAAATGCCTTTTTCTTCGCACAATACCTGAAATGAACTGGAAGGGCCATGGTGGGCCAGGGTAACAGATTCCCTTTCTGAAGTCGCCCTCTTTTTTTAAGCAGCCTTTTACAAGCATTTTATGAGGCCTTTGAATGGGTGCCGATGTCTCGGCTAACCATTCTTCAGGGCGAGGGGAGGGTTTATCTGTCTGACCCTCCACCTTCACCAGATGGTAGGGGAAAGTGTTCAATTTAGAGGCCAGTGAGTTAAGGAAAGGAGGGAGCTCCCTTGCGGAATACCTGGGAACTCATCCTTCCAAACCATGTTGGCTTATAATTCCTGATTTGTTTGGTTTGGAGATACAATACAATACAATACAATAGCAGTTGGAAGGGACCTTGGAGGTCTTCTAGTCCAACCCCCTGCCTAGCAGGAAACCCTATACCGTTTCAGACAAATGGCTATCCAACATCTTCTTAAAGACTTCCAGTGTTGGGGCATTCACAACTTCTGGAGGCAAGTTGTTCAACTATTTAATTGTTCTCACTGTCAGGAAATTTCTCCTCAGTTCTAGGTTGCTTCTCTCCTTGATTAGTTTCCACCCATTGCTTCTTCTCCTGCCCTCATGTGCCTCGGAGAACAGTTTGACTCCCTCTTCTTTGGGGCAGCCCCTGAGATATTGGAACACTGTTATCATGTCTCCCCTAGTCCTTCTTTCTATTAAACTAGAACATACCTAATTCCTGCAACCATTCTTCATATGTTTTAGTCTCCAGTCCCCTAATCCTCTTGGTTGCTCTTCTCTGAACTCTTTCTAGAGTCTCCACAGATGGATATTTTTTTGGTGAGCTACTCTGAGAAAGAGAGAGATTGGCTGTAAATAGTCCTTGCTCCAAGGTGGATCTCTGTTCCAATCAGAAGAAAGAGCTGGAAGGGCCCTCGGTGGTTGTCTAGTCCCGTGATGACGAACATATGGCACGCGTGTCACAGGTGGCACACGGAGCCATTTGTTAGGTCACGCGAGGCGTTGACCTGTCAGCTCCAGTGCTCATGGATCCAACGATCCAACCGGACGTTCAGTAGTGGAAATTGTGACTGGGTCATCAAATCAGTAGGGATGGCAGGCTGACCATGACCCAGAACTGGTTCTCTGGTTGCTGCGCCATGGGGTTTTTTGGACATTTTTTAATGTTCTGTGCTTGCGCAGACCTATTTACAGGCAACTGCGCACATGTGCTCATGTGAAGCAAGCAAATCGAACCAGCATTAACAGTGGCAGAAACCGAAAAGTGCTCGATGGACTACTTTCTTTGATGGGCTTGCAAGGGGATCCTGTTGTGGGCAGGAATCGAAAGGCTGAACCAGAATCCTTCAATCAAAGTAGTTGGAAAAGGGTTCAAGGTAAAAAAACGAGACTTTGCCCTCCTCCTCCTCTAGACTTTTATGCTCCCCGTTCCCCTGAAGTTGACTGAAAACATCTCATCCCATCCAGGGGTGGTTCCCAGCTTCTTTTACCACTGGTTTGCTCAGGGCACGCCAGCGCTTGATGCATGCTATGGGTGCATGCGGAGTAGTAAAAAAATTGCTTCCCTGCATGCACAGAAGCAAAAAACAAGATGGCATTGCCTACACCGCTGCCGATAGAACCAGGTTGGGGGCGTGTCCGGCCATGTTACTCCCTACTCAGCCAAACTGGTCCGAACCCACCTCTGACTCCATCCCTCTG
>JAKRSI010000183.1:3732500-3862500 GCA_029890345.1 Natrix helvetica helvetica | reverse complement strand
GGTGACATGATAGCAGTCTTCCAATATTTGAGGGGCTGCCAGAAAGAAGAGAGAGTCAACCTAATCTCCAAAGCATCAGAAGACAGGACAGATGGAAACCAATCAAGGAGAGAAGCAACCTAGAACCAAGGAGAAATTTCCTGACAGGTAGAACAATTAATCAGTGGAACAGAAGTTGCCTCCAGAAGTTGTGAATGCCCCAACACTGGAAGTTTTGAAGAAGAGGTTGGACAACCACTTGTCTGAAATGGTATAGGATTTCCTGCCTGAGTAGGGGGTTGGATTAGATGACCTCCAAGGTCCCTTCCAACACTGTCATTCTGTTATTGATACTTAATCCTACAAATGAGTCAAGACAATGGTGCCATCTGTTTGAAATAGTATGGGGTCTCCTGTTTGAGCAGGAGTTTGAGTTGGGCTAGAAGACCTCCAAGGTCCCTTCCAGCTCTATTGTGATATTGCAAATGTTGTTTTGAGAGCCTCTTCGTTCAACCTTACAGAAGCCCCCCCCCCGACACTTCAGAGAAAGCAGCAGCTTCCCTCCCTACTCCAAACCCCTCCTCCCTTTACAATTGCTGAAATTCTGCAGAAATACATTCTTCCTTTCGCTTCCGTTCATTTGTCGGCGGGCCAGTTGTGAAACAGCAGCAAAATTAACCTCATTCATATCATGTTTGCTCATCATTAGGTCTCTTGTTCAGCCCTATTAGCCTCCGCAATGAATCATAAGCCTGATTTTTCAACTCGGTGGCCGAACGCCCCCCCGAGATACAGGTTCTGCCACGGCACGAAGTGATTTTCAGCTCCAGCCAAAGAGACAGCAAAGGGTTTGTGCGTAGCTTCCATCTTGGTTGCTGTAGCAGCTGTGGCTTTGACCTCTTGAGTGATGCTGCTAAATCTAATCGGCAGCTGGAGGTAATTCAGTTGAGGTAAATGAGTAGTTGCTGCAGCTGGGTGGGTTGCCTGAGGTGTAGCATTGGGACAAAAGTGTGTGCACCTTGGGAAGATGTCAACATTGTTAGCGAGAACGGCAAGGGAGGAAAAAACCCAACAGATTACAGAAACTCTCAGTTGCAAATGAGACAGAGTTGAAAGCTGTGTTGTCATGTTCAGGCCTCCCAGGTATGTTGGGATACAAGATTTCTCTCTGTTGCCCTAAAGCCATGGTGGTGCAGCTGTTAGAATGCAGCATTGCAGGCTAACTCTGCCGAATGCCAGCAGTTCGATTCTCGCCAGGCTCATGGTTGACTCAGCCTTCCATCCTTCTGAGGTGGGTCAAATGAGGACCCAGATTGTTGGGGGCAAGAGGCTGACTGTAAACTGCTTAGAGAGGGCTGTAAAAGCACTGTGAAGCAGTAAATAAGTCTAAGTGCTATTGCTATCTTGTCTGTCTGTCTGCCTTTTCTGCTTAAGCAGGGGGTTTGACTAGAAGACCTCCAAGGTCCCTTCCAACTCTGTTTATTCTATTCTATTCTGTTCTATTCATTTTTTTCCCATCCCATCCCATCCCTTTCCATTCTATTCTGCCATGGTGACACTGTGGTTAGAATGCAGTATTGCAGGCTAACTCACTGCTCATTGTCAGCAGTTCGATCCTGACCGTCTCAAGGTTGACTCAGCCTTCCATCCTTCCGAGGTGGGTCAAATGAGGACCCAGATTGTTGGGGACAAGAGGCTGACTCTGTAAACCGCTTAAAGAGGACTGTACAAACACTGTGAAGCGATATATAAGCTTAGTGATATTGCTATTGCTATTCTATTCAATGAAGTCAATGAAGCAGAAGTAGATCAGGGTGGAGAAAGGGAGGTAGAGGATCACTTTTTAAAAAAATAAAAAGGCCATTTCCAGATCGGAGCTGCCAGCCTAGTAACCACCTAGAAATGCAAACATTAATATGAAGATCAGGGTAGCATGAAGAGAACAAGGCTGCAGTAAATAGCGTGTTGAATCTTAGTGAAGAATGAGATTGTTATGGGAATCGACAGCGTTGGTTATAAAAAGGAACAACTCTTGGCTAAATGGAATTTGTCATCATGTGCAGTTTTAGTCTGATTATTCAACCCAGTGAGCAATGCGCTGAACATTCGTGGCTGGGGGTGGGGGCAGAGTTTTTGGTAAACAGCCACGAAAACAGGGAGAGAAGTGGATCACATCAATTTACAATAGAGAACATTCTTCATCCCAAGGATGACCCTAAGGTCTCAATCTTCAGGACCCGGGAGAAGTTTTGCATAATGCCTGCCAATCCTTTGAGGTGGAGCAGGTCAGGAAATGAATTCTACAAGAATAGCTGGAACTCAACTTTATTGATATACTGTAGGCCGTGGTAACACAATCTTCAAAAGGCTGACCTGTTTTCCTACTTACTCTCTTTTACTCACAAGAGTTAACGTAAAGGAAGTTTGAATTTGTTCGTTATGTTCCCTTCCTGTTCTGGGCTTAAATCATGTGTAGAGAATAAGTAGAGTAGAACACAATGTAATAGAACAGAATAGAACAGAACTTAAAACAGAACAGAACAGGGTAGGGTAGAGTAGAATAGAACAGAAGGAACAGAATAGAACTTAAGGGAACAGAACAGAACAGAATAGAGTAGAACAGAGCTTAACAGAAGAGAAGAGAATAATTTATTGGCCAAATGTGATTGGACACAAGAGGAATTTGTCACCAGTGAAGAAACTCTCAGTGTACATAAAAAGAACAAAGTGGTGTGATCATAAGGTAACAACAGGAAGAGGTACTAGGAAAGATGAGAAGGATAATAGTAGCACAGACCTACTACATGGGTAAATATCCTTAGGCATAAGGCACTACTGTGGGAATTAGATGTTCAGCAGAGTGATGGCAGGGGAAAAAAAACCTGTCTTTGTGTCTAGCTATTTTGGTACGCAATATCCTATAGCAGCATCTAGAGGCGAGGAGTTCAAACAGTTTGTGTCCTGGATGTGAAGAGTCTGTAGATATCTTCTCAGCCCCCTTTCTGGCTCATGCAGTGTGTTATTGTTAGTTGCGAAGTCATGTTTGACCTACCACAACCCCATGGGCAATGTTCCTCCAGGGCTTCCTGTCCTCTACCATTCCCTGGAGTCCATCTAAGCTCATGCCGACTGCTTCGGTGACTCAATCCAGCCACCTCATTCTCTGCTCTCCCCTTCTTCTTTTGCCCTCCATCGTTCCCAGCATGAGGCTCTTCTCCAGTGAGAAGAAGGTGGAAGGTATCTAACATGCCGCTGGGGAAGAGCAGAGGGCTAGTACTAGTAGCGCAAGAAAGAGTGAAGCGGAGGGGCCAAAGCTGAAAGGATGCTCAGCTGTGGATGTATCTGGTGGTGAAAGGAAAATCCAATGCTATAAAGATCTGTACTCCTTAGGAACCTGGAATGTAAGAGCCATGAATCAAGGCAAGCTGGACATGGTCAAACAAGAGATGAGAAGACTGAACATGCAGTGTCCAGATCCTCAATGGAAGGCAGGCTGGGTGCAATTATTTTTTCAGCAGTCCTTACTATCTGTTGAAGTCTGTGTCTATCCTGCTTGGTGGCTGTATGAAACCCGACAGTTATAGAACTCCTGCCTGGTACTTGTTAACGGAAGACTGTCTCTGTGGTTCTTGACAATACCCCATCACTCTTGCATCTGTCTGTCTGCCAGCCAGACCTTGCCAATTTTATAATTGTGTAATTATAATTATTGGGGGTTTAGGAATCTTTATGAATGAACAGTTGAATTCAGTTGGCATTGCTGACGGTTGACTTTTGCTGCTGTTTGGACCGAAGATTGTTTTCGTAACTCACCTAGAAGAAAATAACAGTCAGATCGTACTATATCAATCAATCAATCAATCAATCAATCAATCATTCAACCAATCAATCAGAATAGAGCTAGAAGGGAACTTGGAGGTTATCTAGTTCAACCCCCTGCTCAAACAGGAGATCCTGTCCAATTTCTTCTTAAAAACCTCCAGTGATGAAGCACCCACAACCTCTGAAGGCAAGCTCTTCCACTGGTTAATTGTCCTCACTGTTAGAAAGTTTTCTCCTTAGTTCTAGGTTGCTTCTCTCCTTGATTAGCTTCCATCCATGGTTTCTTGTCTTGCCTTTAGGTGGTTTGGAGAATCTGGGACTTGTAATTCCACAAACCCAGAAGCCACGAGGTTGCTTGTAGCTTTAAGGAAGACATGCCATCAAATATCATACCAGTCTTCTTTCAGGCTTTGTTGCTTGTTTGTTAAGAACTTTGTGCAAGGAAGGAGATTCCACAATGTTCTCAGAATAAAATTTCATTGGGAGAAAAGTAATAGCAAATCACTTTGGTATGGCTGCAAGGCCAGGCTCATAAAAATTGCAGGGCATTTACCTTGATTTGAAGGAAACTTCATCTTATATAACAGAAAGATGGTGGGAAATTTTATGTCATAGAATAATGGCTCTCAGATATTATATTTGTGATGTAATCTGTCTCAACAATACTTTGCCAATACTAGACATATTGCCTAGACATATGAATCTCACCACTTCAAGGAAAGAAGCAACTTAGAACTAAGGAGAAATTTCCTGACAGTGAGAACAATGAATCAGTGGAACAACTTGCCTCCAGAAGTTGTAAATGCTCCAACCCTGGAAGTTTTAAAGAAGAGATTGGACACCCATTTGTCTGAAGTGGTGTAGGGTTTCCTGCCTAAGCAGGGGGTTGAACTAGAATTCTTCCAAGGTCCTTTTACATCTGTTATTCTCTTCTACACTTGCTGATTGTCTTGCTTTTTCACTCAGAAGATCAAATGCTCCAGTATTATCATATCTGGTCCACTTAAAATGTTCTTCACAATTTAGGGTCAATTCAGAATTCTGAAGATCCATTGTCAAGAGTTGAGTTAGATATGTATTTTTCATCCTCCAAATACCAACTTAAACTAGAGTTGGCCATTATGATTCCATCCTTCTCCACTTCTGTAGATTGTGGCTGTGATTTCCCTTCAGCAACAATAGTTTTAGACTTTATTGAATGTTACTAATCTATGGTCCTTCCATAACAATCAGCCTTTGGAAGATCATTTCCCACATGATATAAGTTTGGGCACTAATTTTAGGTAAGCACTGAGGGGGGGGGGGTGTCCCAAAGGTGATTTTTCAAAAGGACAACTTTCTCTGGTTGTCCTTGAAGACGTTTTGCTAAATGAGAGGCTTATTGGATGAGAAGCGAAATGTCTAAAGAATGTCCAGTTACCTTTTGAAAAAGCACCTTTGGGACAATCATGCCTGGATGACTGAGAATCTCCATAGACATTGGGAAAAAAAAAATCTTGAGGTCACTTGTCCCAAAGGTGCTTTTTCTGGAGGCAACTGGACTTTCTTGTTTTTTCTGTGAAGACTGAGAATCTCTATAGACCTTTAGCTATGCAATTTGGGATGAAGACCCTTTGAAGGGTGTGGGAGTAGGAATGGATTTCCAGAGGGGGAAAAATAGCAGGAACCATTTGCACCACTCAAGTGACCCTGAGGACACAGAGAAACCTCCAAGTGGCCTCAACGACCCTCTAAAAGGATGCAAATGACCAGCTGTCTGCAAGGAGTATAAATCCTTCCATTCCCCACCATCCAGTCAGAGCTGAAGAAGCTTTTGGGATGAGAAGCGAAACGTGAATGCAGTATTCCAAGTGTGGCCTTACCAAGGCGTTATAAAGTGGTATTTCTTGATTCTACATGCTTGGACACAGAGCCCTTCTTTTTATAGATTTAAAAGTATGGACTGTTATTGGCTTATGATTCATATTCTGTAAACCTCCTAATTGCTTGACACATTTTTAGAACTGGAAGAAGTCCATGATGGACCTTCAAATATTGAAACCGAGCATTGAAAACAGCACCACCAAATATTTTGATAAGAAATTGTTTGGGTCCCCCTACAAAGGATTGTCCCAAAGGTTCTTTTTCAAGAGGCCACTGGACTTTCTTGGTTTTCTTTGAAGATGTTTCGTTCTCATCCAAGGAGCTCATCCAGAGCTGAAGAAGCTTCTTGGGTGAGAAGCGAACCATCTTCAAAGAAAACCAAGAAAGTCCAGTTGCCTCCAGAAAAATCACCTTTTGGAACCATGACCTGGATGAGTGAGGATCTCTACGTTGAGGTCACTTCAATCCAGAAGACACTGAGACAGATGAAAATTTGTCAGGGTGGATTTCCATTTACAGAATCTCAGTACCTGAAAATCCAGGAGTTCCGTCTTACCACCATACCATGAGAAAGTCAGATGGTGTACGAATTTATTTTCCTGCTCACAAAATATCAGGCAGAATCTTTTTCAACTCCTGGAGAAGGATGGCAGCTAGTCAACCTTGACATTTTCAATGAACTGAAGTTTTCCTGGAACAAATTAGAGGCCATTCAGAATGTATCCACTTTATGAACACGCTACCTGAGCTTACCTGAATATAACAGTAGGTTTCTGACAGATAAAGATACAGGAGGCTATTGTGTAAACCCAGAGCTGCAAGCTCCTTTGTTAACAGCAAATATACCCAACCGTTTGCTAGTTTGCAGGATAAATACCGGAGGAAAATAGAGAAGTTTCTCCTCTGACACACTTTGGGGAAATATTGTTTTAAATGAGAAATGGTTCAGTGGCTGGAATTCTTGTAACAAAGGAGTCAAACATTCCGCATGCTATATAAATGTTAAGTAGACCGTTCTTCTCAATAAATCTTGCTTAAAAGGGAATGTGTGGAAAAAAAAAAACCATGCTTGGAAAGAATCCAAGGAGCTACTAAACCAGTGTTTCTAAAATGTGATATGAAACAAGTAAGCACACTGAGTTTCAATACTACAGCCTTGACCACATACTTATGTTGGAAGGAAAATCCAGCCCGGTTCCAAGCCGGGAGAACGACGCTGGAAATAAAATGGAGGCAGGCTGCAGGAAAGGAGGTCTCTGTTTATTTGGTGGCCAGAAACTAGTGACAGCAACATGTTTCTGGGGTAGCTGACAAAAGGGGGTTGAGAGTAGGTGGGTTTTTATACAATCTTTGGGTCTTTGTGATAGAGATGCATGTTCCTGTGTAAGAATATGTCCTTCAATATTTTTATGGCTGTTGTAAAGGATCAGCCCACTTGGCCTCTGCCAGCTAAAACGGCCTTGATGAGTGATGTTGAGCTGGCCACACCTCCCCAGCCATGCCCGCCCAGTTCCTGCAGGTCAAACATAACACTGATGCGTCCCTCAATAAAATTGAGTTTGACACCCCCGGTATAGGGTCTCTTGCTTGAGCAGGGGGCTGGACTAGAGGACCTCCAAGGAGCTTTCCAGCTCTATTCTGATTGATTGGTTGATTCCTATAGGGTCATGTAGAGGTCATGGCTGGCTCTACCGGCAAAAGGGGAAATGCAATTTGTTTTAGCTAATCTTGTCACCTTTGGCTCGCTAAATTATGTTGCTTATTTGGAGTCTTTTTGCTGATGTTGGCCCAGTCTTTCTGAATGGATACAAAATCTCCATTCCAAAAGACCTCTTCAAACCTGTGATTGATGCTGTTTTCCTATATCAGGAAGAATGAGGCTGCTTTCTGCCCTTGTTAAGGTTTTTTCCCCTTCTCCTTCATGGGAAATATTCTATTCTTTATGGGGAATATTCTATTCTTTATGGGAAATATTCCATCCTGCCTTTTTTAAAATATTAAGAATATAGAATATTTTAATCTGGGGAGTGGGGTAGCCTTTCTACACCTTTCTACTGGTAAAATATCACTGAAATTCAGCATAGAATTTACTATTAATAGAAAGAAGAGCTTTTTTATTTCCAAACCATGGTGCACTGTTTCCAAGAGCCAAGAGGTTGTGGCTACCTTTTCACTTCATGTTCTCCTTTAATTGATCCTCTCCTTCTTTTAAAATTGCAAGCTTCAAGGTGTTTTCCTGGGGGATGCAAAAAAGATGACAATTTTTCCTGACTTCTCGGAGGCTGAAAATTCAGCGCAATCAGGAACAGAGTAATGGTATGACCCTTCCCGGCCCCCTTTTTCTAATCCCTTTCCCTTTGAAGTTTTTTTTAAACACACACACACATACATATGTATATGGACAGTCGTGAGCTGCAAAAAGGCATTGAGAAGAGCTCAGCTAATGGAAACAATTTGTTTTAGAAACAGTTCAGAGATTGCTAATTTCCAAATAATAAGGAACGGCTTGCATGACAGGGTTTTACTTTCGAGATTTCTGCTGCATACCAAGTAGAAGCGAACAGTGAATGGAAGAGAAAGAAAAGAAGAAGAAAAATGAGAAAGTTTTTTTTTAAAAAGCAGGGAGAGCGTCCCCTGCTGAAAAATTGCAGAACGAAGCTTACTCCCAAAACTGCATGGAAGGGTAGGAAGTTAAAACCCACCCCTCTCCTAGGAAATGAAATATTTTAGGAAATATTAAAAAGGCAGAATATTTCCCCTAAAAAGAGAAGTTTCCCTAAATTCTCCCTAAAAAGAGTAAATTGGCAGAAACTCAGAGAGGCAGAAATGCTGCTCCCACCTCTGTCAATGGGCCACTAAGGCCTGAGCCAGCCCATTCTAAATAACCAAGATCTACCCCATTTCATTGCCCTTCATTGCACTACCCACCAAGGTTTCAACCAAATGTAGCACACAACCTACAAAGCTAGATATGACGTCTGACAGCAGCCAATCAGAATACATTTCTTACACAAGAACAGGAAACAGAGGTGGGTCTCCAGAGAGGGCATAAAACCAGCGACTCTCAGCATCTCTGCCCTTTTCTGCTCAGGAGCTCCAAGGCATGTGGTCCTGTCCACCATTAAACCATCTTTCCAAACAGCCTCCATCTTTCCAGTGTCTTTTCCCCCTCTTGGAACTGAACCCAGAAGGACATGTCTTCCAAAAGAAGCTAGGAGGTTAGCAAACATGATTGACATAATCTAGAAATAATTATAATAATGAAACCCTGGCTGGCTGGTATATTTTCATAAGCAGCACAATTATTTTCAGCGAGTGACTGCAGAAGAGGAATATTTATGAGGTGCTCTGCCGAATGGATTGGGTAAGAGTTGAGTTGTGCAGAAGCCCTCTGTGTGACTGGCGAGGCGGTTGTGGTTTGCTAGATAAGATTGTCAAGGCATGGAAGCTCCTTCTCTGATTTGGAGCCAAAGAGTCTCCTTCCATCCCACCAGGGTGATGGAGGCTGGAGAAGACATGGAGGAGAGAATGGTGTGGATACGCCTTGAGCTTCGGGAGGAATGGCAAGACGCATCTGTCAAGCATCGTATCATTGAGAAGAAGAGGGACATCAATAATCTCCTATGTGCAAGATTGACTTTCCTACCTAGTGGTCAAGGCATTTGGAGGAAGAATAAGTCTGGACCAAAGGATACATGTCCATTGCTTGGAAGATATTCTGACCCAAGCAGGGTCTTGGTCCTGGCAAAAACCTCTTTTATTTATACGACTGTGAATTCCTTTCATTCACAGTCCGTAAGCCTTGGCAAACAGTCTTTCAGAGGAATGTTTATCCACACGAACCTTATCTCATTTGGCAAGCTGCCAGATAACTAGTTTCCAAGCGCAGGGCAAGGCAACACTTGGTACACAGAGTCTCTTATAGTCACAAAGAGAACTTTCCACTCTTGAAACAACCAAAGGAATGAATTGTTTCCTGCAAAAGCCCCCTCCCAAGTCAACCCTGCTTTTTTAGTTGTTCTTTTCTTCTGATAGCTCTACACATGTTCACACTGGGAACAGGCTCTGGCTGTTCCTCTGCCTCACTGTTGTCTAGCTCCACCTCGTCTGAGCTTTCCTCAGCCCCCAGGACTGGCCCATGTTCCTCCCCAACCTCCTCACTGTCAGACTTGGTTTTACTTGGTAGCTTTTGCTGGGTATTTGTTTTTGGATGGCTTCCAGTTTTTATTCTTCAGTAGTTTCCAGTTTTGATAATTGCATCTCTCCTGCTGCTTGTATGGCTGACATCTCCTGCAGAGCGATTCTGCAGCTGCAGTCACCTTTGTGGTTGGTTCCGAAGGTGGCCAGTGGGAAACACAGGATCCCTGCCACTTGACCGTCCCACCTGAAAGCATTTCCTGATGTCCACCTGTGTGTCTGAAAGGGAAGGTCCCGTAGATCCAGAATAGGGCGCCTGATCTGGACAGCTTCAAGAGATGATCCCACACCAGGGAAGAAAGATCCTGAAGAGCCATTGACAATCGGTGCCACGAATAAAACTGCACTAAATGGACCCATATTCTAAATTGGAATACGGCGCCGCCTTACCTTTGGCATATCTGATGAGAAGAGCAAAACGAATCCTAGATAGTTTTGGCCAGCGATGAAGGCGAAATCACAAAACTGCACCTCACTTATTTTGTCCATGTCATGCAGGGGAATTCGCTGGAGAAGACAATTCTGTCTGGAAAAGTTAGCAGTAAAAGGAATCCAGGCCACCAAAGACCATTGTAGCTGGGCACCATCCAAAGTGACACCAAAGTGCCAGAGCATTGAACAACTCAAAGAAGCAGTGCAAGTCTTGGCCCATAGGGTCAGACACAACTGAATGGATATCCTCCTCCTCTTCCTTTCTCCTCCTCCTCCTCGCAAGCCCCACTGCCTTCTAGCACTGATGATATTCCCTAGTTGGGTAATGAAGTGTCTGCAAGAAAACAATTCTTCTTCTTCGTCCTCTTCCTCCTTTCTTTTTCTTTTCTTTTCTTTTCTTTTCTTTTCTCCTTCTCCTTCTCCTCCTTCTCCTCCTTCTCCTCTCCTCCTTCTCCTTCTCCTCCTCCTCCTCCTCCTTCTCCTCCTCCTCCTCCTTTCTCCTCCTCCTCCTCTTCTTCCTCTTCTTCCTCCTCCCCCTCCTCCCTTCCTCTTCCCCCTCATCTACTGTTCTTCTTTGCAACTCTTAACTTTGTAGAAATGATGAGTTCTCCATGGTGTCCTGCCTCCATCCCTACTATTGTCCAATCCCGTTCAGTCAATCCAGCAACAGCTTTAACTTCGCTGAGCAATTGTTATCTCTCCAGGCTTTATAAGATCTGAAAGGACTCTCCAGAAATGCCCTTTGGCCGCGCTTGTGAAGGTGACAAGATGCTTCTGGAAGTAAGGAGGTTCATTTTGCCTTTCACTTTAGGTAGACAAAATACCTGATCGTAATCACTGATAAGCCAATGATTATGCTGACGGTTTTCCTCCTCTCCAAAAATATTATTTCCAAACCACCATTCAAACAAAATAGAGACCACTGGAGTCACACTAAGTCCCCCCTGTTTCCCCCCACCCCCTTCTCCCACCTCTGTTCAATTTCTGCAGCAAGCATCCAGAAGATCAAGGCACAGATGGGGAAAGAAAAAAGAAAAGAAAAGCAACACAGAAACAGAAGTTGAAGGCATTTTTGACGGCAGCGCACATAAAAAAAGAACAAAGCTTTCCCACCAGAACGAGATGGAATATGTTCAAGTGACCTCAGGCCAGACAGCTGTAGCAGTTGTCGATTGCGATCCTCTCTTGCCTACCGAACGGGGAATTGTGGGCAGCTTCAGATGGAATAAAGAAGTGCTGACAAGTGAGCGCCTGGTGTTTCTACTTTGTGCACAGCTGTGGTGATGTCAGAACAGGCGTGGGGCCCTAAGCTCGCTCCCAAGGAGAGGGACTTCGCAGAGAAAGCGAGAGTGGCGGCGGACGATCAAGGATGGTGCTACTGGTATTCCAAGTGAGCCTGATGCTCAGAGGTTCTCCAGATCAAAATGTGTGGGTCCTGTCCCTCTCCTTTTCCCTCCCTCCTGTTCTCCCTGCCTCCCCACAAACAATAAAGCCAGAGTTGTGTATCTGAATGTTTGTGAACAGCTCCTCTGGCCTTAGAATAATTTGTAGTATTGATAGAATCTCTGGTTGCCTTCACTTATTATAAACATTGCAGTTGACTGGTTTCTGGTCTTTATATAAACTTTGTTAGAATAATAGAGTTGGAAGGGACCTTGGAGGTCTTCTAGTCAAACCCTCTGCTCAGGCAGGAAACACTATACTATTTCACACAAATGGTTGTCCAATCTCTTAAAAACCTTCAGTGTTGGAGCACCCATAACTTCCATTCCACTGGTTAATTCTTCTCACGGTCTGGAAACATCTCCTTAGTTCTAGGTTGCTTCTCTTCTTGATTAGGTCCCATCCATTGCATCTTGTCTTTATCTTCAGAAGCTTTGGAAATTAGGTTGACTCCCTCTTCTTTGTGGCAGCCTTTCAAACATTGGAACACTGCTATCATTTCACCCCTAGTCCTTCTTTTCAATGGGCTAGACATACCCAACTTCTGCAACTGTTCTTCATATGTTTATCCTCCAGTACCTTAATCATCTTGGTGGCTCTTCTCTGCACTTTGTCCAAAATACATAGGCCGATGTAGTGTTCACAATAACTGTCTGTCTGTCTGTCTGTCTATCTATCATCTATCTACATCTGCATCTCCCTGCTTCCCTCTCCCTCTCTCCCTCCCCACCTCAACCAATTATTTAGCCACCAACCTTATATGGAATTCTAATTGGAAAATTAGTTGGATACTTGCGCTTCGTGATGAAACTATGTGATTGGGCAATGCAGGAGAAATCCGGTTCAATCCATTGGCTCAGTGGTGGTCAGAGATTGAAACACATAAGGGAATATTGCTTCTGCTACCTTGAGTCTGGAAGCCGTTCAATAGGTGGAAGGTGTAGACATTTGGGTGAGGTACAGACGTTTAGTACTGTAACGCTCCTGAGTGAAGGAGTGGAACGTTTGCCCATTTGAACAGAGGTAACCGAATGTGAGGCAGCTGGCAGTTGGAACAGAGTTCTTTTCAGGTGGGGAGAGGGAGTAGAACTCCTTAGCATCAGAGCGTATGAATTACTGTATAAGAAATATTAATGATCTGATGGTTATTATGAAAAATCCTTTCTTAGCGAGCACCTAGAAGCCAAGAGGAACATACGTGCCAAATTTCAAGTTTCTAGGCTTTATGGTTCTGGAGATTTTGTGATGAGCGAGTGGTACTTGGCTTTTATATACATAGATTGTCTCAGGTCTCCACATAGGAAGGGAAGGAGGAGAATTTGAAACAGAAGTGGTAAAGATAGGTGCCAAGCAGGGGACAGGGCCCTCAACAATACCCTCAATGCCCAATCATATCTTGATAACATGTTTATTCTGTCCATCCTTTTGGTGCCATCGTGGTTTTGTTCCCCCATCCATGAGGAAGGCCTCCTTGATTGTACCAGCCCTGAGAAGAGATTTTCCACTTATTTTGACCTCATTCAAGGGCAGTCTCGGGGTGCAGAGAATTGGCCGGGCTTTATCAACCATTACCTGTGATGATTTGAAATTGAGGCGACAGATGCCAAATTCAGATTGGCAACACTCAAAGCCCAGCTTAGGTTAACAGAGTTCTTGGTCAGCTTGAGGATGGGCGGAGGGTACTTTGGTACTTTGACCCCCTTAGCTGGGGAAAAGCCCACAGATCCTTGTTCTTCTGAATGTGAAACTGTAAAGCAGGAGAATATTCTAGATGTTGGCCCTCTTCACCAACATGAATGATAGATAGATAGATAGATAGAGAGATAGATAGATAGATAGATAGATAGATAGATAGATAGATAGATAGAAAGAGACAGATTATATGGATAGATATGTAGATAAATAGACAAAGATATGTAGGTAGGTAGGTAGGTAGGTAGGTAGGTAGGTAGGTATACCGATAGATAGACATAGATAAATAGATAGAAAGATAGATAGATAGATAGATAGATAGATGATAGATGATAGATAGATAGACAGACATACATACATACATACATACATACATACATACATACATACATACATAAATAGGTAGTAAGTAAGTAGGTAGGTAGGTAGATAGATTTATAGATAATAGATAGATAGATAGATGGATAGATAGATAGATAGATGGATAGATGATAGTGAGACATAGATAGATAGATAGATAGATAGATAGATAGATAGATAGATAGATAGATAGATAGATAGATAGATAGATAGATAGATAGATGGATGGATGGATGGATGGATAGGTAGGTAGGTAGATAGATAGATAGATAGACAGGCAGACTAGACAGATAGATTATCTATCTATCTGTCTGTCTGTCTGTCTGTCTGTCTGTCTGTCTATCTATCTATCTATCTATCTATCTATCTATCTATCTATCTATCTATCTATCTATCTATCTATCTATCTAGGCACAGACATAGGTAGATAGGTAGGTAGATCGATTGATTGATGATAGATAGATAGATAGATAGATAGATAGATAGATAGATAGATGAGAAAGCTGAACACCTGTTTCATGAGGAGGTAGAGAGGAAGGGGATCATTATCTCTGCATTTCTCTGAGAGAAACTGGGAAGGAAATAATCACATTACAGAAAAAAAGAAAAGAAAAAAGAAAAAAATGCACTCACATTTTTTCTTTACTCTATTTCTCTCTAAGGTGCCCCGAGCAGTTTCCAAGACAGCAATCAAAACAATCTTAAATAAAGCTATCACAATAAAACCAACAGTCCCTAAAAGAAATGCTTGCCAAAATTAAAACAAACTTAATTTAAGAAACAAATAAATAAAAATAAAATAAAGGAAAACAATATGACAGGCCATCAAAAAAACCAGCTCCCTGCACCACTGAACCTCACCAATCTCAAACATAGGTAGTCCTCAACCTACGGCCACAATTGAACCCCAAATTTCTGTCCGTAAGTGAAACATCCGTTAAGTGAATTATGACCTTTCTTGCCACAGTTGTTAAATGAATCACTGCGGTTGTTAAATTAGGAACAGTTGTTAAGTGAGTCTGGTCCCCCCCTCCCTTGATTTTCTCATCAGAAGGTCACAAAAGTGAATCGTGTGACCAAAAAGTGACTGACTCACTTTTATGACACTGCATCTGTCATAAAAGTGAGTCAGTTGCCAAGCATCTGAATGTGACCACAGAGATGCTGCAATGGTCATAAGTGTGAAAAACGGTCACAAGTCACTATTTTCAGTGCGGTCGTACCTTTGAAAGGTCACTAAACGAAGGGATGTGAGTCCAGGACTTCCTGTACTCATTCTCAAGCTACTTTTATGGAGACATGGGAAAAGATTAAACTCAGCAAAATCCTGGTTGCAGATACAGATTAACAGAGTTGGAAGGGACCTTGGAGGTCATCTAATCCAACCCCCCTTGCCCAAGCAGGAAACCCTACACCATTTCTGACAGATGGCAGTCCAGCCTCTTCTTGAAAGCCCCCAATGATGAAAGCAAGGTCCACAACTTCTGAAGGCAAAGTTGTTCTTTGCTTTCCATCTTCCTTTTCCAAAGTTGAGCCCCTGTCCTTTTTTTAAAAAAAATCATATATTTATTTTGCCAATACAATGTCTTGCAAGAACTAGTTTCTGTTGTGGTCATAGAAGTACTCAATCTATCCTAGGCAGCACAAATTCTGTTGTGGCCTGCCAGCGGCTAGCGGAGCTGACAGCAGACTTGGACAGTGAGGAGGTTGGGGAGGAACCTGGGCCAGTCCTGGAGTCTGGGGAAGGCTCTGATGAGGGCTCTGTGTCGGAGGCAGAGATGGGGCCAGGGCTGTCTGACAGTTATCAGCTGCCTTTGGAGTCAGAGATCAGTGAGGCAGAAGAACAGCTGGAGCCTGTTCCTGATGTGCGAATGCACAGAGCTGCCAGGAGAAGGGACCAGCTAAGGAACAAGGGCCAACTTGGGAGTAAAACCACAGGTGGACAGTGAATGGTGCCTCCCATAGGGAATAAAGAGGAGCAAAAGGGGAGGGGAGTTTGCAGGAGACCATTAGTTCAGTTCATTAGGGTGAGGATCGGTTCCTGACTTCTTGCCAAGTAATTGCTGCTACATCTTGGAGTTTGGAAGATATCGGCCTGGCAACTCTCCAAGCCTGATAAAGGTCTGTAGTTGTGAAATCTCATGAAAGACTCTTGGCCAAGACTTTGCTGGAGAGGAATCCCCTTTTAACCTAAACAAAAGAGGTTTTATCGGGACAAGGAGTCGGCTTCATGCTCTTGGGAAGCCTAGATCAGAACAGTTTCACCAAGCAGCTCAGGTATTCGGGGGGTGGGTGGGTAAGGGAAAGTTTGTCCTCTCTCAATTTCAAAGAGAGCTGACGTGAGTGACAGGTATTTTGCAAGCTTGACTAACAAGATTGCTCAAACTTCCCTTCCCTGGATTTCCCTTTGCAGGATGCCAATCAGTCCCTACTAGGATGACGGAATAGATTACTTGAGCTGTAAATCTCCAGGGATGTTTTGTTGTGACTCTCTGGGTAGCAATATTCAAAAATTCCCAACTTATGCCTTACAGGTATTAACCAAGATCTAAAATTCCCTGTTCTCTCTTTGTAAACCTCTAGCTGATGGAAATCGTTACAGGGGTAACGAAGTGAAGGAGAAGGCAGTTTTAACAACATTCTCTCTCTCTCTCTCTCTCTCTCTCTCTCTCTCTCTCTCTCTCTCTCTATCTATCTATCTATCTATCTATCTATCTATCTATCTATCTATCTATCTATCTATCTATCTATCTATCTATCTATCTATCTATCTATCTATCTATCTATCTCTATCTATCTATCTATCTATCTATCTATCTATCTATCTATCTATCTATCTATCTATCTACCTACCTACCTACCTACCTACCTACCTACCTACCTACCTACCTACCTACCTACCTGTCATCTATCTAAGTATGTGTGTGTTTGTGTGTGTGTGTGTGTGTGTGTTCCAGCTTTGAGCAATTTCAACCAAACTTGGTACACAGATGACTTACTCTCTGGGAAAAAATAATGTGGAGGTAAGACACCCCTAACACCCCCTCGGGATGTGTGTTCTATTAAGATACACATCCTTAAAATGGCTTCTACTGTACTGCTGTAAAATGGATTCTACTGTGCAGCGGAGTGGAGTTGCCATGGTAATGGCTTCACGGTACTCCACAAGGGGGCTCCCTCTGGTGAGGGGGAAAATCCAACATTAGAAATTAAGTTTGGTCGGGACATTTCCCCCTCTATAAATAAATACCTGGGCAACGTCGGTTTATCGGATAGTAAACTCAATAAATATTCCATTGAACAATTCTGTACAGGTAGTTATTAAAAGCCAGGATCCACAAACACCGGCTGGCAGTCAAAAACCACAATCCTAAAATCTCTACGCATGCCGACACCAAACAGCACCAGTTCGATTGGAACAACACAAAATAATTGGCCACATTACCATCTGCCATGCTCGTGACACACGGAAATCTGTTCCCTTCCCACCAAAGGTGGCTCCTATTTTCCTACTTGCATTTTTATGTGCTTTTGAACCACTAGGTTGGCAGAAGCTGGGACAAATCATGGGAGCTCATTCCATTACACGGTGGTAGGGATTCGAACCGCTGAAACGCCGACCGTTCTGATCAACAAGCTCAGCGTCTGAGCCACTGAGCCACTGCGTCCCCATGTCTCACTTAGCAACAGAAATTTGGGGTTTAATTGTGGTCGTAATTTGAGTACTACCTACTATTTGTGTCGATACTGTAGTTGAAAAGCTGCAGCTTAAGACCCAGCTCCCCAGGTAGAGTTTTAACACAAATGAGAGAAACTGAAATATTCAGAAGGTGAAAATTTTGGAACATTGTGTAATTCCTGACCACAACTTCGCAAGTAGGTCAGGCTGTGTCACGGACGACACCGCTGAAATTTTGCTAGGAGGATTCAAGCATAAGATTATAATGAAGGAAGAATGCCCTTGCCCAGTCTCTTATTTCCCCCCTCCCCAAAATAATATTAATGAGATGCTTTGAGAACTCTGAAAATAGAGCATAATATCCATATTTCTTTCCCAGAAGCGCGTATGGGTAAACCCTTGGTTATAACTCATGTATCCTTAGCTAATTCATCGTTTTTATGAAATACAGTATGCAATACATATATGCAATGCAAACTAATTGAAAAGCTATTCAGTTATCAAAGTCATAAATCATTTCTATACATTGACTGTCATTGCACTGATACAATATCGCAAGATACACATAGAATAGAATAAGAGAGTTGGAAGGGACCTTGGAGGTCTTCTAGTCCAACCCCTGCCTAGGCAGGAAACCTTATACCATTTCAGACAAATAGCTATCCAACATCTTAAAGACTTCCAGTGTTGGGGCATTCACAACTTCTGGAGGCAACTTCTGTTCCACTGATTAATTGTTCTAAGTGTCAGGAAGTTTCTCCTCAGTTCTAAGTTGCTTCTCTCCTTGATTAGTTTCCACCTGTTGCTTCTTGTCCTACTCTCAGGTGCTTTGGAGAATAGCTTGACTCCCTTTTCTTTGGGGCAGCCCCTGAGATATTGGAAGATTGCTATCATGTCTCCCCTAGTCCATCTTTTCATCAAACTAGACGTACCCAGTTCCTGCAACCATTCTTCATATGTTTTAGTCTCCAGTCCCCTAATCCTCTTTCTTGCTCTTCTCTGCACTCTTTCCAGAGTCTCAACATCTTTTTAACATCATGGAGACCAAAACTGAACACAGTATGGCAAGTATGGCCTTAACAAGGCATGATAAAGTGATATTTCTTGATTCTACATGCTTGCACTCAGAGTCCTTCTGTTTATAGATTTAAAAGTATGGGCTGTCATTGGCTTATAATTCCCATTTCGTAAACCTCCTAATTGCTTGACACATTTTTAGAACTGGAAGAAGTCCATGATGGACCTCCAAATATTGAAATCGAGCATTGAAAACAGCATCACCAAATAGTTTGATAAGAAATTGTTTGGGACCCCCTACAAAGGATTGTCCCAAGGGTGCTTTTTCAAGAGGCCACTGGAGTTTCTTGGTTTTCTTTGAAGATGTTTCGTTCTCATCCAAGGAGCTCATCTAGAGCTGAAGAAGCTTCTTGGATGTGAAGCAAAACGTCTTCAAAGAAAACCAAGAAAGTCCAGTGGCCTCTTGAAAAAAAACACCTTTGGGACAACCATGACCTGGATGATGGGGAATCTCCATATAGACATTCCTTTGAAAGTGTTTTGCTTCTCAGCCAAGTAGCTTCTTCAATTCTGAAGAAGAAGAACTGAAGAAGCTTCTTGGATGAGAAGTGAAATGTCTTAAAAGAAAACCAAGAAAGTCCAGGGGCCTCTTGAAAAAGCACCTTTGGGACAACCATGACCTGGATGATGGGGAATCTCCATAAATGCCTACAGAGGATGGTTTCTTGATGTACAAATCTGCTAAGCATGTCACGTTAAGATCTCACCACACGGCAAGGAAGAAAAGTGAGAACTTGGTTAAAAGCAACCAATGTTGCCAGTGAGTGTACATAGACATAATCCGGAAGTAGGGTTTAACTTGTTTGTCTTCCTCAAGCCCTTTCTTCTAATATGGAAGATTCTGAATTCATTTTTTTTAAAAAAACTGTCCTGTTTTTTTTCCCATTCAATTTTTATTTTATTATCAACCTTAAGATACAAACTTCAAAACAAAACAAAATCATCAACAACAAAACTAAACAGGACAAGGGGAGGAAAAAAAGTGAATTAAAAAAAGAAAAAAAAACCCACACACATAGATTGTTCCACCTAGTTGAATATGAATAAATATATTTCAACAATAATAGTCTCTTGCCCTGCAAACAGGGTCATAATTTATGAGCTTCTACATCCCTGTTTACCCTACAATCTATCTACCGCAAAAAAAAAAAAAGTTAACAGGTAAGCTCAACATTAAAGCTAAACTTCAAAACTCTCTTATTGACAATCTAATATTGAATTTAACAAGCCCACACCTGCTTCTAATCTACCATGACCCATTGCAGTCATTATTTCTGATCCATCCAGGATCTGTCATAGATTGTTCTTGTTAGGAATCCAATGTTTGCATTCAGTTTTGGTCGCCATGATGTAGAAAAGATGTGGAGACTCTAGAAAGAGTTCAGAGAAGAACAAGAAAGAGGATGAGGGGACTGGAGGCTAAAACATATGAAGAACGGTTGTGGGAATTGGGTATGTCTAGTTTAATGAAAAGAAGGACTAGGGGAGACATGATAGCAGTCTTCCAATATTTGAGGGGCTGCCACAAAGAAGAGGGAGTCAACCAATGGTGAAATTCAAAGTTTTTTTTACTACCGGTTCTGTGGGCGTGGTGTGACTTGGTGGGCGTGGCTTGGTGGGCATGGCAGGAAAAGGATACTTCAAACTCTCCATTCCCTCCCACTCTAGGGCCAGCCAGAGGTGGCATTTGCCTGTTCTCTGAACTACTCAAAATTTCCGCTACCAGTTCTCCAGAACCTGTCAGAACCTGCTGGATTTCACCCTTGGAGTTGACTTATTCTCCAACGCACCAGAGGGCAGAACAAGAAGCAATGGGTGGAAACTAATCAAGGAGAGAATCAACCTGGAACTAAGGAGAAATTTCCTGACAGTGAGAACAATTCATCAGTGGAATGGATTGCCTTCAGAAGTTGTGGTGCTTCATCACTGTAGATTTTCAAGACGAGATTGGACAACCATTTGTCTGAAATGGTATAGGATTTCCTGCTTCAGCAGGAGTTGGACTAGAAGACCTTCAAGGTCCCTTCCAACTCTGTTATTCTGTTATTCAGAATGGAGCATGCCCAAGTGCCTGAAAATCTATTCTGTCTTCCTGTAGTTTTCCTTTGTCTCCTTAATACAACAATTCTTCCCTGCCTTCATCCAGCAGAGGGAAGACTGCCATGGATGAATAGAGGCCTGATGGCTTTTGAGTGTGTATTTTTGTTCCCCCTCTTTTGAAAAGAAAAAAAAGAGAGCTATTTTGGACTGTTTGTTTTTCTTCTTCTTCTTTAATTCTGAGTTAGCAGAGTTGCTGCGCACTGCAGCAAAAAAAAAAAAAAACCAAAATCTTTTCATTCTGCAGATGCAATGGCAGATTTTGAGTGCAATCCAGTTCAGATTTTCCCCCCTTTCTCTCTCTCTCTCTTTCTCCTTCTCCCAGAGTGCGTACACACTGCGTTTCTTTCCAGCAGAAGTTAATTCAACCCAGCTGCAAACCGCTGGGAAAGGGAGCTCAGCTTGGCAACGCGCTGCCTCCGAGAAGTACTTCCTTCCAAATGGTACTGGTGGTAACAAAAGGATACTTTACTTGCTCAGATGAGGGAATAATTCCTGATTCCCTCTGACTGCAGAAAGCCAATTAGCAAATGGTTTCTGGAACATGCAGGAAGAGAAAGATGGAGAAAACCCCATAAAAGACGAGGAGAAGGAAAGGAGATTTGCTAATGAGGGGAAAATGTCATTTTAGAAGTTGCTCGGTTGAAAATTCCTAAAGGGTGTCACTTTGACAGCCAACTTCAACGCACAGACAGGTGGATGTCTGCTTGGAAACGTAAGCATGCTACCTGGTTGCTATGCTAAGTAGTGAGACATCCATTCAATGGCCTTTTCTCTTCCCAGTTTTGGGAAAACGCGCCAGGTCTTTGTTGGCAGGTGGAAATTCTGCTTGCACATCTGCTTCTGCCATTTTTTGTTCTGCCTCTGCATCTTTAGAAAGGCAACCGAGAAATAGATCTCTTAGGAAAAAGAAATGAACACGCTGGAATTTAGGAAACAGAGGCACTAGTTCCAGTAGAGGAGAAGGATCTTGAAGATTTCATGGTCCTACAGAAGACAAATTTCAGGAGGAAGAGCATCTTTCCTTGCAGGACATGATGTCTTCTAGGGGTGTCCAACCTTGGCAACGTTATGAGTTGTGGACTTCAACTCCCAGAATCCCTCAGCCATCCAATTCTGGGAGTTGAAGTCCACAATTTGTAAAGTTGCCAAGCTTGGAGACCCCTGCTATATTCTACTTCATTCTACTGTGTTCTACCTTCACCCCGCTCTTCTGGAAATGCTCAACCTATCTCTTGATCTGCTTTAGAAGCACATCATCTGCGCAGGAATTAAAAAGGGACTCTTAGCTTTTTGGAAAGCTTAAAGTCAAGGCTTCATTGGGACTCCACCGGACTTCAAGGTCGAAGAGCTGGTTTTCTCCTCCTGGAAGGCTGAATGTGTACAACACTTCTTCCTTGGTGGTTCAGTAGATTGTTTTATTGTTGTGCTGTTTAGTTTTTAATTGTTTTGGAGTACTGTTGGTAGTTGGTAATTTGCAAGAGTCAGATATGACTGAAGCGGTTTGTTAACCTAGCTTTTTTTTAAGTGTTAGGTATATAGAGAGATAGGATTTGGTGGCTCACTGGCTAAGATGCTGAGCTTGTCGATCAGAAAGGTCAGCAGTTCGGCAGTTCGAATCCCTAGCGCTGCGTAACCGAGTGAGCTCCCCTTACTTGTCCCAGCTTCTGCCAACCTAGCAGTTCAAAAACACGTAAAAATGCAAGTAGAAAAACAGGAACCACTTTTGGTGGGAAGGTAACAGCGCTCGGTGCACCTTCAGCATTTAGTCATGCCGGCCACATGACCACGGAGATGTGTTCGGACAGCGCTGGCTCTTTGGCTTTGAAACGGAGATGAGCACCGCTCCCCTCGAGTTGGGAACGACTAGCACATATGTGTGAGGGGAACCTTTACCTTTACTTAGATAGAGAGATACAGAGACCCCTTGATTTACAACAGTTTGTTTAGTGACCGTTTGAAGATACAACAGCACTCAAAAAGCGACTTATGAATATTTCCCACACTTAAGGCTGTTGAAGCATCCCTATGGTCACATGATCAAATTTTGGACATGTGGCAACTGGCATGTATTGATAGGTTACAATGTTCCAGGATCATATGATCTCCTTTTGTGACCTTCTAGCAATGGGGAACCTGACTTACTTAACTATGGCATTAATAGCTTAAAGCCTGCAGAGATTCACTTAACAACTGGGTCAAGAAAAGTCATAAAATGGGTCAAAACTCTCTTAACCATTGTCTCAGGTGCCTAATCAGCATCGTTTCTATTAAGCTGGGATTTATGCTTTTACCTACATAGATTGCTATTCTTTCAGCTTTAAACCCAAAACATCCAGTGCCGGGTTTTCCATTCAGACCTTCATTTTCTTAGCTTCCGGAATTTGGGTTCAGGATAAGGAAGAATAATTTTCTGCATCTACCCAATATTGAGCAAATATTGGCAAACACACTTGTTTTTATTGGCAAAATAGACCTTCTGTGAGACAGGAGAAGAGGACAAGTACACGGAAGCTGTGATTACAACTGTAGCATTTACCCTTAAATAAAGTATATATAAGATGCGCCCATAAGTACTTTGATTAATGGATTTCTTTCTGAACAGAAAGATGATCGCCAAGCGCTTGCCCAAGATGGTGTCCTGTCACATTTGAGGAGAGCTTCAGGGAGATGATTGTCCTTCTCGGGGCTTGCAGGGGATACCCTATACCCTATCCCATCGTCGGTTTCAGGTCCAGCTATGAGAACTTCCTGGGACCTTGGGGATACCCTGAGCTGCGATTTCCTGCCTTGTAGCCGGAACGTCGTGAGTGAAACGGGGCAGTTGGCGGAGAAAGGAGAATGGAGAGCATCGGCGGCTGCCGACATGGGTGTGGTCGGCGGCGGTGGTGGGACGCCTGGCCTGGGGTCTCTGCAGCTGCCGCTCCCCATGCCATGGTGTTATCTCGGTTGCTCCCCCCCTCCACCTTGCTTATGGACATGATAGACTGGATGAGTGGGGAGTGGCTGAGGCAACTGGCATGGATATTGATGCCAGCGGAATATGGCTTCGGTAGTTGGTGTGGGCGCAGTTGGAGTGGGGGGTGTCCTTCATTGTGGCCCCCTCTGGTATCACCACCATTGCCCAGGCCACTGTACTGTGTCATTTGGCCATTTGGCCCCTCCTCTTGTGACACTATGGACTGGGTCAACAGAGTGCGGCCCTGGTGACGGATATGAGTGCAGCTGGCATGGACGGAGCTTAGCTGTTCGAGTTGTTGAAGTTGTTGGAGCAGCCGCCACTGCCGTCGCTGTCCTCACCACCACCATCACTGGCTGTTTCACCACCTCGCAATTTATCATCTGCTGCGGTTTTGACATCTGGCCATTACTCTTATATATTGTCTTTAACACCAACCATTGCTATGATGGACATAAGCTTCCTGCTACCCCCTTGAACACTGTCGGCTGCCCCCCCCCCCATGGACATGTCATCTCCTCGTTCCATCTCCCCGTGATGTCATCCCGTTTGGTTGATGCCACACTCTCCTCTATGTTATACTGCAACAGAACTTTACTCCCTTCGGGCACTCCCCCTTTCCCGGGGATGGCCTTCTTGCCTATCAGGATGCTTCCTTAATGACGGATCTTGGGATCCTGAGAGGTGGCATGCGAAGAAGAGACTTCTTAGGGGTTTCTTACAAGGGTTTTTAAATCAAATTTTAAGGGGGGGGGGTTTGATTCAGATGGCTCAGACAGGCTTGGGGTGGGGAGTCTGCCAGGGCACAGGACAGAGGCAACTAATGGGTGCAGGTCGGAGTGCTGGGAAGGGTTGGGATTCCGGGGGAGACATTAAGCCATTCCATTGGGGAATTCACCATCTCTACTGTTTGTGGGAGAGGAAGATATGGTGGGGGCTGAGGGCCAAATTATGTTCGGGGGATGCGGGTTAGCTGTTTAAGAGCGATCGCGTATTCCGACCCTCATCGCCCTTTTCGCACCCCCGGGTGCTCGGGATTACAGGACCCGGGTCTCTGGCTGGTATCGCTTAATGCCAGGTTCGTGGTACATAAGGTCCCATCATTTACGCCCTCATACAAGAGGATAGAGTGGACCTGGCATGCATTATGGAGACCTGGTTGGGCCATGAGGGGGGCTGTTCCACTTAGTGAATTGTGCCCACTAGATTTCCGGGCGTTTCACCAGCCGAGAGCCCAGGGCAGGGGGTGGGGGTGGGAGTGGCGGTGGTTATTAGGGAAAGTCTCAAACCTCAGGAGGTCACTGTGCCTCAGATAGGTGGGTGTGAGTCCCTTTTTGTGAAGTGGGGCCTTGGAGTTCAGGTGGGCCTTTTTGTTACGTACCTGTCTCCCTGCTACGTTTCATCGGCCCTGCCGGAGCTGCTGGATGTGTTAGCTGGATTGGCGGTTGATTTCCCCAGGCTTATGGCCTCTGTTGGAGCGCCTTCCCTCTGGAATGAGCTGCCTCCGGAGCTTCGCATAATCCCTGACCTCCGGTCCTTCTGACGCACCCTAAAAAGTTGGCTTTTCCAGCAAGCCGACCTGGCCTGAACAGAATAAAATAAATGATTAATTTAATTGTTAATTTTAATCTAATTTTTAAAATTTTATTGTTAATATTAATTGGGTTTGTTTTTGGATACCTTATTTTTAACTTTTTTAATGTGTGTTTTTTTTTAAATGTTGTACGCCACCCGGAGTCCTTTGGGAGAAAGGCGGCATATAAATCCAATAAACAAACAAACATAAACAAACAAACAGGTTATGTAGAAAAGGAACTTTGAACTTGGCCAGTTTATTTTTGCCTTGGTTCTTTGGCACAAAGTCGTGATAGACTTCAAGTTGCCTCCTATGCCGATTATACTTGAGCATCGATTTCAACTTCGTTTAATTTAATTTTAATCTGGTTTCATTCCTTTGGGGATCTTTTATTTGCATAGATTTTCTTAATCGGTTCTTCATGCATTCTATTTTGTAAACTGTTGCATCTCCTTCGGGATTTGGTGTACTCTAAATGCAGCTGATAATAATGTGCTATGATATATTATGTTATGTTATGTTATAATACTATACTATACTATACTATTATTATATTATATATATATATATATATATATAATATATATAATATATAATATAATATAATATAATATCATATCATATCATATATAATATAATAATATATAATATAATATATATATATATATATATATATATAATATAATATATATATATATAATATATATTATATATTATATATTATATTATATTATATTATATTACGATTGAACTTTACTTCATATTTGCAAATATTGAATTTATCGGACTTGAACGCTCTAATTTTACCAAAAAAAAACCAAACAAACCCCAATCCACTTTGGAATTGTCTATATTCTTAGATGCTATCTTAATAAGACTTAGATCCAAAGTTAGAATGGGAATTATTACATTTCTACCAATCCTAGACTGTGAATTTACCCAACTTCATCATAATAATACAAGGAGGAAGAGGAGAAGAAGCAGCAAGAGGAGGAAGAAATGGGAAGATATCAAAGGGTAACCATGTTAGAATTGTGTGGTGGAACAGAAGTTGCCTTCAGAAGTTGTGGTGCTCCATTACTGGAGGTTTTCAAGAAGAGATTGGACAACCATTTGTCTGAAAGGGTGTAAGGTTTCCTGCTTGAGCACAGAGTAGAAAATGTCCAAGGTCCATTCCAACTTTATTATTCTGTTGAGAAGGGGGTTGGTCCAAATTCCTTCCAACCCTATTATTTTGTGTTCTACTAGGGGAGAACGAGTTGTTGCCCGGGTATTTATTTATCTTAATCCATACATTTGTCCTCAAAAATAATCCAGGACCAAACATAATTTCTAATGTTGGATTTTCCCCTTTACCAGAGGGAGCCCCCTTGTGGAGTACTGTGAAGCCGTTACCATGGCAACTCCACTGCACTGTACAGTAGAAACCATTTTACAGCAGTACGGTAGAAGCCATTTTAAGCAGTACAGTAGAAGCCAATTTTAAGGCACAACAGGCAGTACACAACAGGCACAACACCCGAGGGGGTGTTAGGGTTGTCTTACCCCCACAATATTTGTCTCCAGAGTGTAAGTCATCTGTGTACCAAGTTTGGTTGAAATTGCTCGAGGCGTTCCAGAGTTATGCTGGAACACACACACACACACACACACACAAAACCATTTTTATATATAGTATATTGATACTCTATTCAGACCAAATAAAAAGGTTGAATTAGAAGACCTCTGAGGTTTTGCCCAACTCTGTTATTCTGAACATAGAATTCTTTATTGGCCAAGTGTGATTGGACGCACAAGGAATTTGTCTTTGGTGCAGATGCTCTCAGTGTACATAAAAAGGCAAGACATATTAGTCAAGAATCATAAGGTACAACACTTAAATGATAGTCATAGGGTACAAATAAGCAATCAGGAAACAATCCATATCCATATAAATTGTAAGGATACAAGCAACAAAGGTACAGTCCTGCAGTCATAAGTGGGAGGAGATGGGTGATGGGAACAATGAGAAGACTAATAGTAATAGAAATGCAGCCTTAGTGAATAGTTTGACAATGGCGAGGGAATTATTTGTTTAGCAGAGTGATGGCATTCGGGGAAAAACTGTCCTTGTGTCTAGTTGTCTTGGTGTGCAGTACTCTATAGAGTTGTTTTGAGTTGAAACAATTTATGTCCAGGATGCGAGGGGTCTGTAGATATTTTCGCTGCCCTCTTTTTGACTCATGCAGTGTAGAGGTCCTCAATGGAAGGCAGGTTGACAGTAATTGTGTCAGCATTCCAAATTGCATCCAAGGCAAAGTATTGTTCAATGTTCCAATTTATGAAGAGAGCCATGTTGGCACATCCAGGAAAACCTGAATCTGAAAGCTTCCCAGTTTTCCCCACCTAGCTGAAAGTTCAAGATCTCGCCCCCCACGCCCACCAGTCCATCCCATGGTCCGATCTCCCACTGCCATGCTGGCAGCTTCCACCCATCCAGTTCCGGTCAGGTGCAGAGATGCAAAGACAAAGGATGACCTGGGTTTTCTAAAAAGGACTTTTTTTATGGCTACATCGCATCTCACTTCGTACAATCCATCCCCCCAATTTCTCACAATAGAAAATGCATAGCAGAATAATAGAAAGTGTGGCAGGCCAAAGATCCAAAAGGAAAGATGGCTGCAGGCCTGATAAAACTGTTTTTTCTGCAGTTCTGATTATCCTCTGAAGCTTATGTCTGTCTTGTTGGGTTGCAGAGACAAACCAGACAGTTATGGAGGTGCAGAGGACAGACTCAATAATTTGCAATTGGCAAAACGTTATGGTGGAGAGGAGCAAAACCGAAACGAAAAGACACATGCTTAAAGAAAACCCGATATTAGAGAGACAGATATACTGCAAAAGATTCCTCCGTGTCTTTAGACTCGTCAGCCAAGAGAGGTCCTCGCTCAAATCATGGCAAGAAAGGAGAAGGCGAAAGGCGAGACCCACCAGCAGACCACTAATGTGCTAAGCAACCACTTCAAACGAGGGATGAAGAAATCAAGTGCTTCAGCAGAAATCTTGTGTGTGTGTGTGTGTGTGTGTGTGTGTGTGTGTGTATGCAACAAATTGCAAAAAATATGCCTCGGATTTGCTTAAAACGCAGCAAGGTTATTTCTGCAACTTCGGCTCGCAAAACGAGATAAGAGAGAAAAAAAACCACATTTGATTTATGCAACGGGCTCACACAAAACATGAAACGATAGTATTTTAGGCGACGCGGTAGTTCTCTCTCAGAGCTCCCTGGAGAAGTTCTCCTGATTTTTATCATAAAATATTGATTCGTCAACTGGTTTTGAGCTTTTAATTTTCTGTTTTTTTGAAGGTTATAATATGAGAGATAAGGGAATTTAGGTATATCGGCGGAAGATCTCGGATTTTTCTTATCAATAAATGCCTGGCTGCTTCAGAGTTTTACATTTTCTTTTCCACATCTGGTTCAGAGACCAGATAAACCCTTTTGGCTTAGTAAATAAGGATGCCTTAGTTCTTCTTAAACCACTTCTAATTTGGAAGCTGGAGTCAAAATTTTGTATCACAATTTACAACAGATGCTGAAGGGCCTTCCATCTTTATATACCACTTTATAATGCCTTGGTAAGACCACCCTTGGAATACTGCATTCAGTTTTGGTCGCCACGATGTAAAAAAAGATGTGGAGACTCTAGAAAGAGTGCAGAGAAGAGCAACAAAGAGGATTAGGGGACCGGAGGCTAAAACATATGAAGAACGGTTGCAGGAACTGGGTATGTCTAGTTTAATGAAAAGAAGGACTAGGGGAGACATGATAGCATTGTTCCAATATCTCAGGGTTTGCCGCAAAGAAGAAGGAGTCAAACTATTCTCCAAGGCAACTGAGGGTAGGACAAGAAGAAATGGGTGGAAACTAATCAAGGAGCAAAGCAACCTAGAACTAAGGAGACATTTACTGACAGTGAGGACAATCAATCCAGAAGTTATGGGTAGTCCAATACTGACGTTTTTAAGAAGAGATTTCAATACAAGCCAATTTCGTTGTATTTATTTTGTACAATCACAATAAAGACTATACTATAAGAGATTGGACCACTATTTGCCTGAGATAGTATAGGGCAGTGTTGATGAACTTTTTCGACACCGAGTGCCAAAATGGGAGTGCGCGCAGGGGGTCGCACCAGAAACCAGAAGAGCAGTTCCCTGGGAAGCTGAGCTTCCAGTTCCCAGTGTGCGCATGCACATCGGTCAACTGGCCTTCTAGTTTCTGATGTGCATGCATGTGCGAAGACCAGTTGGCTGGTCTGCATGCATGCCAGTAACAGGGAGACCAGTTGACTGATGTGTATGGACACAGACCGGAAACTAGAAGCTCAGCTTCCCGGGAAACTGCTCTTCCAGTTTCTGGCGCTTTCACACAGGCACACCAGGGAACCTATCTTCCATTTCCTGGTGCTCCTTCATGCGCGAAGGTTCACCATCACGGGTGTAGGTTTTCCTGCCTCAGCTGGGGATGGACTAGAAGATCTCCAAGGACCCTTCCAACTCTGATTTGATTCAATTCTACCCTACCCTACCCTATCCTCTATTGCAATTCTGAATTCTATTCTACCCTATATTATTTTAGTTCTGAATTCTATTCTATTCTATTCTATTCTATTCTATTCTATTCTATTCTATTCTATTCTTACCAAAAGATTTTACTGAGGAAAGATTAAATTAAATCACGTTTGCATTTTTTTCCTAGATGCTAAATCCTTGAAAACGTCAGTTCTGCATGGGGAAGCAGGGGGCATATTTAATTATTTTCACTTCCATAGTCTTATAGAATCTCCTGATGAACATTTTCTATTAAATTTGTGATAGGTTGTCATGAAAAAAGAAAACCTATTTTAGGATTAGATTTCTCTAAAACTATTTCAGATATTTTAGTTTTACCTTCCTGCAGAAAAAATGACAAAATGGCAGATTCTTTGAGAATTAGACGATAAACACAGTTTGCATAAACTTAGGACATAGAATAATGAAAGGGACCTTGTAGGTCATCTAGTCTAACCCCTACCCAAGCAGGAGACCCTACACTACAAATCACAGTCCAGTCTCTTTTTGAAAGCCACCAGTGATGAAGCTCCCACAACTTCTGAAGGCAACTTCTGTTCCGTTAGTTGATTGTTCTCACTGTTTTCATTGTTCTTCTTTCTATCATTATTCCCACGTGCCATGGCAGGGTCCACTTATTTGGGGTAGAATGGGTGCGACTGAATGGAGCTGAGCATTTACTATCCGGATGCCCTTCCTGATGCCGACACGGAGTTTACAGCAGTTATTTTTCTCTTTGCGTCCTAGGAGAGAAACATCTGCTCCTACCTAGGGTTGAACTCTCAACCTTCCAAGTGGGAGGCGAGTGTCTTCACCACTAGTCCACCCACCACTCTCTTAAAAGAAATAATGCATAGGTCATTAAAAGGGCAGCTCCATCTGTCTTCATACTCAGAAGTCCAATAAGACCATTTATCCAGAAAACAACTTAAGATGCATTTTAAAGGATGTTTCCAATTGTTTTACACTTTAAACTGCAGCATCACTTCCCTTTACAATAAGATGCATATTGGCAAAATTACTAGAGCACGCAAGAAAAGATTATTGAGCAGGTATTGAAAATCACATGTGCAAAAATGGATACATTTTGGGTGAACCATTTGATACCCATAATGCTCTCTTGGAGCAATAAATTACTGTTCTGGAGGCACTCAAGCCCCCATCATTTATTTGAGTTTATAGAAAAAGAATAACAGAGTTGGAAGCATATATTAGTCTATTTTGCTCCAGTGAAATCCTCTAGCTGTTTTCCAGTTTCAGTTCCTTTTTCTTCCATATTCTTGTTCTTCCATTAAACCTTCCATTTCTCTCTTCTCTCCTATTCCCTGGTCCGAGTTGTCCATCTAGTTTTATTATTTTTTCTTGCCATTTAGGCTTTCACACACATTTTTTAGCATAATTCATTGTTCATCCATGATCTCAATTTAACTAATTTAATATTTTTTGAAAAGAATTTTTATATTATTTCACAATCATTCTCTCATATGCATAATCCCTTTTACATCATAGTTCTGTTTTCGCTTTCCACCCCATTATACAATAAACTTAGTTAGTTATCTACAATTAACTTTGTAGAATGAAGGAATGGGGAATGGAGATTTTACAGAACCCTTCCCCTGCCACGCCCACCAAGCCACTCCCACAGACCCAGTAGTAAACATTTTTGAATCCCACCACTGGTTGGAATGGACCTTGGAGTTTTTCTAGTCCAACCCTCTGCTCAAGCAAGAGACCCTACACCACTTCAGACAAATGGTTATCCAAAATCATCTTTAAAAACTTCCAGTGTTGGAGCATTCACAATTTTTGGAGGCAAGTTGTTCCACTGATTAATTGTTCTAACTGTCAGGAAGTTTCTCTTTAGTTCTAGGTTGTTTCTCTTCTTGATTAGTTTCCACCCTTGGGTGCTTTGGAAAATAGCCTGATTCCCTCTTTGTGGCAGGCCCTGAAATTTTGGATGTTCATTTGGACAACAGAAAAAAAACCATTATCAACTGAATTCGGTAACCTAAAGGAGAATTCATATTTAAAATAAACTTTTGAAAGTTTGCCCACCAAACTATCTGAAAGGGATCTGTACCATAAATTTATGGCATTAGATCTTGGAAACGCATTCCAGACTCTAAAGATGAAAAACAAATGTATTTGTGAAAGGCGTTTGATTGAGAAATTTTATTATTTTTGAGGGATAAATATGCCAGCTGGGAGGAGGGAGAAGAAGGCTATTAGACCTATTATATATAATAAAAAAATTGGCATTGGGATGGTCATATTTACTATTGCATTGCGTAAACACTAGATAAGATGTTATCACGTGCACTTTATAGACTTTATTTCTGAAGACTTTATGTACAAAGTGAACACAGAATTTGGCCGGCGAGTAATAAAGGAAAGAAGGAATGTGTTTGCTTTATTAGATAAGAGCTTTATCAGCAATATGAAGGAAACAAGTTTATTGCCATAGTGGCAGCTTCATGGCAAATCTTAAGATTTTTCTTAACTGTTCTTAACTTATCTTTGTTTTTTCTTAACTGTTCTATTGGCACGGCTGTTGGATGGTTATTCCTACTTTACTTGAAGAATTTCTTTCTATATTAACCAGCCCTACTGGAAATTAAGAAGGAAGTGAACAAACTGTTTTGAGAAATCAAAAACCAGGCCCAGCTTTTTTGCGTTGTTTTTCATGAGTCTTAACAAAGAGTTTTTTGGTGTATGTGAATGCCCGGGGAAGTGGAAGATAGACGGAGATACGGTGGTGGCAACTGACCTATCTGAGATACCTATACATTGTCTGCCCAGTTGTGTGAAAGGATATATCAGTGTTGGAAAAACTTTTCGGCACCAAGTGCCAAAACAGGCATGAACGTGCAGGGGACTGCCAGAAACCGGAAGAGAAGCTCCCCGGCATGCATGCACGGGAGTGCTGGAAACTGGAAGAGCAGGTCCTGTTGTTCTGGTTTCTGGCGCATATGCGCTCACAAAGACCAGCTGGGCAGCGCGCAGCTGGTTGACCCAACTGAGGTGTTCCATCAGACTAGCAACCTCTGAGCCCTATCCTGACCAAGACTTTCCCCTGCAGACTTAAACTTACCCTCCTCCTCTGAACTAGCATCTGGAGAGTGGCCCAGGGACAGATCCATGACAACTTTTTAAAAAATGTTTTTATTAAACAGTTCCCACCCACCCCCCATTTTAAAACACAAGTATCATCTTTGCAACATTTCCACATTGGTAAGCCTCCATTATACTCTTTTTATCCATACCTGTAAACGTTTATATCTATATCTATATATCTATATATCTATATCTATATCTATATATCTATATATCTATATCTATATCTATATCTATATCTATATCTATATCTATATCTATATCTATATCTATATCTATATCTATATATCTATATATCTATATATATATCTATCTATCTATATATATATCTATATATATATCTATATATCTATATCTATATCTATATCTATATCTATATCTATATCTATATCTATATCTATATCTCTATATCTATATCATCTATACATCTACATCTCTATTTCTCTCTCTCTCTCTCTCTCTCTTCCTCCATCTCTATCTCTATATCCATCCATCATCTATCTATCTATCTATCTATCTATCTATCTATCTATCTATCTATCTATCTATCTATATCTATCTATCTATCTATCTATCTATCTATCTATCTATCTATCTATCTATCTATCTATCATCTATCTATCTATCTATCTATCTATCTATCTATCTATCTATCTATCTATCTATCTATCATCATCATCTACATTTTTCATCTACTAATATGGTAATTTATACATATTTTTTCTATACATATTACTCTTTCAATGGACTTATTTCTATATAATACATTTTATATCTATCTACAGTACATACATTCCTCTTATAACTATTATTCTGTACTATTTTATAGACAATATATCTTACATTTTTCTCCCCTTTTATTAACTGTGCGGTTTTATGATTGTTTTCTAATTTTTTTTAAAATAAAATTGCTTTAACGCTTTCTTATTCTTTGCATCTTTCCTCTAGCCATTTCTACCACAAATTCCATACTAACTAATACTCAGATTCTCCTTTGTCTTTTATTCCTTTTGTAAGTCCATGACCATTTCTAATAATATCTAAGCAGCCTACTTGGGAGGAAGCGGCTGTCTTGGACACTCTGAAGATCTTCCAAAGTATTTTAGCGATGGCTTTGGGAGGCAGCCAGGGCAATGTCCGTAGTGACCTTGAGGCTACTACAGGACTGTAAAAGTGGCATTCTTGTACACATCGTTCTTCACCATACTCCCATTTCAGCTTCTTTATTAACACAATAATGTTCTCCTATTTGCTCCTGCAGATTTTTCTGCTGTTCTCGGGTTAACAAATTGCATTTTTCGTAAAATAATGCAAAATGAGACCACCAAGGGGGGGAGTGCTACAAATGTATTCTTGTGCAATGGTTATTACAACATCGGAGCTGCTGTAATACATTTTTGTTCTTTCCTAATGTCCCCAGGAAAGTCTCTCCAACCCCCTGCCCCCATTAATTCGTTCATATAACTCTTTGGTTCCTCTTCTTGCTGCAGTTATTTTTTTTTTCCACTTCCAATTCTGCACATTTACAGGTTACAGGTTCTTTTTGTAGCATGTCTTCACCCTTCATGATTGCGATACCTTTTAGAATGCTCAAATTATCATTATCATCATCACCTCTATTTTAATATCCCCTCCCTGACAAAATCATCTCAAATGTTTACAGAACATGGTGCAGCATAAAGCAAAACATTCATACAGAAAAAAGTCTATAGGAAAAGAGGTCCCAAAAAAGGGTAGGAACCTGAAAATGTAATCAGTGAAAATATTCCCGAATAGAGGAATTGGAAGGGACCTTGGAGGTCTTCTAGTCCAATCCCCTGCTCAAGCAAGAGACCCCTTACCATTTCAGACAAATGGTTGTCCAATCTCTTCTTAAAAACTTCCAGTGTTGGAGCATTCACAACTTCCAGAGGCAAGTTGTTCCACTGATTAATTGTTTTCACTGTCAGGGAATTTCTCCTGAGTTCTAAGTTGCTTCTCTCCTTGATTAGTTTCCATTTGTGGCTTCTTGTCCCTCTTTCAGGTGCTTTGGAGGATAGATTGAACCCCTCTTCTTTGTGGCAGCCCCTTAGCTACAGTATTGTAAGAATGCTATCATATCACTCTTAGTCCTTCTCTTCATTACACTAGACATACTCGATTTTGGCAAAAGTTCTTTGTATGTTTAGCCTCCAGTCCCCTAATCATCTTTGTTGCTCTTCTCTGAACTCTTTCTAGAATCTCAGCTATCTTTTCTACATCGTGGTGACCAAAACTGGATGCAGTATTCCAAGTATGTCCTTACCAAGGCATTATAAAGTGGAATTAATACTTAATGTGCTCTTGATTCTATTCCTCTGTTTATGCAGCCTAGAATTGCTTTGGCTTTTTTGGCAGCTGCAGCACACAGCTGGCTCATATTTAAGTGATTGTCCACTAGGACTTCAAGATCCTCTTGCAGTTACTACAATTCAACCAGGTACCACCTATTCTATACCTGTGCATTTGATTTTTCTGGCCTAAATGCAAAACCTTACTTTTCACTAATTCCAGAATGAAGGTAGCACCACAAGGAAAACTCACCCATGAATGATGGCATTCTAAAGCTCTAAGCATAAGCAATAAAATCTCTCTCTCTATGAAACCAAGTGATTGATTAGGCCTGTAGCTATCAAGGTAGGCCATCAATATCTTGGTTCCAAGCTGCTCAGAGCCTTAACCATCATCACCAAATGCTTGAGCCTTGAACCTTGCCAATTGCTTCAAGAGACATAGCATTATTGTCTAGGCTGGAGCCAGTGGTGGGATTCAAAATTTGTTACTACTGGTTCTGTGGGCGTGGCTTGGTGGGTGTGGTGTGGCTTGGTGGGCGTGGTAGGGGAAGGATACTGTAAAATCCCCATTCCCTCCCCACTCCAGGGGAAGGATACTGCAAAATCTCCATTCTCTCCCCACTCCAGGGGAAGGATACTGCAAAATCTTCATTCTCTCCCCACTCCAGGGAAAGGATACTGCAAAATCCCCATTCCCTTCCCACTCCAGGGGAAGGATACTGCAAAATCTCCATTCTCTCCCCACTCCAGGGGAAGGATACTGCAAAATCTCCATTCTCTCCCCACTCCAGGGGAAGGATACTGCAAAATCTCCATTCTCTCCCCACTCCAGGGGAAGGATACTGCAAAATCCCCATTCCCTCCTCACTCCAGGGGAAGGATACTGCAAAATCTCCATTCCCTCCCCACTCCAGGGGAAGGATACTGCAAAATCTCCATTCTCTCCCCACTCCAGGGGAAGGATACTGCAAAATCTCCATTCTCTCCCCACTCCAGGGGAAGGATACTGCAAAATCTTCATTCTCTCCCCACTCCAGGGGAAGGATACTGCAAAATCTCCATTCCCTCCCCACTCCAGGGGAAGGATACTGCAAAATCTCCATTCTCTCCCCACTCCAGGGGAAGGATACTGCAAAATCTTCATTCTCTCCCCACTCCAGGGAAAGGATACTGCAAAATCCCCATTCCCTTCCCACTCCAGGGGAAGGATACTGCAAAATCTCCATTCTCTCCCCACTCCAGGGGAAGGATACTGCAAAATCCCCATTCCCTTCCCACTCCAGGGGAAGGATACTGCAAAATCCCCATTCCCTCCTCACTCCAGGGGAAGGATACTGCAAAATCTCCATTCTCTCCCCACTCCAGGGGAAGGATACTGCAAAATCTCCATTCTCTCCCCACTCCAGGGGAAGGATACTGCAAAATCTCCATTCCATTCCCCACTCCAGGGGAAGGATACTGCAAAATCCCCATTCCCTCCTCACTCCAGGGGAAGGATACTGCAAAATCTCCATTCCCTCCCCACTCCAGGGGAAGGATACTGCAAAATCTCCATTCCCTCCCCACTCCAGGGGAAGGATACTGCAAAATCCCCATTCTCTCCCCACTCCAGGGGAAGGATACTGCAAAATCTTCATTCTCTCCCCACTCCAGGGGAAGGATACTGCAAAATCTCCATTCTCTCCCCACTCCAGGGGAAGGATACTGCAAAATCTCCATTCTCTCCCCACTCCAGGGGAAGGATACTGCAAAATCCCCATTCCCTCCTCACTCCAGGGGAAGGATACTGCAAAATCTCCATTCCCTCCCCACTCCAGGGGAAGGATACTGCAAAATCTCCATTCCCTCCCCACTCCAGGGGAAGGATACTGCAAAATCTCCATTCTCTCTCCACTCCAGGGGAAGGATACTGCAAAATCCCCATTCTCTCCCCACTCCAGGGGAAGGATACTGCAAAATCCCCATTCCCTTCCCACTCCAGGGGAAGGATACTGCAAAATCCCCATTCCCTCCTCACTCCAGGGGAAGGATACTGCAAAATCTCCATTCTCTCCCCACTCCAGGGGAAGGATACTGCAAAATCTCCATTCTCTCCCCCACTCCAGGGGAAGGATACTGCAAAATCTCCATTCTCTCCCCACTCCCCACCCAGGGGAAGGATACTGCAAAATCCCCATTCCCTCCTCACTCCAGGGGAAGGATACTGCAAAATCTCCATTCTCTCCCCACTCCAGGGGAAGGATACTGCAAAATCCCCATTCCCTCCTCACTCCAGGGGAAGGATACTGCAAAATCTCCATTCCCTCCCCACTCCAGGGGAAGGATACTGCAAAATCTCCATTCTCTCCCCACTCCAGGGGAAGGATACTGCAAAATCTCCATTCTCTCCCCACTCCAGGGGAAGGATACTGCAAAATCCCCATTCCCTCCTCACTCCAGGGGAAGGATACTGCAAAATCTCCATTCTCTCCCCACTCCAGGGGAAGGATACTGCAAAATCCCCATTCCCTCCTCACTCCAGGGGAAGGATACTGCAAAATCCCCATTCCCTCCCCACTCCAGGGAAAGGATACTGCAAAATCCCCATTCCCTCCCCACTCCATGGGAAGGATACTGCAAAATCCCCATTCCCTCCCCACTCCAGGGAAAGGATACTGCAAAATCCCCATTCCCTCCCCACTCCAGGGAAAGGATACTGCAAAATCTCCATTCCCTCCTCACTCCAGAGGAAGGATACTGCAAAATCCCCATTCCCTCCCCACTCCAGGGGAAGGATACTGCAAAATCCCCATTCCCTCCCCACTCCAGGGAAAGGATACTGCAAAATCCCCATTCCCTCCCCACTCCATGGGAAGGATACTGCAAAATCCCTATTCCCTCCCCACTCCAGGGAAAGGATACTGCAAAATCCCCATTCCCTCCCCACTCCAGGGAAAGGATACTGCAAAATCCCCATTCCCTTCTTATCAGCCGGGACTCGGCAGAGAATAGATGGGGGCGGGGCCAGCCAGTGGTGATATTTACCAGTTTTCCGAACTACTAAAAATTTCTGCTACCAGTTCTCCAGAATTGATCAGAACCTGCTGAATATCCCCTCTGGTGGAGCTCAGGATGAAACACAGCGGCGACCTATTTCCCATCCCTACCTTGGAATTTGTGGTTTTTCAGATGACACAATTTAGAAGTGAAAGTATTCCTTAACACTTTGGAAGAAGTCTCACTGTGTTTGTTAAGACAGGCCCTCAATATTTTGCCAGGTAGTGGAAAAATCCCACGGTGACCTCTTTTTCAAGCCACTTTTTCTCACCAGCCAAATCACACACGATTATTAGGAGCTGTCATTTCCCCTCTAAATGGATGAAAAGAAAAACCGAGTTGAATATAAAGTCCTGATTTGAAACAGCCCCAATGAAGTCATAAATATGGAAACCTTCAAGGGTTGCATTTCTTCCTGATATTAGAGGATAGATGAAGCAATATGAGATTAATTGCGTGAGCCGGCTGTGCATTTCGAACGCAGCTTCATACGAGAACAAGAAAACAGTCCAAAAATGGTCCCAAATGGTGTTAAAAAGTTGAGAAAGCTTGTATGCATTTGCTTAATGCTCTCCCGGAGAAATTAACAACCGCTTGATGAAATTCAAGTTGTACATCTTGTTTACTTTTGCAGCCCTCTTTTCCTAAAACAATTTCATAAACCACGCTGATTAATTTGAAATTGGCTATTTGTATATGGGGACTTATAGTTGATAGAAACATCTGGATCATCTTAGTTGGCCATGGAAAGTCACGCAGACTAAACCAGATGAGACTTGATGAGTATTTAGAATGGAATGGAATAGAACAGAACAGAACAGAATAGAATAACAGAGTTGGAATGGAATGGAATAGAATAACAGAGTTGGAAGGGACCTTGGAGGTCTTCCAGTCCAACTCCCTGCTTAGGCAGGAAACCCTACACCACTACAGACAAATGGTTATCTGATCTCTTCTTAAAAACTTCCAGTGTTGGGGCATTCACAACTTCTGGAGGCAACTTCTGTTCCACTGATTAATTGTCCTAACAGTCAGGAAATTTCTCCTCAGTTCTAAGTTGCTTCTCTCCTTGATTAGTTTCCACCCATTGCTTCTTGTTCTACCCTCAGGTGCCTTGGAGAACAGTTTGACTCCCTCTTCTTTGTGGAAACCCCTGAGATATTGGAAGACTGCTATCATGTCTCCCCTAGTCCTTCTTTTCATCAAACTAGACATACCCAGTTCCAGCAACTGTTCTTCATATGTTTAGCCTCCAATCCCCCAATCATCTTTGTTGCTCTTCAATGCACTCTTTCTGGCGATAGGGAGCCGCAGCAGAGAGATGACAGAGCCACATGGGTTGCTGACTCCTGTTCTAGAATCCCACATCTTTTTTGATGTTGTTGCTGCGGCTTTCTTGCCATTCGTGGGAACATGAGAAAAACACACACACTCCCCCACCCCTGATTCTTCACAACCTTTTAAAGTATTTATTGCAGTTGATCTAACCTAGGTAGAATTCTGTGCCAAGGAGATTCTACCAGTCCTGGTCATTTTCACAGCCTTTTAAAGTATTTATTGCAGCAGATCTTCTGCTTTGATTGAACGGTTTTTGTTTTTGTTCCCTCTCCTTTTAGCCGCTGCAAAAGATGTTTGTTACAAAATGCAAATAGGAACATTCTGTTTACTTGATGAACTCGATAAATGACAATTAAAAACGTTGTCACTTCCCCTGATTGCCTTTGTTGCATTCCTTATTTTAACCCTCCCAAACAGAAAGTGGGTGAAAAGGCAGCCAGGCCTTAGGGGACTGGAGGCTAAAACAGATGAAGAAGGGTTGCAGGAACTGGGTGTGCCTAGTTTAATGAAAAGAAGGACTAGGGGAGACATGATAGCAGTCTTCCAATATCTCGGGGGTTGCCCCAAAGAAGAGGGAGTCAAGCTATTCTCCAAAGACTTGAGGGCAGGACAAGAAGCAATGGGTGGAAAGTAATCAAGGGGAGAAGCAACCTAGAACTAAGGAGAAATTTCCTGACAGTTAGCACAATTAACCAGTGGAAAAACTTACCACAAGAAGTTCTGAATGCTCCAACACTGAGAGGTTTTTTAGAGAATGTTGTCTGAAGTGGTGTAGGGTTTCCTGCCTAGGCAGGGGGTTGGACTAGAAGACCTCCAAGGTCCCTTCCAACTCTGCTATTCTATTCTATTCTATTCTATTCTATTCTATTCTATTCTATTCTATTCTTCTATTCTATTCTATTCTATTCTATTCTATTCTATTCTATTCTTGCTTTAATAAATCAATGAATAACACCCCCCCCCCCCAAGTATTCAGTTGAGCTAGTAGCCGGAAACAAAATGAATCTCTGAGCAAATAGACACTAAAAATGATTGTCTTGGAGACTTGGGTGACTTGTTAAAAACTGGGTGAAACCCATCAACGTTTAAGAGCACATTCTTCTGATGTTGAAAGACAGCTTGCTGGGAAAATACCTTGCTTGAACTCTTTGCTAATGGACCTTCCTTGACAAGGTTTTCTTCGAAACATGAAAATTACAGATCAAGAGTAAGCAGGAACCTGTATAAATCTGTCCTGGGCAATAAGACATTTCACTTAGTTCTTCTTCTTCTTTTTTCTATTAGGAATTGTTAGGTCAAAAGTCAGTGAGGAAAAAAACACCTCCTTTGTAGCAAGTGGTAGCTAGGAAGGATGAGATATTTGCCAGTAACACTCCCTAGGTTTTCGATCACGGTCCTTGAGCATGCTTATTGTAAGAAAAGATATTTTTCCTGGTTAGAGGTGTTATCTGTGGACTGAGGGGTCCTTGATGCTCTCTGAGCTTGGTGGTTTCCTTGCAAATGTTTCATGACCAAAGCTAAGTAACATCATCAGGGCTAACACTGTCTATCACTGATCATCACTTTCCAGCACTGATGTTGTTATCTAGTTGGGTCATGAAACGTCTGCAAGAAAACCAGCAAGTGCAGAGAGCACCAAGGATGCCTCCTGTCAACCCTGAGCCATAAATATTTTTCTTTATTCTCACAAAGGCACTATTTAACATTAAGCACTTGAATGTATATACTAGTTCAGTGATGGCTAACCTTTTTGTCCTCGTGTGCCAAAATCGTGCGCACACACCCACAATGCAATGCGCCCTGCCCCTGCACATGGGCTTGACCCTCCCACCCCCTTTTGGGCCTAGCAGGCCTCCTGAAGCCTCCTGGGCTCAACAACGGAATGTGGGTGGCGGTGCACCTCTTCCTCCGTGCTCCCCCCCCCACCACATGCACATGCATCTCCCACATGCGTGGCAGAGATCCCAAAATCAGCTGGCGGGTGGGAGGTGCACGCATGTGTGGTGGAGCTGAGCTGGGCAACAGCTGGCGTCCCTTCAGAGAGGGCTCCATGTGCCACCTGTGGCATGCGTGCCATAGCAGGGGTGGGGTCTGGCTGCCGCGACTGCCGGTTCGCTCAGGGATGCGCTGGGCTGCATGCTTAATGCATGCTGTGTGCACATGGGCATTGCAACAAAAATTGCTCTACGCATGCGCAGAAGACAAAAACAAGATGGCGCAGCCGAGAGAACCAGTTCCAGCGATCCAGGCTGTCAAGTTACTAACGGTTCGGTTGAACCGGTCCGAACCAGTAGGAACCCACCTCTGTGCCATAGGTTCCCCATCACGGTACTAGTTGAATGAACAAATAGTATTTTGATAGGTGATCTGTGTCTTTTGGCCAGGCAAGGACCCCCCCCCCACTCTCCCTCTCTCTCTCACTCCGACTCCGACTCCCTCTCTCATCTGTCTATCACCTGTCTATCACCCATCATATCTGTCTGTCTGTCTGTCTGTCTATCAATCATCTAATCTATCTACTTATTTACCTACCTACCTACCTACCTACCTACTATGTCTGTCTGTCTGTCTGTCTGTCTGTCTGTCTGTCTGTCTGTCTGTCTATCTATCTATCTATCTATCTATCTATCTATCTATCTATATCTATCTATCTATCTATCATCTATCTATCTATCTATCTATCTATCTATCTATCTATCTATCTATCTATCTATCTATCTATCTATCTATCATATATCTTTTCTATTAACTGGCATCCTGCTACTTCTTGTCAATTTCTTGGGTTCAGAGTCAAGTCTTCAGAAGGAAGTACTGTCTATGGAAAGATAAGATGCAGTAAAAATAAAATCGGTTGTATTGTGTCAGAGATTGGGAAACTGGACCTCTTGTTCCAAGCATTGGGAAATAGTCAGATATGTACAGCTTTGACAAGGTCACAGCTTCTCTCATTTCAGGGAAATGCATATAAAAAAATAATTAAAATCTTTTAATCAATATAGATATCTTGTACTCTCCTGTATGGGAAATCAAGTGGAAATTTGAGAAGTGATGCTCATATCTGGGTCTTTTGCAAACAAAAGGCGCATGCACACACACACACACACACACACACACACGCACGCACACACACACAAGGAGAGAGAGAGACAGAGAGAGAGAGAGAGAAAGAGAGAGGGAGACGGAGAGAGAGACAGAGACAGAGACACACACACAGAGAGAAAGACAGAGAGACAGATAGACACAGACACACACAGAGTGACAGACAGACTTAGATCTCCTGTGGTGCGAAGGACTCGAGGCTGATGACGTGTTTGACCCCTCCATCAGATTCAGCCTAGCAATCTCCTCCATCACCCATATTTCCCTCTTTGGCTTTGGCAATCACCTGCTGAAGTGACCTTGGCTCTCTCTCTTGTCTTCTTGATGACTGGCACATACATTCCATCTCACCCTTCCCTTGGTCCTGGTTTTGCTGGAAGCTGAGAAGTGATAATGGTTGCAATAACCCAACCATGATTCGAACCTGATACTACTCTTGTTTTAGGTTATGCTCTGGTTTCTCTTTAGTTACTATAAACCTTTTATTCTACTTTGTTGTTGGCTGGTGTTTTGAAGTTTGGAATAAAATAAAATAAAACAAGGGTCTGAAAATGGGACAAGGACAATGTCAGGGGAGACAGAAGGAAGTTTCCGGCTCTTTCTGAGGCTGTACATTGCCAGATAGGAAAGGCTCTGCGTCCCCATAATCAAAGTTTACTTTTCTAGCTCTCTTTGTTCGGGAGCGTAACGTTTCCTTGTTTCCAGAGAAAACAAACCACTAAGGAAATGACCTGATTAGCTTCAGAAAAAGAAGCGCTTTGCATTCAGATGAGGTGGAGGGGAAAAAAAATAACACCGAGGAACCCTCGATATTGTGCCTTGTGGGAGACGAAAGCTCAACTTTTCTTTGTCTTTCGGTCTGGACTGAAAACAACTCAAAGGGTAATAAGTGTGTGTGTGTTTCTGTGTATTGCTACTTCTACAATACTGGGTGAGATCAGCTAAAATCTACAAGGTGAAATGGAGACGCCAGCCACAAGGCAAAGGAAACATTGACTTAACAAACTGACTTTGAAAGGTCTATCAAATAAACTGATTTTGCCAGTCGTAGGGCTGGCCTTTCCCACGGTCTTCATATCTAGACTGCAATAATCCTGACAATGACTGGGGAGAGGAGTGGGAGGGGGATTTGGGGCAGAGGTCGGTTCCTACCGGTTTGGCAGCCTGGGTCATTGGAACTGGCAGCGACCCAGGCCTGACACGTCCCTGAACCGGTTCTCCTATGGCGGTGCCATCTTGTTTTTCATTGCAAAAAATTGTGGTTTTTTTTTCATTTTTGCGCATGCGCAGACCTTTTTAATTGCAAATGCGCAGCCGCACGGAGCAAAATTTTTGCATGCACTGAACCGGCAGTAATGCCGGAAGCAACCCATCCCTGATTTTGGGGGGGGGGGTCACTTTGCTGCATCTAGATCAGTGGCCCCTCAACCTTTCTGGCTTGGGGATGGTTTCATGTGAGTGTCGGGTGTGGGCACAGCTCCATTTGCGTGTGCGCCTGCTGCTTGCACATATGGAGCTGTGCATACGTGCGTGCTTGCCGGCTACTCCAAGTGGAGCTGCACACATGTGCTCACCTGCCACTTCCATGGCTTGGTTCCAAATGGGCCAGGCCTGGGATTGTGCCACAGCCTGGGAGTTGGGTACCCTGCCATAGATTTCGGCATCCCAGGTTTGGCAGGTATAGGCAGGCTGAGACCTTCGTCAGGGTTCAAAGCAATAGACCCATAACAAGCAAAACTCTCAGGCGGGTAGATTCCTCAAAGAATAGCTTTATTGGATATATCATATTGGCACAGATTTTGCAAAAAACGACTCTGAAGTTTCCCACGGTTTTCACCTAATTAAAAGTAAAAGGTTGTCACTTTCTCAAAACAATCAATCACCTGGTCCAATCACGGCGCTGTCTGGTTGCCTGGTGACATCACTCCTTCTTCCTCTGACCAGGTGTGAGAATGTCCTTGGTTCCCAAGAGAAAGTATTTTGTTTCGGCTACAAAAAACCCAGCTATCTAAAATCCCCCCTCCCTATCCTTCAGTCCCAGTGTGGCAACACTGAAGCTTCTAAATTGGCTTCGGTCAGGTCAGTTTCAGGGTTGACAACCTTCTCTTTTCGTGATGAGCTGAGAAGAATAACTACAAAGTGATTTAAGAAGTGGTACTTTCTTGCCTAGAAGTTGGGGTCCAACCAAAAGCTATCTGGAGATTCTGCAAGCAACACAGAAATATAAATCAACCAACGGAAATAATCTAATGACTTGGATTCTTGTATCCTTGGACTTCAAGGAGATCAAATCAGTCGGCCCTAAAGGGAAGCAGTCCTGATTGCCCTTTGAAAGGACAGGTGCTGAAGCTAAAGCTAAAATGGATTGGCTACCAAAGGAGGGCTCCTTGGAGAAGATCTTGATGTTGGGAAAGATGGGAAGGCCAAAGGAGAAGGGGCAGCAGAGGATGAGATGGTTAGTAGTGACGTCAAGGCAAGGAATTTGGATGAGCTCCAGGAGAGAGCAGAGGATGGGAGGCCTGGAATGCTATGGAGGTTGTGAAGAGTTGGACACAACCTATCAGAATGGAGCTGGAAGGGACCTTGGAGGTCTTCTAGTCCAACTCCTTGCTCAAGCAGGAGACCCGATACCATTCCAGGCAATTGCCTGTCCAGTCTCTTCTTAAAAAAACCTCCAGTCACAAAGCATCCACAATGCCTGAAAGCAGGCTGTTCCAGTGATTAATTGCCCTCAATGTAGACTACAATGTAGTGACTGAACAACAAAATTGCGAGTGTTACTGATTTAATTCAAGTGCAGATTGCTGATTTGTCTCAAGGTAATATGCCTAAGAGGGACACGGTGGTTCAATGGCTAAGATGCTGAGCTTGTCGATCAGAAAGGTCGGCAGTTCGGCGGTTTGAATCCCTAGCACCGCATAACGGAGTGAGCTCCCGTTCCTTGTCCCAGCTTCTGCCAACCTAGCAGCTTGATAGCGTGTAAAAATGCAAGTAGAAAAATAGGGACCACCTTTGGTGGGAAGGGAACAGCGTTCCGTGCGCCTTTGGCGTTGAGTCATGCCAGCCACATGACCACGGAGACGTCTTTGGACAGCGCTGGCTCTTCGGCTTTGGAAACGGAGATAAGCACCGCCCCCTAGAGTCAGGAACAACTAGCACATACATGCGAGGGGAATCTTTGCCTCACCTTTAATATCTCTAGATTATTCTTGAAGGTCTTCTTTCAGGGGTCTAAGTCTACTATAACTGACTTGCCATAAAGAAACTGAATAGGTTGACTGTGATTTTTAACAGAAGCTTCCTGCCTAGACATCTAAGGTTCAAAGCTGTATACAGCTGTCCCATTAGCTCAAGGAACATACTAGACAACCTGCTGAGAAGTGAACAGAACCAACACTCAATAGTTTAGGGGATTCCCCCCCCCCCAGGTTTTTAAGGAACAGAGTAACGCCTGCAAGCTGTAGATTTAACACCACAAATAGCAAGGTTGTGAAAGGATATTGAAAAATGCAGAGTATAGATAAGGGTGCTGGATGTGGAAAGCCTGAAATGGGTGTGGTGGGTTTTGTGGTTTTGTTGGCGGGGGGACACATGGTGGCTCCCTTCTCTCTCCCGAGAATGTCCCAAGAACATACAAGATACTTAAGGTAAATCGCTTTGGTCTAACATTGTGTCAACTTCCTCATGAGCAGGAAGGGGAGCGACTCTTGGCAAGCCATGCATTTTGAGCCCATTTCTTACAGAATTGGGTTTGAGATTCTTTAACTGAACTTGCAATTCCATCGTGTTACTTCTCGTGGCATAGTCTGAGTACAGAGAAGAGCAGCAGAAATAATCAGGGAATGAAGGCTAAAACATACCAAGAACGGTTGTAGGAATTTGAATTGTCTAGTCTAACAAAGAGAAGGACCAGGGGAGACATGGTAGCAGTCTTCCAATATTTGTGGGGCGGCCACAAAGAAGAAGGAGGTCAACCTATTCTCCAAACCACTTGAGGGCAGGACAAGAAGCAACGGATGGAACCTGATCAAGCAGAGGAGCAATCTAGATCTAAGGATAAATTTCCTGATGGTGAGAACATCTAATCAGAAGTTGTAGGTGCTTCAACACTGGAGTTTTAAAAGAAGAGATTGGACAACCATTTGTCTGAAATGGTATCGGGTCTCCTGCTTGAGTAGGGGTTGGACTAGAAGACCTCCAAGGTCCCTTCCAGCTCCATTCTGATAGGTTGTGTCCAACTCTTCACAACCTCATGGACCATAGCATGCCAGGTCTCCTATCCTCCACTTTCCCCCAAAGTTTGCCAAATTCATTGCATTGATGTCACTACTAACCATCCTAAATTATGATTCAGAAACATGCATTTCCCATGGGGCGATACAAATTTGGAATGGTGAAGGGCCAACAAACCAATCTTGATTATCCCCCACTAAGTACATACTCTTTTGTGGGGGGAGGTGGAGAATATTATTTTTGTGTGTCAACAATCACATAAGGTTATTCTTTTTTCTTTCTTGACTTGGCTCAGTCCATGTTGCAACTTTTAATTTGTCTGCAGATCAATGAGAACTTTTGTCACCATTACTGAAGCTTAATTTTAATAATACAATCAATTTACAATAGAATAGAATAACAGAGTTATTCCAACAGAATTGGAAGGGACCTTGGAGGTCTTCTAGTCCAACCCCCTGCCTAGGCAGGAAACCCTATACCATTTCAGACAAATGGCTATCCAACATCCTCTTAAAGACTTCCAGTGTTGGGGCATTCACAACTTCTGGAGGCAAATTCTGTTCCACCGATTAATTGTTCTAACTGTCAGGAAGTTTCTCCTCAATTCTAAGTTGCTTCTCTCCTTGATTAGTTTCCACCTATTGCTTCTACCCCCTCAGGTGCCTTGGGAATAGCTTGACTCCCTCTTCTTTGTGGCAGCCGCTGAGATATTGGAAGACTGCTCTCATGTCTCCCCTAGTCCTTCTTTTCATTAAACTAGACCTACCCAGTTCCTGCAACCGTTCTTCATATGTTTTAGCCTCCAGTCCCCTAATCAGTGATGGGATCCTACTGGTTTGGACTGGTTCAGCTGAACCGGTAGTGGTTTGACAGCATGGGTTGCTGGAATCGGCAGTTACCAAGGCCTGCTACGCCCCTGAACCGGTTCCCCGGTCGGCGCCGTCAGGGCCGCCATCTTGTTCTTAACTTGTGAGCATGCGCAGAACAATTTTAATTGCACTGCGCATGAGCGCAAAGCACGCACAGGAGTGAATCTAACCAGTAGTGCCTGCTGGAACCAACTCATGTCCCTAATCCTCTTTGTTGCTCTTTGAGTCTCCACATCTTGTTTACATCGTGGCAATCAAAGTGGATGCCGTATTCCAAGTGTGGCCTTCCCAAGGCCTTATAAAGTGGCATTAACACTTCACGTGGTCACGTAATAAAGATGTCTATGTTTCATGATTGCTATCATAATTAGTTAATTCACACAGGAACTTACCTTTCAGTTTAGAATTTGATTAGCAAAAGTATTATTACTATTGCAACAAACTGATTTTTCGCACAAGACTGAGCTGCAGCAAAATGCATGGAGATTTGCCTTTTTATGTAGAAATTGACTGATGTATTGTACTTTTTAATTAAAAAAAAAAGACCCCTGTATTACTCTTTTTTTTTAAAAAAAAAATGCTTTTTTCTCACTTTCTTGACTCGGGGACATCTGCACCAATTTAATCTGGTTTTGATGCGTCATAAATAACACTCCAATAGAAAATATGGAGAGAAAAACCCATACTTCCTACCATAATGATTTTTTCTTTTGCACATTATAGACATAATTTCTGAAAGAGGGCAATCCATAAAAAATATGAAGAATAGGCAAAGTCCTAGATATAATTCTGCAGATGAGTTAGAATAATAATATTAAGATGCGGCTTTGCAGTCTGGAGAGAATGTTTTTAATTTGTTTACAGAAATGAATGCCCAATCTAAACAAACGGTAAATTATATTATATGTGTTGTATTGGTATCTCTCTCTCTCTCTCTCTCTCTCTTCTCTTCTCTTCTCTTCTCTTCTCTTCTCTTCTCTTCTCTTCTCTTCTCTTCTCTTCCCTCCCTCCCTCCCTCCCTCCCTCATAATCTTTCCCTCTTCTCCCTATCCCTCTCTCTAATCTTTCCCTCTTCTAGCTATTTACAGTATCTACCTATCTATCTATCTATCTATCTATCTATCTATCTATCTATCTATCTATCTATCTATCTCTATCTATCTATCTATCTATCTATCTATCTATCTATCATCTATCTATCTATCTATCTATCTATCTATCTATCTATCTATCTATCTATCTATCTATCATCTATCATCGTCTGTCTGTCTGTCTATCTATATATTATCTATCTTCTCTGTGTGTACTATCAACTATCATCTATCTTCTATATATCACCTATCATCTTTCAATCATCTGTTTCTGTCTCTCTCTCTGTTTCTCTGTCTCTCTCTGTCTCTCTCTGTCTATCTATTATCTATCTTCTCTGTGTGTACTATCAACTATCATCCGTCTATCTTCTATATGTCACCTATCATCTTTCAATCATCTCTCTCTCTCTCTCATCTCTATATTGAATAAAATGATGGATCTTCTGTTTCCTTCATTTACTTTTCTTTTAGAATCATTTGGCTAAAATTCTGACCCCCCGTGAGTGGCCTTGATTAATAAGGAACATGGAACAAAGGAGGTTTTTTGTACAGTTTGTGGTGGAATGTGACTCATTTGACAGTGTTGTCACCCACCTGTATTGGCACCACTGTGAGCAGGAGTTGTGTAACTTCCTCCTTCTGACTTCGACCTTCTGGCGGGGAAATACCCTCCCTGCCCTATAAAGAGGCTTCCTTCCTCATAGCCTCCTTCACATCTGTCAAGACCGAGAAGATGAAGCTCCTTGCAGCTGTTGGGCTGCTGCTTCTTGCGCAGAATCTGATTGCAGAAGGAACAACTACAGCAATGCCAGAAGAAGTGGTAAGAAAAGTTTGGAATTCACCTAGTCTGTAGCCTGGTGATAGTGAATTATAGTCCTAGAATGACATCCAGTTTAAGCTGAGGAAGCTCGTATCGGGCTCTTTATTTTGCAAAAAAACAGGAGCCCTGATCTGCGAGTTTATTATTCTGCAACTATCTGCTGCAGAATAGAGAATAATACAACCTTATGCCTATTTTTATCTACTCACCCGTGTGCCTCGTGCACAATATTAGAGACTGTCTCCCTGGCAAGAGTTCTTAATCCATAAATCAATGCAGGGAAGGTGAGAGTGGGATCAACGGTGGAAAAATATGTCTTTATTTCAGGTACACGCATTGATTGTTTTTTAAGTGAATAGAGCAGCCTGCCTCAGAGGGCCTCTTAGCAAGTTGACGAGAATCTTCCCATGAATGGTTATGGCAGCCAGGATTATCAAAAAGAGGAGATGAAATGAGAAAGGGATCTCGGAGTCCTAGTGGACAACCATTTAAATAGGAGCCAACACAGTTTTAGGCTACATAAACAGAGGGATAGAATCAAGATCATGTGAAGTGTTAATACCACTTTATAATGCCTTGGTAAGGCCACACTTGGAATACTGCATCCAGTTCTGGTCGCCACGATGTAGAAAAGATGTGGAGACTCTAGAAAGAGTGCAGAGAAGAGCAACAAAGAGGATTAGGGGACTGGAGGCTAAAACGTATGAAGAACGTTTGCAGGAACTGGGTATGTCTAGTTTAATGAAAAGAAGAACTAGGGGAGACATGATAGCAGTCTTCCAATATCTCAGGGGTTGCCACAAAGAAGAGGGAGTCAAGCTATTCTCCAAGGCACCTGAGGGCAGGACAAGAAGCAATGGGTGGAAACAAATCAAGGAGAGAAGCAACTTAGAACTAAGGAGAAATTTTCTGACAGTGAGAACAATTTGCCTCCAGAAGTTGTGAATGCTCCAACACTGGAGGTTTTAAAGAAGATGTTGGACAACCATTTGTCTGAAGTGGTGTCGGGTTTCCTGCCTAGGCAGAGGGTTGGACTAGAAGACCTTCAAGGTCCCTTCCAACTCCTATTCTATTCTATTCTATTCTATTCTATTCTATTCTATTCTATTCTATTCCATCCCATCCCATCCCATCCCATTCTAAATGTGCAAAGTTGTGTAATCAAAAACACACTTTATCTGGTTGTCCCAAACCCTGCAAGGATTTGTCTCTGACATGCCAAAGAATGAAACTCAACTCAAAGATATTTCTTTTTTCACGTTTCTCCAGGAAACTGAACACTGATAGAGCTGCTTTAAAGAGCTGACCCATCCTTCATGCTGTATAAGCTAGAGAAGCATGGGGTTCTCCATAAGAGGAAAGATTAGCGGCAAATTATTTAAATTTGGGAATGGGCATTGGAAAGGGAATAGAAATAGAAATAGAGTAGAATAGAATAGAAGCTATAAGGGACTTTGAAGATCTTCTAGTCCAGCCCTATGCTCAAGCAGGAGACTCTATACAATTTCAGATAACTGTTGTCCAGTCTCCTTTTAAAATCCTCCAGTGATGGAGCACTCACAATTTCTGGTGGCAAGCTGTTCCACTGGTTAAGTGTCTTCACTGTTAGGAAGTTTCTCCTTCATTCCAGGTTGCTTCTCTCCTTGATTAGTTTCCACCCATTGTTTCTTGTCTTGCCTTCTGGTGGTTTGGAAAATAGGTTGACCCCCTCCTCTCTGTGGCAGCCCCTGAGATATTGGAATATTGTTATCACATCCCTCCCTAGTCCGTATTTCTTCTAGACTAGCCAAATCCAAACCCTGCAGTCAAACCCTGCAGTTCTTCATTTGTTTTAGTCTCCAGGTCTTTGATCATCTTGGTTGCTCTTCTCTGAACTTTTTCCAAAGTCTCAACATCTTTGTTGTAGTATGATGACCAAAATTGGTTGCAGCATTTCAGGTATGGTCTTACTAGGGTTTAGTAATGTAAATTTAGGAATGTAGTTGAGTACTAGGGTTTAGGATGGGGACAAGTTAAGACCAGAGACCTGTCTTTAAGAGGAACACTGTCCCAAGTTCCAGTGCAAACTTCACATAGGAAATAAGAGAGATGGATCATCTTAGCTCTGCTCCAAGAATAATAAAAATGCATGGCATTACCTTCTCTCTTTCTCTCTCTCCATGTAAGCATCCAGCAAGCTCTTGGAGAAAAGGCAAAACCCAATGCTTGCAGTCTTTTCTCCATCAGATGATCAAATAGCCCAGCCATTGCCAGCAGGAACACTTTATGTTTGCTTATCGCTGTGTGAAGGTAGCTTTTTTATGCCCAGGATACACAAAGACAGTCACTTTGTGTAGCGCTTAAAGGCAGTGAGGTAGAAACGGCGAAACTATGAGCTTTAATCTGTTGTGAGACACAATGCCAACTGCATAAGATTGAGCATGCCTCTGTCTCTTTCCCAGCCCTGGGAGGAAGGAGGTCAGGGGGCCCTTGGTGCTCTCTGAGCTTGATGGTTTTCTTGCAGACCTTTCATGATCCAACTAGGTAACATTGCCAGTGCTAGAAGGGAATGGGGTTTGCAGAGAGGAGGAGGAGGAAGAGGAGGAGGAGAAGGAGGAGGCGGAGGAGGAAGAGGAGGAGGAGAAGAATGGTTGTTTTCTTGAAAATGTTTCATTACCCAACTAGAGAACATCATCAGTGCTACAAGGGAATGGAATTTTCAAGGAGGAGGAGGAGGAGGAGGAGGAGGAGGGGGAGGAGCTTGCTTGTTTTCTTGCAAACGTTTCATTACCCAAACTAGGTAACATCATCAGTGCTAGAAGGAAGTGGGGTTTGTGGACAGAAAGGAGGAGGAGGAAGGAGGAGGAGGACTGTAGAGTCCTCGGTGTTCTCTGAGCTTGTTTGTTTTCTGGCAGACGTTTCATTACCCACACTAGGTAACATCATCAGTGCTACAAGGAAGTGGGATTTGTAGACAGAAAGGAGGAGGAGGAAGGAGGACTGTAGAGTCCTCGGTGTTCTCTGAGCTTATTTGTTTTCTGGCAGACGTTTCATTACCCAAACTAGGTAACATCATCAGGGCCAGGATGAGGATGTCACTTCCCAAAGAAAAAGTCCAAGAAAAAAAAATTGCACAGATTTGACCAAGTAGTTGCCAGGAATCACGAAGATACAAAACAACCGTAAAAACAAACAAACAACCTTCCCAGAGATAAGTGCATCACTCCCGGCTGGGTTTGAAATGCAGAAATTCAATACTCAATGTTCCACGCTGTGCTGGCCATCAATTAAAAACAGATCAATAACGACACTTGTATCTATCTATCTATCTGTCTGTCTTCTAGTATCCATCTACAGTGCGGTATCTGCCTCCTGTATTTCCAGAGACAAAGAGTCCTGCAGAGGTAAAGTTTTAAGATTCTCTTTCCTTAAAAAAATTACAGTTTTTGCCACGAAACAGAACACTGAATGAAATAAAACTATTCAGGGTAGAGCAAAATAAGCAAGTTTATATGCCATGCAAGACTTTGTCAGGATTGAATCTGTCTGTCTGTCTGTCTGTCTACCTATCGACCTGTCTACGTCTACCTATCTACTTCTCTCGCTATATCTCTATATCTCTATCTTTCTTTCATCCATCCACCCATCCAACCACATCTGTTTCTCTCTCTATCAATCATTTCTCTCTCTCTCTCTTTACCTACCTACCTACCTACCTACCTACCTACCTACCTACCTACCTACCAACCTACCTACCTACCTACCTACCTACCATCCAATCAATCAATCAATCTACCTACCTACCTACCTACCTACCTACCTACCTACCTACCTACCTACCTACCTACCTATCTATCTATCTATCTATCTATCTATCTATCTATCTATCTATCTATCTATCTATCTATGGTTTAGGGTTTCCTACCTGAGCAGTGGGATGGAGTAGAAGACCACCAAGATCCCTTTCAACTCCGTTATTCTGTTCAGTGATGATGGCTTAAACCTTGGATAGCCTCAGTGGCTTTGTCTAATTTTATTTTTAAATGAGTCTAAGAGGCAATCCACACCACTGATTTATAGCATCATCCAGCCATCAGTGTGCTGATATATCTCCAACGTGTAGAGCCTTAATAGTGGCACCATGAAGGTGAGGCCCCTTGATAAATCACTAATACGGAAGACATCTAGGTAAGTATCATGTTGCAGAAATTCTTGCGCTGGTCATCCCAAATACGTTCTTTTTCTTTCCTTCAAAAAACATGAGAGAGAAGCAAAGAAGCTACTTGGATGACAAGTACGATGTTTTCAAGGAAAAGAACCCCAAGAGAACCCAGTTCTCTTGGAAAAAGCACCTCTGGGACAACCATGACTTGGATGTCTGAGAATCTCCATGTCAGGGTTCCAAATAGCATCCAAAATTAAATCAGAGTCCAAGACAAAGTATTGCTCAAAGTTCCAATTGATGAAGAGAGCCATGTTGGCACATCAGGGAAAACACGAATCTGAAAGCTTCCCGGTTTTCCCCACCCAGTTGAAAGTTCAAGATCTTGCCCCCACACCCACAAGCACATCCCAGGGTCCAATCTTCCATTGCCATGCTGGCAGTTCCACCCATCCAGTTCCGGTCAGGTGCAGAGGTGCAGAAAAAAAGGATGACCTTGGCTTTCTGGAAAGAATTTTGTTATGGCTATATCGCATCTCACTCCTTACAATCCCTGCTCCCATTTTCCCACGATAGAAAATGCATAGTAGAATAATAGAAATTGGGGCAGGCGAAAGATCCAAAAGAAAAGATGGCTGCAAGCTAACATTTGGAGCATCAAAGCATGCTCCCATACATCGATTCTCCATTCTTCCAAGGACATGTTTTTTCCAATAAGGAGGTTATAACGACTTTGCTGTAGTTAACACTCCATAAACTCTAGCACTGGTTCGTTCCAAAATCCATAGGAGAGAACAAATTCAACCCTTGTTTGCAATCTTGTGCATCCCAAACACACACACACACACACACACACACACACACACACACACACAGACGTATTTATTTAACAAGGACCATTTTCATTTGCTTATGGAGATTCTCCATGATCCAGATCCCGGGTGTCCCAAAAGTGCTTTTTCTGAAAGGTTTTTCTGAGTTTTCTTGTTTTTTTTCCTTTGAAAACATTTCACTTCTCATCCAAGAAACTTCTTCACTTCTCTCTTATTTTTAAGGAGAAAAAAAGAACTCAAGTAGGTAGACATAGGGCTGAGTAAAAATTTAGGTGACCACTAGAAATTCAGTTCATTGTGGGAGTTTTGAGCTCAAATTATTTCAAATTTTGAAGGGTTTTACACATCTCTAGTAGCAACTCTTCTCCCAAACACAGAAAATTACACTTAATGTGATACCTTTTCGGGTGATGTACTGCTGAGCCAGATATAAAATTAAGTAGAGGTAGAAAATTAAGTAGAGGTAGAAAATTAATTAGGGGTAGAAAATTAACTAGATGTAGAACAGAGTATTTCTGTTTTGTTTGGAATATATCTCCAGTGTCTGGAAACATTCATGTTTTCCCTTTTAAATCAGTGATATGTGCATTGATAGGATGCATTTCCTTTTAATTGCATTTTAATAAAATTCTCCAGAAACTGGTTTGAGAAGGAGAGACAAAACTCAAGTACCTTCTGGAGCCTGAAGGTCATGTTCAGCCTCAGGGAACAGGGATGTAAAGTATTTTTTTCTCCCAGCTTAAAATGGCTTAACAGTAAATATGGTGATTATATAATTATTAATCCCAAAATACTTAGGAATGACTGACCTGATGTACAGTTTATTTTCTTCAGTGGTCTAGAGGTGAAGACACTCACTTCCCATTTAGAAGGTTGAGAGATCAATCCTAGGCAAGGACAGATGTTTCTCTATCAGAGTGCAAAGAAATAATATCTGCTGTGAACTCCTTATAGGAGTCAGGAAGGGCATCCGGCCAGTAAACGCTCAGTACTATTCAGTCGCCCCGACCCCATCTCGAGAAAAGGGATTACAGGTTTATCTTTTAAAAAAAACTTAGTTTCTTTTCTTCACAGTGAACTTGGTCACCCTCGTAAGCAAAAGGAGAAGCAAAGGGTCACTAGAAGAATTCCATAGCAGAGTTTTAATAAAAGCATAGATTATATACTACCAGCCGATAACCCGGCGTTGCCTGTGTATTTATTTATAGGGGGGAAATGTCTGGACTAAATGTAATTTCTAATGTTGGATTTTCCCCCTTACCAGAATAGAATAAAACAGAATAGATTAGATTTGTCTGAAATGGTGTAGGGCAGTGATGGCAAACTTTTTTTGGCTCGTGTGCCAAAAGGCGGGGAGGTAGTGCAGGGGGGGTCACTCGTGGGCATGCCACATCCAAAATGCAATGCGTGACCCCCAGCGTGCATGCACGCATGACCAGTGCTCCCCCCATTTTTTTGCATGCTTTTTTCGCCCTCCCCAGGTTCCAGTGACTTCTGGTTTGCTCGTAGGCTTGTTTTTTGCCCTCCAGAGCCTTCAGAGAAGCCTCCGGAAGGCCACTGAAGGCTCTGTAAGGCTAAAACCTGCCCTATGAGCAAACTGGAAGTCCATTCCCAAACTTCCGCATGCGCGCTGGACAGCTGACAGGGCAACACTTTGCGTGCCCTGACAAATGACTCTGTGTGCCAACTGTGGCATGCGTGCCATAGGTTCGCCGTCCCGGGTGTAGGGTGATATTTTCACTCATAGAATTGCATCATTGCAGGCACGCACCTCAAATCCTAATCAATGTTTAGGAAAGAGCTACAAGGACACCTAGGAAAGCATGAGTGACAGAACAATTAATCCGTGGGACAACTTGCCTCCAGAAGTTATGAATGCTCCAGCACTGGAAGTTTTTAAGAAGTGATTGGAGAAGCATTTGTTTGAAATGGTCTAGGGGCTTCCTGCCTGAGCAGGGAGGTTGGACTAGAAGACCTCCAAGGTCCCTTCCAACTCTGTTATTCTGTTCAATGTTGGTGGCTTTAGGCACCACCGGCTAATGAGAAATGACATGTGGCTGGACCAAGGAAACACGTGGCCATTTAGAGACCTCACGAAGGGATTTCAATGCAAACTTTCAAGGACTGTTTTTCTGAGCAGGCCAAAAAACTGCTGAGCAGAAGCAAATAGATTGCAGGGAAGAAGGGAAATCAACGCTATAGGAAGAACAATCAGGATCTTAGCCCCCCCCCCCCCAAGTGGCAGCTGAGTTCAGCTAGATGCTCTCTCTCTCTTTCCGTCGATTGTAATAGATTAAAGTTCTCCCCACTCTGTTTTTTTTTTTGCTGCCTGCTCGGTATTGACTGCCTAAGTGAGACCATGGTGCACTAAATCAACGTAGATATATGATCCCAAGTTGCTTTCAATTAAAACTCAAACTTCTCCAATGTGGAGGAACAGGTTTTTTTTTAAACAAACAAATAAAAACAAAATAAAAACTAGTAAACTAACTACTGCAGATTCCATTATAATCTTTCAGTTTGGGGAATAGATCATTTTAAAAGCATTATTCATCGGAAAAGACTGTTTTGCTTCATGATTTTTATTGAGTTATTCTGCAAAGCATTAATCTTCGAGCTGCTTCAGATCAGAGACAGTTTGCGATGTAACAATGGCTCTAATTATTCTAGCCATGTTGTGTCTTTTTTTTATTTTTATGAATAGTGTTTTATTTATGTCTCAATAAGTTTCTAGGATTCGTGGTTGGTTTTCCCAGGGTGAGCATCCGCAAAGTGAAACGCTCTTGACTAAGTGGATTACTGAAGCTTCCCATCTTTTAAATCTTTTTTTCCAGCCATTTACCAATGTGACCGGCATTGTGGATGACCACGGAATGTGCCAATGCTCAGTTTACCTGCCTGATATGACATTTCCTGCAGAGAAAGTGGAATACCTTGAAATTCTGGCTAAGCAGCTCTCCGCCAAATTTGACAGTGAACTTTCAAAAGTAAGTGGCTTTCGCCTTTATCATTAAGAGACCGAGCCAAAGGATAGCAGATCTTGGGAGCAAGTCCTGGATGCTTAGGTAGACCTTATCAGGTGCTCTAAGGTCTTGTTTCACAGGTAGCTTCCTTGTTGCTGGAGGGATTCTTACGAAGGGAATCTGAGAAGGAATGTGGTCTCTTAATTTCTTTGCCATTGGGGGTGACAGGGCTAATTTGCATAGTCTCAACATGAGGGTGTGGAGATCTTTGTGTGTGAGTCATGGCAACGTCAAGGAAAGACAAGTTTGGAAGATGCCCAGTCACCTTGTGAGGGAGGTGAGTGGCATAATAGAGATAGATAGATAGATAGATAGATAGATAGATAGATAGATAGATAGATAGATAGATAGATAGATAGATAGATAGATATGGGGAGACATGATAGCAGTGTTCCAATATCTTAGGGGTTGCCCCAAAGAAGACGGAGTCAAACTATTCTCCAAAGCACCTGAGCGTAGAACAAGAAGCAATGGGTGGAAACTAATCAAGGAGAGAAGCAACTTAGAACTAAAGAGAAAGTTCCTGACAGTTAGAATAATTAATCAGTGGAACAGAAGTTGCCTCCAGAAGTTGTGAATGCCCCAATACTGGAAGTCTTTAAGATGTTGGATAGCCATTTGTCTGAAATGGTATAGGGTTTCCTGCCTGGGCGGGGGCTTGGACTAGAAGACCTCCAAGGTCCCTTCCAACTCTGCTATTGTATTGTATTGTATTATAAATAGATAGATAGATAGATAGATAGATAGATAGATAGATAGATAGATAGATAGATAGATAGATAGATATGATAGATAGAGATAGATAGATAGATAGCTGGATAACTGGATAGCTGGATAGAGATATAGAGATGGATGGATGGATGGATGGATACCGTAGATAGAGAGATAGACAGACAGACAGAGATGGATAGGTGGTTAGCTGGACAGACAGACAGATGATAACAGTCAGAGAGATGGATAGATGGATAGATGGATAGTTGGATGAGTGGATGGATGGATGGATGGATGGATGGATGGATAGGATAGATAGATAGATAGATAGATAGATAGATAGATAGATAGATAGCATCAAAGAAGCTAAGAACTGCCAGTTTAGAATGTTGTACTCCTTTTTCTTGAAAAGCCATGGATTTTGTAACAGTGGCCATTAACTGTGTCCAGGGGTGGGTTCCTGTTGGCATTACTACCGGTTCGGCGCCCGAAAAATGAAGCCAGGTCATGTCACACTATCTTCCTCTACTGTAGCAGCTGGAGGAACTACAACAGGATTGCAAAGACTTTGTAAAAGGGCATCCGACCCCAAAGTCCTGACCTCAACCTGGCTGCATTATCTGTGTTATTTATGTGAGAGGAAGGATGTCAGTGAGAAGCACTTAAGCCTTTTCAATTATCCATCACTCTTCCCTCTCTAAGATACCACAGGTTTCTTAAGTTGAACTTACCCAGTTCTTGGTTTTCCCCTGAATGCTAAACGCTTCCCATGTGGTGAGATGGGTAGAGGGTTTTGGGCAATTCGTACTATGGCTCTGCCTGAAGAAGGTAGATCTCTGTTATGTTATGTAGAATACACTGGCTCGGGCCTTAATGGCCCATTGACAAAGGTGTGGCAGGGATGGGTTTCTGCCTCCCTTTTAGGGGAAATATTCTGCCCTTTTCATATTCCCTAAAATATCTCATTTTCCTAGGAGAGGGGTGGGTGCTGACTCCCTACACTCTGAAGCTGAGTGACAGCCAGACGAGTTTCCTCATACCTTTTTAATTAAAACTAAGCTCCTTAGTTCCATGGTGAGTTGTTGTTGGCTCTGTGGAGTTGGCCGTTGTTTCCTTTGCAAAAAAATTCAAGGAGGAAAACCCACCCTAAATAATCCCCCAGCTCTTCAATCTCCAGAAAACATGGGTGAGAGAAGATGGGGAGTGCCCCTCGCCCCCTTCTCAGGGTATTTGAAATCGTCCGCTTGATGAAAAATAGGCAGGGTTTGCAATTAGGTGTCCAGGAGAAGTGGCTTGCTTTGCTCCAGCAACCTGGCATCGGTGGCACTGAATGAAGTGTCCTTGAATTAATCAGAAGGAAAAGACAGAGCACTCAATTATAAATTCCCGGCCATAAATATTCATAATTTTCTCACCCGGTATAATCAGAGAGACGTTTACTCATTTCGAAAGAAAAACACACACACACGCATAGAAAGAGGAAGGGACTGAAGGCGCTGGAGACTCCTGCAACCCTAATTGAAAGACTGCATATTTTTCATCCAAATATGGAAACTGAGAATTTTTAAAAAAATGGATTTTGTTTTGATCCTTACGTCGGAAGCGATGGGATGCATGTGTGTGACACGGGACAACACCCTACGACCCCCCAAAAGGTACCAGAGTTACCTATACATACCCCCATACATACATAAATAGTTACCTATACATATCCCCATAGTTACCCCCCCACAAAGGGGATGCAGTGGCTCGGTGGATAAGACGCTGAGCTGGTTGATCAGAAAGGTTGGCAGTTCAGCGGTTCGAATCCCTAGCACAGCGTAATGGAGTGAGCTCCCATAGAAAAATAGGAACCACCTTTGGTGGGAAGGGAACAGTGTTCTATGCGCCTTCAGCATTTAGTCATGCCGGCCACATAACCACAGAGATGTCTTTGGACAGCGCTGCCTCTTCGGCTTTGAAACAGAGATGAGCACCGCCCTCTAGAGGTGGGAACAACTAGCACATATGCGCGAGGGGAACCTTTACCTTTACCTACCCCCATAGTTACCCCACAAGGGGGACACGGTGGCTCAGAGGCTAAGAGGCTGAGCTTGTCAATCAGAAAGTTCGGCAGTTTAGCAGTTCAAATGCCTAGTGACGCATAATGGAGTGAGCTCCCGTTACTTGCCCCAGCTTCTGCCAACCTAGCAGTTCGAAAATACTTTTTAAAAATGCAAGTAAAAAAATAGGAACCACCTTTGATGGGAAGGGAACAGTGTTCCGTGCTCCTTCGGCATTGAATCATGCTGGCCACATGACCATGGAGACGTCTTCGGATAGTGCTGGCTCTTCGGCTTAGAAACAAAGATGAGCACTGCCCCCTAGAGTCAGGAATGACTAACACGTATGTGCGAGGGGAACCTTTGCCATTTGTCATTGCCATAGACTCCTTCAAACTCCCTTGTTTGTATTATGCGGTGGGAAACGGCCTTAGTTGCATAGAACAGCATTCGGACACGAGCGCATTGAACTTGGAGGTGCATTGTATTACTTAGGAAGGAAGTGAATGGAGCTGACAAGGAAAGCAGATTAGCAAGATGATTTATGAGTTCATCTGGGATCTTCAAATCAAAACCCTAGCCATGGCACTTCCTTTTTTAGTCAATGACTGCCCTGGCCATTCGTTTTCCCAAGAGTTCCTTCAAGAATGAAGAGAACGTTCTATTTTGCAATCTATCTCTGATAAATCTTCCCTTATAAATCAAGAGCTGAGTGAGCATGGGCCTGGAATCAGACTCAGAGACACTTTTCTAAAACGATAACTTTATTTCAGGAATAGGAATGGGGTGACTGAAGACCAGATGTCCTCTCCTTCTGCTATCCCCAGAGGTCAGAATCAGAATAGAGATGGAAGGGACCTCGGAGGTCTTCGAGTCCAGCCCCTTTTCAAGGGACATGCTCAAGAGGTCAGAATCAGGAGATACACTTGGAGGTCTTCGAGTCTCCTTCTCAAGCTATCTCCTTCTGCTATCTCCAGAGTGCAGAATCAGAATAGAGATGGAAGGGACCTTGGAGGTCCTCTAGTCCAGCCCACTTTTCAAGGGACATCCTATCCTCTCCTTCTGCTATCCCCAGAGGTCAGAATCAGAATAGAGATGGAAGGGACCTTGGAGGTCTTCTAGTCCAGCCCGCTGCTCAAGGGACACCCTATCTTCTCCTTCTGCTATCCCCAGAGGTCAGAATCAGAATAGAGATGGAAGGGACCTTGGAGGTCTTCTAGTCCAGCCCCCTGTTCAAGAGGAGCCTCTATCCTCTCCTTCTGCTATCCCCAGAGATCAGAATCGAGCTGAAAGGGATCTTGGAGGTCTTCTAGTCCAACCCCCATGTCCAGGATGTGAAGGGTCTATAGATATTTTCCCAGCCCCCTTTTTGACTCGTGCAGCGTATAGGTCCTCAATGGAAGGCAGGTTGGTAGCCATTGTTTTTTCTGCAGTTCTAATTATCTGTTGAAGTCTATGTCTGTCTTGTTCGGTTGCAGAGCCAAACCAGACATTTATAGAGGTGCAAATGACAGACTCAATCATTCCTCTGTAGAACAGAGTAATAAAAAAAACCCACCCAGCTTTGTTGCTTTGCAAATCTGTTTGGGGGCCGTTTGGGCCAAGTTGTGTGGCAAAACACACCAACCCAAACGCAGAACGCTGTGTTATCCAACATGAGCCGGTGAGGGAAATGCTTTCGGTTGCTTCGCTACGGTGGCGTCAAAGAGATTGATTTAGTTTTGACATTTTTTTTAATACGGAGAGGACAAAAAAAAAAAACACAAGAGAATTCTTTCAGGGTTGCTCATTGTATCTCAGGGTTAAGACCATTTGGAAGTGGTGTTTAATGCACATTTCTTCTGAATGAACACGCCGTTCGAGCCGCTCTTTGCCAGAAATGAGTGATTGATGCCTTTCATAAACGCATCATTCTTCTTGAAAATGGCTCGGAGACAAAAGGAGCACGAGGACACCGCTTTTATCCAAAGGGGTGTGTGTATCTGTGTGTGTCTTTTCAACCATCACAGCACAAACCATCATGTTGTGGGGGTTCTTACAACTTGTCCTATATTGCTTTTGTAATCTCTCACCGGAGTCCCTTTTGCTGAGGATTTGCTTAATGCTATTTGTTATCTTGACACGGCCATCCATTAAAAGACTTCAGTGTCTGGGGTTTGATTCTGTGCTCGGAATCGCTTAGAAGGGAAGTCAACTGCAAAGTAGACTGGCTTGAGTTTAAAGTAGATCCCTGGATGAGATTTTTAGGCATGAAGAATCAGGATCCCACGAAGACTTCTATTGAAGATGATCTGTTTGATCAAGCCTACATACATCATCATTTTTTTAGTGACCCTATAATCCCTTGCGGGGTGGAGTCTGGGCAACTGAATGGCGCTAGCAGAGTGTTTATTAGCCGGATGCCCTTCCCTGTCGCCAATATGGAGTGTTGTTCTCATTGTGCCCAGGAGGAGGAGGAAGAGGAGGAGGAGGAGAACTGGGTCGTTGGTGCTCTCTGAGCTTGGTGGTTTTCTTGTAGACATTTCATAACCCAATTAGGTAACATCATCAGTGTTAGAAGGGAATGGGGTTTGAAGAGAGGAGGAGGAGGCGGCGGAGGAGGACTGGGGAAGTCATCGGTACTCTCTGAAGTTGGTTATTTTTTTGCAGATTTCATTACCCAGCTAGGGAACATTATCAGTGCTAGAAGGGAGTGGGATTTACAGAGAGGAGGAGGTTGCAAGGAGGAGGAGGAGGAGGAGGACTTGAGGAGTCCTTGGTGCTCTCTGAGCTTGGTTGTTTTCTTGCAGACATTTCATGATGCAAACTAGGCAACATCATCAGTGCTAGAAGGGAGTGGGGTTTGCAGAGGGGAGGAGGAGGACTATGGGATCCTTGGTGCTTGTTTTCTTGCAGATGTTTCATTACCCAACTAGGTAACATCGTCAGTACTGATAAGGGTTGGGTTCATCGTCAATTTATATTCTAGTGTCTTGCCCTGTTGGTGGGGGCAATCTTAGAGGTTCTTTGATTGGGCCGTTGGCTTCTTTGGCAGTTTCTTGATTGGGGAATTGTTTGCTTCTTGATTGTTGGTCTGAAGTTGACCTTGGAGTTCATCTATGCTGATTGCTGATGGAGGGATCCTTAGACTTTTTCATTCCCTTTTTGGCTAGTCGTTTGTCTCAAGATTTTCCTAGCACTTTTGATGTGGGTTTCTTCCCCCTCAATATACAGCTAGTCTTCAACTTACGACCACAACTGACCCCAACATTTCTGTGGTTCAGTAAGCCATTTGTTAAGTGCCTCGTTTTTAGACCTTTCCTGCCTCCATTGTGGAGGAAATCACTGCGGTTGATAAGTTAGTAACCCATTTGTTAAGTGAATCTGGCTTCTCCATCACCAAAAAGGGATCATGTGACTTTGGGACATAGCAACGGACATAGATACGAGTCTGTTGACAAGTGTTTGAGTTTTGATCACACGATTGTGGGGATGCTGGGAAGGTCGTAACTGGGAAGAATGGTCATGTCACTTTTTCAGTGTCGTTGTAACTTTGAACAGTCACTAAATGAACTGTTGTGAGTCGAGGACTAGCTGTATCAAGAACCTACCCAGCCAAGATGTGTTGCTATCCCTGGAGGGAATTTGGGAAGTCAGCTACATCTTCATTAATTCATACAAAGTGGTTGATTGTTTTTGGCTTCAGGTGATGGGTCAGTGAATAAACGGGGATTTAATCTCAGGATACTAAATCTCAGTTTGGTTTTTATTGACTTCTGGTTGCAACTGTGGCTTGGGGTGAGATCATTGGTGTCCACAGAAGGGCAGGGGATTAAAATGTCAGCTGTGGCAGAGCAATGAAAGTACAAAAAAAGAGAGAGAGGGAAATCTTACATTGTAGTGCCAAAATGCACATTTATCATAATCCCAAGGGTGCTTTTTTCAGGAGGCAAGTGGACTTTCTAGAGTGGGGAGGGAATGGAGATTTTGCAGTATCCTTCCCCTGGAGTGCTGAAGGTATAAGGATATTATAGTATCCTTCCCCTGGAGTGGGGAGGGAATGGAGATTTTATAGTATCCTTCCCCTGGAGTGGGGAGGGAATGGAGATTTTGGAGTATCCTTCCCCTGGAGTGGGGAGGGAATGGGGATTTTGCAGTATCCTTCCCCTGGAGTGGGGAGGGAATTGAGATTTTGCAGTATCTTTCCCCTGGAGTGGGGAGAGAATTGAGATTTTGCAGTATCCTTCCCCTGGAGTGGGGAGGGAATGGGGATTTTGGAGTATCCTTCCCCAGGAATGGGGAGGGAATGGGGATTTTGCAGTATCTTTTCCCCTGCCACGCCCAGCAAGCCAAACCCCAGAACCGGTAGTAAAAAAAAAAAGTGAATTTCACCACTGATTCAGTTTCCCATCTCAGCCAGGAAAAGCTCTTGAACCAGCTGTGATCTGGGTGCCCTTTGATCAATTGCACGACAGCTTACCTGCTGCTTAGCATCCTTCAGGCGGCATGTCAAGCTGTTGACCTGAAAACGGTGCAGATGCAGAGCTGTAGATTTCATGGCCAATTGCCCATCCATAATCCATCATGACATCATTACGCAGAGGTACTTCTTCCCCCAAAAAGCTCCAGTCCTTTTGGAGTTGGAGATCATTCCGAGAGGATTTCTTCAGATTAACTTCTAAAAAAAGAAAGAGAAATAAAATAGCGGAGGACTTGGATTAAAAAAAACAAAACCTGGTGACATTTTGCTGCACTTTTTGTCCTCTTCGGTTACAAAAAGCGGGAAGAATGTTTGTGATAAAACGATAACGCTTTCCCCCTCCCCTCTTCTACAGATTATTTACTTTATCAAGGGTCTTTCATCTGTAATCTTAGCTATGAGTCTATAAATAAAGACTCGTTTAGCTAAGCTTCTGGGCTCAGTGGCTGCGATCGTAGTTTGATCTCAGTGAGATTCCAAAGAGACAACAAACTTTTGTCTTCTGAAAAGTATCTTCCAGAGATTGACTCCGATGGAATGCCTTTTTCTTTACCTACTTACAGGTGAGCCAGTATACCAAATTAATCGCGCTCTACGAAGAAAAGCTTCTAAATTTAACCGTCAAGATTGAGCACATGGAGATGTCTAGCATATCTTACACGGCGTTGGATTTCGAATTAATCAAACTGGAAATCACAGAGATGGAGAGGTTGATCGTCCAGCTGAAGACATCACTTACGGGAAGCAACGTGTTGGTGGAGCAGTTGTATGTCGAGGTAAAATCTTTCCTTGGGCTTTCTCTTTCGATTCGTTCGAACCTCCCGTGTCCCTCATGGAATTGCCCATTGCTTCTGAATGAATAATCAGGAGTTGGTCTGTAATTCTTTCTTTTCATTTGCTCGAGGTCACTTTTATGCTGGCCCTCCAAGAAGACAAAGATTAGAAGTTCTAAGGTTGGCAGTTCGGCAGTTTGAATCCCTAGCGCCGCCTAACGGAGTGAGCTCCCTTTACTTGTCCCAGCTTCTGCCAACCTATCAGTTCGAAAGCACATAAAAAATGCAAGTAGAAAAATAGGAGCCACCTTTGGTGGGAAGGGAACAGAGTTTCGTGCGCCTTTGGCATTGAGTCAAGCCAGCCACATGACCATGGAGACATCTTCGGACAGCGCTGGCTCTTCAGCTTTGAAACGGAGATGAGCAGTGCCCCCTAGAGTCAGGAACAATTAGCACAGATGTCCTTTACCCTTACCTTAAAGAGAAGAGTAAAAATAAATAAGACAATGGGAATGACTTAAAAACTGGGCCACATTTTGGTACAGATAAGTTCCCTGAGGATGGTGTCAGTGACCGACCCAGATTAGATCCTTCAACATTATCCAGGGACCATCTGTAGAGATTCTCAGTCATCCATCCAGAAAATGTCTCCTTATTTCCAGGTTGAATCTCTCCTTGGTCAGTTTTCATCCATTATTCCTTGTCTGGCCTTCAGGGGCTTTGGAGAAAAGCTTGACTCCCTCCTCTCTGTAGCAGCCCCTCAAATATTGGAAGACTGCTCTCATGTCTCCCTTGGTCCTTCTCTTCATTAGACTAGCCATGCCCAGTTCCTGCAACCGTTCATATGTTTTAGCCTCCAGTCCCCTCATCATCTTGGTTGCTGTTCTCTGCACTTTCTCCTAGAGTCTCAACATCTTTTTTATAGCGTGGTGACCAAAACTGGATGCAGGATTCTAGGCGTGGTCCTACTTTCTTCTTCCTCCTTTTCTTCCCTTAGAAGTCTTCTCAAGAAAAGATGTTGGATAGGATTGCATCTTGGTCTGCAACACCCCAAACTAAAAATAAAATGAAATAGAGGAAAGTTTATTTTAGAGGTGCCAAAGCTTACGGGCATTGAGGGAGAGATAGCAAGTGTGAAAATGTCCAAAACAGCTTAGGTCAGGAAGAATAAACACCAGGAGCAGGGACCAAAATCACTTAGGGATACAAGAAAGAGCATCTGGTGGAAGTTGGCTTAGTAAATAAAAGCTCCTGCTGATATAATGCATAGCTTTCTTGGAAACCATACAGAAAAGCAATTTGTTATCGCTTTTTTGTTACTGATATTGTGGAAGAAATTGGAAATTGCCCACAGAGAGGTAATATTCCTCTGATTGTCTCATGCTTGCCGTCATGTTTGAGGTTTTGTGGAATCTGTGCATTAAGAATAGTAGTTTGGTTCCAGCTTCATGGACGTATGTATGGCTGGAAAGCGGTGCTTGTTGTAGCAACAAAAATGCTGCAAGAAAGGAATATGTGCAAAAAAGAAGTTGGTTCATCAGATTAAAATATATATCACAATAACACAAACAAGAGCAAACAAATTTGGAGTTGAACGCTTATAGATCTGTGTAGCAATAGCAATAGCCTTTAGACTTAAATGCTGCTTTACCGTGCTTTACAGCCCTCTCTAAGCAGTTTACAGAGTCAGCCTCTTGACCCCAACAATCTGGGCCCTCATTTGACCCACCTCGGAAGGATGGAAGACTAAGTCAACCTTGAGCCAGTGAGATTCGAACTGCCAATTTGCAGGCAGCCAGCAGTCAGCAGCAGAAGCCTGCAGTACCACATTCTAACCGCTGTGCCACCACGGCTCTTTACAGATAGTCCTCGACTTACGACCACAACTGAGCCCAAAATTTCTGCTGTTAAGAGAAGCAGTTGTTAAGTGAGTTTTGCCCCATTTTACAACTCTTCTGGCTCCATTTGTTAAGTGAGTCGCTGCAGTTATTAAGTTAGTAACACAGTTGTTAAGGGAATCCGGCTTGACTTTGCATGTCAGAAGGTCGCAAAACGGGGAAATCACATGACACCAGGACATTGCAACTGTCATAAGTACATGCCAGTTTCCAAGCATCTGAATTTTGATCACACGATTCTGGAGAGGGCTGCAACGGTGGTAGAAGTGAAAAACGCTCGTAAGTCCCTTTTTTCAGTGATGTCTTAACTTTGAACAGTCACTAAATGAACTGTTGCAAATTGAGGTCTGCCTGTTTAGGCTCTTCAAGGCACGTTTGTGTGAAAATATGTGTGCAAGAAAGCTAAGGTTTCCCTTGAGTCAGGCTGAACCTCCTTCAGCACCTGCCAAACATCTGAAGCATTGAAAATAATCCAAATACCCATTTTTTATTTTACCCAGATTAGGAATTTGAGCGTCATGGTGAATGGACTGGAAGTGTTGGATAAGAATAACGTCCTTGCGGTTCGCCGGGAAGTCGCCGCTCTGCGGGCTAAGTTGCAAGAGTGTGAGAAGGATCGAAACCAGACCGTCCAACATCCCTACTTCCCACCTGGTGAGCAGTTTTTAAATTTGTTGAAATGGAAATGTGAGCAGCAGGGAGTGGATCCAGGGAATGAAGGTGGCCTGGGTTGCTTGCTCAGGAGTGCCTAGGACAAATCAAGAGAGGATAGTTTCCTAAATCCATATTGAAGGATCTGGGTTATGGTGTCTCCCCCATCCGTTCAACTCATGGTCTTCTCCAGTTTGCCCTTCAAGGACTGAGAAAAAAGAACATTAAAAGATCAGAATAGAACTGTGATGGCAAAGCTATGGCATGCATAGGGGGGGGGGGGATGTGGGAGATACACGAGCATGTGGGGGGGGGGGGCAGGGGGAGCGCCAGTGTGTGTGTGTGCAATGCCCCCTTGTGGTTCATTTTTGGTCCCAGGAGGCTGCAGGGATTAAAGTTTTAAGGTTTAAGGTTTATTTGGATTTATATGCCGCCTTTCTCCAAAGGACTCAGGGAGGCCTGTTAGGCCCAAAATGGGGTGCGCAGGGGGGGAGGAGGTGTCACAGCTCATGCGCAGAGAGGTCGAGGTACATGTTGGGGTGTTACACACATATTGCATTATGGGTGAGGGCACACGTGCATTTGTGCTATTGCATGCAAGCACTTTTGGTATGTGACAACAAAAAGGTTAGCCATCACTGGAATAGAATAACAGAGTTGTAAGGGATCTTGAAGGTCTTCTAGTCCAACCCCCTACCCAAGCAGGATATCCTATACCATTTCAGACAAATAGTTGTCCAATCTCTTCTTGAAAACCTCCAGTGTTGGGGCATTCACAACTTCTGGAGGCAATCCATTCCACTGATGAATTGTTTTCATTGTCATGAAATTTCTCCCCAGTTCTAAGTTGCTTCTCTCCTTCATTAGTTTCCACCCATTGCTTCTTGTCCTACCCTCAGGTGCCTTGGAAAATAGTTTGACTCCCTCTTCTTTGTGGCAACCCCTGAGATATTGGAACACTATTATCATGCCCCCCCCCTTCTCCTTCTTTTCATTAAACTAGACATCCCCAATCAATAGATTTGATTGAACAGAGTCTCCTCCAGTCTGTCTACTTTTTGGCACATTAAAATTCAGAGTTTGGTGCCAACATGGTCCTTGGTTATAATGACTGGCAATTGACAAGGTGTTTGCAAGGGGTGAGATTAAAATTATCTATTGCGGGGGAGGGGGGCTATATAAATGGAATTAATAAATTAATAAGCACTCAAGAAATAAAACACAACCAAATCCAAAGGGCAGATTAGAACCAAGAAAAAGAATGAAACTGACATGCCCATTATGCCGGAAAATAATCTGGCATAAAAAGCCAATTTAAAAAGGCTGAATAAACAAATGCAGCCAGCGCAAAATTGAAACATTCCATTTCTCCCGGCCTGAAAATTTTGAAGTTATATATGTGCCTCCTGACACTAATAGCTATTGACAGGCTATTTCCTTTATGAATTTGTTTCATCTGCTTTTAAAGCTATTAAAGTCAGCCATTATTCCTTCTTTTTTGGAAGCAAATACTGTAATTCACGTACAGGCTGTGTGATAAAGTAGCTCCTTTTGTCTTTCCCCAATCAACAACCATTTAGCAACATTGGATGACCCGCGATGTGTCTATTATGACAAAAGGATAATAAAAAGAAGCCTCCATCTATTCCCTCCACCCCGGATGGGATGCATAAATTTATACCTCTCTTTCAAGTTGCCTCTTTACATGCATTGTTTTTTTTCCCCCTCTCAGCTTAAAAGTGCCACTGGTTATAACCCTGGGGAATTGTTCCAAATTATTCCTCAGTTTGATGGTCCTTTTATGCATCTCTTAACGCATCTTCTCCAACTCTGATTGGTTGGAGACGCCGATGATAAGATCGGTGCAGAATTCTTAGCGTGTAACACACGGTAATCCACAAGCTGAAGAATTCTTTATTTGGCAGTTTTGCACCAATGTATATTCAATACGTGTGAAGTTAGCTAGATGAAGGAGAACTCATTGACCAATTGATTGCATCCCACCAAGTTCATGTTGACTTTTAGGGGCACTGGAGATAGATTTTATCCAGATCTATTTCTATCGGTTTTATCCAGATATGGCCTGGCTTTTCAGCTCTTCCAAAGGTTGAGAAGGATACATTTGCAGAATTGATTCCTGTTATCACAACTAGGAGATAAATGAATCTATGGAGATTCTCAGTCAGGGTTGTCCCAACGGTCCTTTTTTCAAGAGGCAACTGGACTTTCTTGGTTTTCTTTGTAGATGTTTTGCTTCTCATCCGAGAAGATTCTTCAGCTCTGACTGAATGGTGGAGAATGGAAAGAGTACTAATGACCAGATAACTGCAAGGAATTTAAATCCTTCCATTCCCCACCATCCAGTCAGAGCTGAAGAAGCTTCTTAGATGAGAAGTGAAATGTCTTCAAATGAAAAAACAGAAAGTCCAGTTACCTCTTGGATAAAAAACACACCTGGGAGACAGTGCTCTTTCTCTTCCTGTTCATAATTCTGAGAGTAAACCATATCGTGGGCCACATCTCGCCGTAGGCCTTGAGTTTGACACCGCTGTTCTAGTGGATTAGGTGGATGTGACTGACAAGAGATGGTCCCTCAGATAACTTGGTCCCAAGCCATGAAGACCTTTAAAGTTGACAACCAGATTGTCAATTAGGTCAATGCATTTTGTGTTGCTGTTACTCCAGGTCATATGGAGAGCATATAAACTCAACATTGGAGAAGGGGCAATTTGGCCTCACAAATTCCTGGCTTCCCCTCTGCCTATTCTTTGATCTAGATAGTTAATGAGCATTTTAAATGTCTTTGGAGGAAAGTCCTATTATATTTGTGGGGTTTTCGGTGTTCTCTGAGCTTGGTTGTTTTGTTGTAGATGTTTCATTACCCAACTAATCAGTCATCAATGCTAGAATTTTTTTAGCACTAGTGATGTTACCCAGTTGGCCAATGACATGTCTGCAAGAAAACGACCAAGTTCAGAGACACCAAGGACCAAGTTTCATTACCCAACCAATCAGTCATCAGTGCTAGAAGCTTTTAGCACTGATGATGTTACCCAGTTGGGTAATGAAACATCTGCAAGAAAACCATCAAGCTCAGAGAGCAGCAAGGACCCCACAATTCACTTCTGAGCTACCAACATTCTCTTCTATAGGTCCTAGCCTTCCAATTACCCATCATTGATTCCAGAATTCATTGGAGATGGACTTTATCAAAAATCTTGGGGGTGCAGAGGAACTGGTCACTCCTATCCATCTTTGTTGAACATCTCAAAGAGCCATATGCTTATCCCAAAGGTGCTTTTTCAAGAGGCAACTGGACTTTCTTTTTCTTTGAAGATATTTTGCTTCTCATCCAAGAAGCTTCTTCAGCTCTGAGAAGCTTCTTCAGCTTCTTGGAGGAGAAGCGAAAGGTCTTCAAAGGAAAACCAGAAAGTCCAATTGCCTCTTGAAAAAAGCACCTTTGGGACAACTAGGACCTGGAGGACTGAGAATCTCCGTAGACATTTAGCCATATATTTACTTTTCACCAAAGAAATGGATCCTGGAAGAAAGTGGGGGCAGTTGAAATAATTTTAGTAAAAAAGCTCACATAATCCCAAGAGCCAGCCCTGGAAGATATATTAGCTTCTGCATGAGAAGAAGTAAATCATGTATGTTTTCCATCCACCTTCTCTGCAACCACCGTCTTTATTATTTATATATTTTATTAGATTTATACGTCTTCCCATCTCCGATGCTTGACTCTGGGTGGCTAACAATATTAAGAATAATAAAAACATCAAAAAAGCACACACAGCAGGCAGGGAAAAAATTATAAAACCATCAATCCCTCTGCACAAGTAAAATGAAGGCTTCGTCGCATAACTGGCTCCCAGTGTTGTCCAAAGATGTGTCCAAAGACATCTCCGTGGTATTGTGGCCAACATGACTAAATGCCGAAGGTGCGCGGAACGCTGTTACCTTCCCACCAAAAGTGGTTCCTGTTTTTCTATGTTTTTACATGCTTTCGAACTGCTAGGTTGGCAGAAGCTGGGACAAGTAATACAACTCACTCTGTTGCGCAGCCCTGGGGATTCGAACCGCTGAACTGCCAACCTTTCTGATCAATAAGCTCAGCATCTTAGCCACTGAGCCACTGCGTCCCTTAGACTAGACTAGACATACCCAGTTCCTGCAACTGTTCTTCATGTGTTTTAGCTTCCAGTTCCTTAATCAACTTCCTTGCTCTTCTCTGCACACTTTCTAGAGTCTCGACACCTTTTTTACTTCTTTGAGTTGTTCTGCACCCTGGCTGGTGTGAGGTTTGATGGTGTCCAGCCATTGTGTTCTGGTTGGTTGATCGTCGCTTTTGCTCTTCTCTGCACTGTTTGTAGCATCTCAACATCATTTTAAAACTGTGGCGACCAAAACTGGATGCATGCTATTCCAAGCATGGTCTTACCCAGACGTATGATATGAACTGAATCCTAGGTTTATTCCCTTATGCCTTTAAAAAAGAACTCTTTTGAAGAGAATTGCTTGATGAAGGAATACGTGTCTCTAGAAATCCAAAAGCCACACGCCACATTTTTCTCTCCAAGGACCTTCAGATATTTTCCTAGCAGAAAAAAGAGAAAAGAAATGGGGTGGGTGGGTGGGTAAAGACCCTTTCCTTTTTTTCAAACGCAGCTTTAAACTACCTGCTTTCTAGGTGATTGTTTTATTTTCTCTTTGAAAGATGACAAACCTTTTGCCTGCTGGGTCAAAAGTGTGTAGGGAAAAAAAAAGACGACACACAGACACACAAAAGGACACTTCATTCTTTCAAAGAACGGCTAAGAAGTGTTTCAAAAAACATTTGAAAGCCATCCTTTTGAGTTCTCAAGGGGGTGACAGCATGTCAGAGGAGACTTTTATATAACTTCTCAAACATCCCCTCCTGTCTTAAAATCCTTCAAATTTAACGTTACGAAACAGTTACTCTGGGAGGAAAGTGGTAATTTATCGCCACGATTGTCTAGAATGTCTTACAACTTTTGTAAAAAATTGCAACGCTCAAATTGAGCTACAGAACCATTTTTTTTCCTAGAGGATTCATAGAAGCAGATGAATGCCTCAGGGCACCAAAGACTATAAATAGCAGAATACTAAACATCTAAATACTTAAGCCTAAGTAATTAGATTATAAACTATGTTATGAATAAAATACCACACACACCAAGTGCTAAACGAATAATACTCACTTATATCGCATCTATAAACTTGCAGTCATCCAAGAAAACAGGAAAACAACAACATAGAAAGTATAAAAAGGTATTGAGTATGAAATGAAAAGAAGGATAAGGGGTGACATGATAGCAGTCTTCCAGTATTTAAGGTTGGATAGGGTTCAGGTTATTCTCCAAAGCACCAGATTCCATGGCAAGAAGCAATGGAGGGAAACTAATCAAGGAGAGAAGCTACTTAGAAATTTCCTGACTCTTAGAACAATTAATCAGAGGAACGACTTGCCTCCAGAAGTTATGGGTGTTCCATCACTGGTGGTTTTCAAGAAGAGATGGGACAGCCATTTGTCTGGAATGGTAGCGGGTCTCCTGCTTGAGCAGGGGGTTGGATTAGATGACCTCCAAGGTCCCTTCCAACTCTGTTATTCTGTATATGTGAGACCCTAAAATTAGAAGAATATTTTTCTGGGTAAAGCAACGGCAGTTGAAAGAAAGGCTGTGACTCTCTTAGTGGCAAAAAGCCACTAAGATTGTCCTAATAATATGGGGAACTTCTATTAGTAAATCAACTTATGACAGTAGGTCACAAGTCGCTGTAGAAAGGACGTAGAAAGTGCACCCCGAGTCTCTCCATGCCAGAGGAGCAGGTTCCTGCTGCAAATGGGGGCTTTGTTATACCTGACCCCCCAAAAAATTGTAGAGGGAAGGACATAAAACTGGGCTTGACCCAAAACTCTAACTTATGTTGGGCAGATAATCCTGAAGAGGCAATGAATTTATATCATGCTAATTTATATCATGCTAATAAAGACGATAGAGGGACACGGTGGCTCAGTGGCTAAGACACTGATCATCAGAAAGGTCAGCAGTTCAGTGGTTCGAATCGAATTAAGAAGATGTTGGATAGCCATTTGTCTGAAACGGTATAGGGTTTCCTGCCGAGGCAGGGGGTTGGACTAGAAGACCTCCAAGGTCCCTTCCAACTCTGCTATTGTATTGTATTGAATCCCTAGCTCTGTGTAATGGAGTGAGCTCCCGTGACTTGTCCCAGCTTCTGCCAACCTAGCAGTTCGAAAGCAGGTAAAAAATGCAAGTAGAAAAATAGGGACCACTTTGGTGGGAAGGGAACAGTGTTCCGGGGGCCTTCAGCATTGAGTCATGCTGGCCACATGACCACGGAGACGTCTTCGGACAGCTCTGGCTCTTCGGCTTTGAAATGGAGATGAGCTCCGCCCCCTAGAGTCAGGAATGACTAGCACAGATGTGCAAGGTGTACCTTTACCTTTAATAAAGACGATCTAGTTTCCCCCTCTCCCCTTTGCCTGGAGAGCCACGATGAAGACCTGCAGTTCAATCGTGACTCTTTCTAACACCACGCCAGGAGAGTTGAATCCAAGATGACCTAGATAATTTTGAATCTGACTTTTTGAAAATAGGGGGGCGGGGGAAGTCATCCAGCTGGACTATGACTGCCAGAGAGATGCCGTAAAAGAGAAGCTCATATTAATGTCCCATATACAGGGTGGATTTCAGGCAGATGAGCTGTATTCGAAAATTGGTCTGGCAAAGGATTTGTATGCCTTTTGTAGGTGAATTCTGTTTTCTTCCTTCTGAATTGAGATATCTGCAGATTCAGGGGGATAAAAATAAATAAATAAAGGAGAAGCAGAAGGCTTTGTTAGACTTATTAATAACACATGAAAATGCTTCCCTGCGCAGGGAGGAATTTTGCATAGATAGATTCTCTCTTTGTGAAGGGTTTGTTTATCTGTTTGCAGCCAGAACCTCATGCAGGCAGGGAAGAATTTTTTCGGTAATGGTGATGAGGTGAGCTTTGCGCTGATTTTAGCAAACAGATTTTCTGCCTCCCACTCTCCCACCCACCCACTGGCTTCTCCTGTTTTGATAATCAGTGCATCTATGCAATCTCCCTCTTCCCCCTCCCCTTATTTACAGCTGATTGGATATACTAAATTAAAGGAGACACCCAACCATATTGTCCATTTTTCCTATCCTGGAACCAGACAGTTGAAGCCAAATGTTCAGAGTGCGTCCCACCCAACCACCCCCCTTTCTACTCTGTTGTTAAGAAAATCCTTTTTGCTAAATTTCTTCTCTTGGGGAATCGGATGGAGGAAAGGTTACACCTGGTTGTTTTGCATTCTAAGGAGCAGCTCTGAATCCTCTCCATTTTGCATTCCCTCTTTGAACAGGTGAGCACATAGTTAAGTACATTCTCCAAATAGCCATAAACCTGCTCCCCTGCCAGCTGATTTCTTTTGGCTACCGTTGGCTTTAAGGTTCCTGGAAGGTTTATTATTTCTGAACCATGCTGAGTCTTTATGCTTTGTCCTAGTTCCAAGGCGTGGCTTTTCTTCCTCTTTCTTTTCTTGACAATTTGGCGGTGGGCGCAAAAAGGTGCCAGGTCACCCCAGTGCTATCTAAGCTGATAAATCTAATGAGAATATGTGAAGCTAATGACTACAGCAGAGGTTTTACAAAAAACAGTTTGTGAAAAATAGCCAAGCTGTTGTGGCCCTACCGGTGGAGCTGGCGGCAGATTTGGACAGTGAGGAGGTTGGGGAGGAAGATGGGCTAGTCTTGAAGTCTGGGGGAGGCTCTGGTGAGGGCTCTGGGTCGGAGGCAGAGAGGGGGCCAGGGCCGTCTGAAAGTTATCAGCTGCCTTCAGAGTCAGACATCAGTGGGGCAGAAGAACAGCTGGAGCCTATTCCCAAGGTGTGCATGCACAGAGTTGCCAGACGAAGGGAACAGCTAAGGAACAAGGGTCGATTTGGGAGTAAGCAAGGCCACAGGTGGACGATGAATGGCCCCTCCCATAGGGAATAAAAGAGGAGCAAAAGGGGAGTGGAGTTTACAGGAGGCAATTAGTTCATCCCTGCATTCTTGCCTCTGAAAGATTGAGGCATCTGAAAGATATTGGCTTGGCCACTCTCCAAGCCTGATCAAGGTAGGTAATTGTGGACTATTTTGAAAGTCTGTGGGACTTTGCTGGAGAGCAATTCACTGTAAATTAAATAAAAGGGGATTATCGGGACGAGGACTCGGCTTTGTGCTGCTGGGAAAGCCTAGGTCAGAACAATACGTTTCTCCCGTGGTTCTCTCCCATCGAGGGGATTAGCTAGGTTTGCAGTGATGTTGAAGCAAAACGGGTCCTTCTCTCCTTTGTACTTGCTCAATGCTCACTCAGGGAGCGAAACAGTCTTTGGCAGATGCCAAATTACATTTGCTTTCTGCAGTGTCTTTTGGCCATTCCTTGACACTTCCATCTGTTCCACAAAGCAGTGCAGCCTTTTGCCAAGAGAATGCATGATTGTCACCATTCTGACGTCAAAGCTTTTCCCTGCTTTCGTTCTTAATGGTCATTGGTTTCTAGGCTCCTGCAGAACGGTTCATCTGTGGGTCCTTTTGTAAGTTGAGGGGCTATTAAATCAATATTCTACAGGTTGTAGTTCAGCCACTAAATCATGTTAGAATAGAATAGAATAATAGAGTTGGAAGGGACCTTGGAGGCCTTTTAGTCCAACCCCCTGCTTAGGGAGGAAACCCTACACCACTTCAGACAAATGGTTATCCAACATGTTCTTACATTGTGCTAACATTTCTGAATCCCACCCCTGAAGATATATACAGTTTTTGAGCTACCTTCATGGGTCCTTTATTCAAAAACGATCTCTTTCTGTCAGTTAAAAGGAGTGGAATCAAACAATCCTAGAGGTTGTTTGCCAGTAGAAAGGCTTCAACCCCTGTTCTCTGGATCTTCTGTGTACATATCCCAGGAAAACAACCTGTGTTCCCACTTCAACTCCCTGCAATCCTTACATTTCAGCCACCTGCGTTCTATTGCAATAGGGTATGTCTAGTTTAATGAAAAGAAGGACTAGGGGAGACATGATACAATGCAATACAATAATAATGCAATAGCAGAGTAGGAAGGGACCTTGGAGGTCTTCTAGTCCAACCCCCTGCCTAGGCAGGAAACCCTATACCGTTTCCGACAAATGGCTATCCAACATCTTCTTAAAGACTTCCAGTGTTGGGGCATTCACAACTTCTGGAGGCAAGCTGTTCTACTGATTAATTGTTCTAACTGTCAGGAAATTTCTCCTCAGTTCTAGGTTGCTCCTCTCCTTGATTAGTTTCCACCCATTGCTTCTTGTTCTACCCTCAGGTGCCTTGGAGAATAGCTTGACTCCCTCTTCTTTGTGGCAACCCCTGAGATATTGGAAGACTGTTATCATGTCTCCCCTTGTCCTTCTTTCTATTAAACTAGACATACCAAGTTCCTGCAACCGTTCTTCCTATGTTTTAGCCTCCAGTCCCCATATCATCTTTGTTGCTCTTCTCTGCATTCTTTCTAGAGTCTCAACATCTTTTTTTTTACATTGTGGTGACCAAAACTGGATGCTGTATTCCAAGTGTGGCCTTACCAAATCTGACTCTTTGCAACCCCGTGGACCATAGCATGCCTCTCCTCCACTGTCTTGTAGAGTTTGCCCAAATTGATATGCATTGTGTTGGTGATACTATCTAGCCACCTCATCCACTCTTCTCCTCTTCTCCTTTGGCCTTCCATCTTTCCTGAGATCAGGGTGTTTTCCACGGAGTCCTCTCATCTCCTTTGGTGGCCAGTGGAGGGCAGGTGTCCCACTGCCTCCTGGAGTTTGACCATTGCATTGAGGACACCATCTAACCATCTCATCCTCTGCCATATCCTTCTCCTTTGGCTTTCCATCTTTCCCAACATCAGGGGCTTCTCCAAGGAGACCTCTCTTCTCATTTGGTGGCCAGTGTTATGCTATGCCTATAAAAACCATTCACACTGCCAGGCATTCGATCCTGACCAGCTCAAGGTTGACTCAGCCTTCCATCCTTTTGAAGTCAGTAAAATGAGGACCCAGATTGTTGGGGGCAATGTGCTGACTGTGTAAACCACTGAGAGGGTGCTATAAAGTGGCATATAATTCTCAGTAATATTTCCACTGCTATTGCTGTCATGGTGTTGTCCAAAATATGAGTCCTACTCATCTTTTTCTACATATCTGCTCTGGGTTAACCAGGCATGAAACCATGGAAAGTGAAGTCTACATATTTAGGGAACATCATTGATTTATGCCACGGAGGTTCAGTTCTTGGTTATTGACCCTTGTGGGTGAAACTTTCCAATATTTCTCTGTCAGCATTCAAGTTATCTTGTGTTTGGATTTTGAGCTACAACAGGGTGGGCATCAACACAATGGTTACAGTACACAGAGAATTACATTTTGAAAAGAAGTGAGAAATGTTGACATTTATTTATTTGTTTATTTAATTTGTCAAATGTGTTTGAGATAACAGGTATAAGTATGAAACGACATGAGCACATGAAATGAGTACAAGTAGATGGGGACGGTAGGAGAGGGACGGTAGGCACGCTGGTGTGCTTATGCATGCCCCCTTTACGGACCTCTTAGGAATGGGGTGAGGTCCACAGTAGATAATTTAAGGTGGAAGCTGTGTGGGTTTGAGGATGTAACAACAGGGTCAGGTAGAGCATTCCAGGCGTTGACCACTCTGTTGCTGAAGTTGTATTTCCTGCAATCGGGTTTGGAGCAGTTTACCTTGAGTTTGTATCGATTGTTTGCCCGCGTACTATTGTGGTTGAAGCTGAAGTAGTCCTTGACAGGTAGGACGTTGTAGCAGACAATTTTGTGTACTATGCTAAGGTCTGACCCTAGGTTGTGTAGTTCCAGGTTGTCGAAGCCCAAAATTTCAAGTCTGGTGGCCTAAGGGATCCTATTGTGAGCAGAAGAATGGAGTACTCTTCTCGTGAAATACCTATGGACACGCTCAATCATATTAAAACACAGTGTAGATTCCAGGCAGAAGAGCTGTATTCGAAGTTTGGTCTGGCAAAGGTTTTGTATGCCCTCCTGTAGTGCTACAGGAGAAGAAGCTTCGCAAAATTAGGTTAATAATTCATGTCATAAGCGTTTGTCTATTTCCTGTTTGAATTGGTGCTTTCATTGCATTCCTCAACCTGAAGTTCCAGTTCATTAGGCTTACATTAAACAAAATTAATCATCCTACAACCTTTGAAACCTGTACAGGAAATGGTTGCTACGTTTGTCTAGCATACTGTTTTTCCACTTAAGGTAAAGGCCATTTCCGAAAGTATTTATTATTTCTGTTAATGAAAGCAAAGTCTAAATTAGATATTAAAACTTACACTGTGCCTGATACTAAATCAAATAAATTTATCACTTTAATCATTCGTGGATTACTCCATAAATTTTTTAAAAAAATCAGCCAGAAGTGTTTCGGTGTGAGATCACTTTAAAGGAAAGAATTCTTGTTACTTTAATGTAATAAAAATCTCATGGCTAAATAGATGATTTTTTTTTTTAAATTTATGAAACAAGGCATGAATTATTAAACCAAAACCAGGCCAAGCGCTTAGCTTAGTGACATGAAAAATCGTGCCAGACTAAATCTATTTGACTGCCTGTGACATTTACTTTTTTACCTGAACAGCAGGATACAGGTGTTTCCTTTTAAGTATATTTTTTAGATTTATGCAAGTCATTAATAAGCCTTTAATTTGAAAAGAACGTTACTGATTTAGGAATATTAATTCAGTCAATGTGTTGACAGTTAAGGACAAACTATAAATTACGACGGCAATATTACCTGATATCTCGGCTGTCTAAAAGGCTGCTATTGATTTAAAAGCTAGTAAGCTGCAAGGCATTTAGCCATAAACCTGGCTCATAAAATGACTGTAATCTGTATTGGCTTTTTTATTGTGCTGATGGAGGTATATTCAGAAAAGAATGTATGCCAAAAGCTAATGTTGATTACATAGAGATCCAGAAGTGTGAAGAATATGAATTTGGAAGACCCTACTCATGAATTTACTAAAGGTAAAGGTTCCCCTCGCACATATGTGCTAGTTATATCTGACTCTAGGGGGCGGTGCTCAGCTCTATTTCAAAGCCAGAGAGCCAGCGCTGTCTGAAGACGTCTCCGTGGTCATGTGGCCGGCATGACTCAACGCCGAAGGCGCATGGAACGCTGTTTCCTTCCCACCAAAGGTGGTTCCTATTTTTCTACTTGTATTGTTTACCTGCTTTCGAACTGCTAGGTTGGCAGAAGCTGGGACAAGCCACGGGAGCTCATTCCGTTACGCAGCGCTAGGGATTCGAACCGCCGAACTGCCGACCCTTCTGATCAACAAGCTTAGTGCTCTCTTGGTACTCTCTGGTTGGCAGAAGCTGGGACAAGTCATGGGAGCTCATTGCGTTACGCAGCGCTAGGGATTCGAACCGCCGAACTGCCGAACTTTCTGATCAACAAGCTCAGTGCCTGAGCCCCTGAGCCACCGTGTCCCTATGAATTTACTAGGATGCCCTAACTCCTTTACTTAGTTTACTTTACTTATTAATTTACTTTACTTTACTTATTAATTAGTATTAATACTGCAGGTAGTTTTCAAACTACGACCACAATTGAGCTCAACATTGCTCAGCCAGACAGTTGTTAAATGTTGGTCACCTTTTACGACCTTTCTTGCTCCAGGGGTTAAGTGAATGGCCGCAGGGTTTTTTTTTAAAGTTAGTGACATAGTTGTTGTGTGAATCTGGTTTCCCCGTTGCCTTTGCTGGTCAGAAAGTCACAAAGGTGAATCATGTGACTCCGGGACACTGCAACTGTCTTTGAAGAGGTTTCGCTTCTCATCCAAGAAGTTTCTTCAGTTCTAAGCTGAAGATGCTTCTTGGATGAGAAAAATTTTGGGGAAATTTTGTCAATAGACATTAAATCCTTATGGACACCCCCCCCCCCAATTTGGTATTTATATTTGGGTTTCAACCTTTCTTCTTCTTCTTCTTCTTCTTCTTCTTCTTCTTCTTCTTCTTCTTCTTCTTCTTCTTCTTCTTCTTCTTCTTCTTCTTCTTCTTCTTCTTCTTCTTCTTCTTCTTCTTCTTCTTCTCCTCCTCCTCCTCCTCCTCCTCCTCCTCCTCCTCCTCCTCTTCCTCTTCCTCTTCCTCCTCCTTTTCTCTTACTCTTTCTGATTCTTTTCCTCCTCCTTCTTACAGAATACAGAATAACTTGAGTTGAAAGGGACCTTGGAGGTCTTCTAGTCCAACCTCTTGCTGAAGCAGGAGACCTCATAGCATGCCAGACAAATGGTTGCCCAATCTCTTCTTGAAAAGCTCCAGTGATGGAGCACCCACAACTTCTGGTGGCAAGCTGTTCTCACTATCAGGACATTTCTCCTTAGTTCTAGGTTGCTTCTCTCCTTGGTAAGCTTCCATCCATGACTTCCTCTCCTCCTCCTCCTCCTCCTCCTCCTCCTCCTAGCCATTGTCTATGCACTACGGGATGAAGGCCTCTTCCACATGTTTCCAACCCTGAGCTTTCTTTTGCCAATTGGGCCAGCCATCCCTGCTGTTGTCATCTCTCCATCAAGTTCCATTCCATGACCACCTTGTTCCACCTCAATGGTGGGTTCCTACCGGTTCGGACCGGTTCGGCTGAGTAGGTAGTAACTTGGTCTGCCATGCCCTCCAACTGGTTCTATTGGCGGTGGCGCCATCTTGATTTTCGTTTCTGTGTATGCGCAGAACAATCTTCACTGGAAAAAAAATCAATTTCCCCCCTCCCTTTTTTTAAGGCAGACCTTTTTAGGTGCAAATGTGCACACATGCATTTGCGCAAAAAAAAAAAAAAAAAAAAGTGCGCCGAACCAGCAATAATGGTGGCAGGAATCCACCCCTGGTCCACCTGCCATCAGTTCTCCTCACTCCTTTTCCATTTCAATTCTTTTTCTTTTTTGATGGCATGGTATACTTTCCTTTGTTCCTTCCATGCGTGGGTCTTTCTATCTTGTCTTGTGATGCCGAGCATGGATCTTTGCGCCACTCGTAGCTTCTTTATTGATTGTGAGATTATTCAACCTATAAACTGAGGTAAATATCTGTTGCAAACATCACAGGCCACAGATACCTACCGAAACTGAAGAGAAGCCCTGAGCTAATTCCTTTATAATTCATGGATGCTTTTTTTTTTCTTTACATATCAAACTTCTCTTGATTTCCCTCACCTGCTAATGCAGAACTCTGTAGTGCATGCCAATTGTAGAGAGAGAGAGGAGAATGAAATGAATCATAGTTCAACTGCTTATTATAAAAGCACTCAACAGAGTATACGCATTTGACTCTCATCTTTCCCAAAGGTGAATTTTGATCGATAGACAAAAAAAAAAAAAAAAAAAAAGAAGAAGAAGATACCTCAGGTCTATTTCTTAACTGCAATAGATCCACAAACTGGGAAACTTCTGAGATACAAATTGACAGTTTTGGTCACGAAGCTCCCTGTAAGCATCAAAGGCCAGTAATGCACTCATCCATTGGACGTCATGGCAGTGTATAAAGGAAAACAATTCCTCCGGTTCTTCCTGTAGCTCCAGCAGAAAAATCGATGTCAGAGCTCCCCTGTTTTTGGCTGGCGTTATGATGCCAGATCAGATGCATTGGATGTATTGAGAGAAGACAAGAGAGGCCATTATGGTAGCTTTATCCTAGAGAGAGAGATCAAAAGAGAGAGATCATTAAGATAGCTACATCCCAGGATTCATTGAGAGAAGACAAGAGAGATCATTAAGATAGCTTCATCCCCGGATTTACTGAGAGAAGAAAACGAGAGACCATTGTGATAGCTTCATCCCAGGATTCATTGAGAGAAGACAAGAGAGATCATTAAGTTAGCTTCATCCCCGGATTCATTGAGACAAGAAAAAGAGAGACCATTGTGATAGCTTCATTCCTGGATTCATTGAGAGAAGACAAGAGAGACCATTAAGATAGCTACATCCCTGGATTCATTGAGAGAAGACAAGAGAGATCATTAAGATAGCTTCATCCCTGGATTCTTTGAGATAAAAAAAGAGAGAGCATTATGATAGCATCATCCCCGGATTCATTGAGGCAAGAAAAAGAGAGACCATTATAATAGCTTCATCCCAGGATTCATTGAGAGAAGACTAGAGAGATCATTATGGTAGCTTCATCCCAGTATTCATTCCAACAGTTGGAACTACATCCAATAGCAATAGCAATAGCACTTAGATTTATATACCACTTCACAGTGCTTTACAGCCCTCTCTAAGCAGTTTACAGAGTCAGCCTCTTGCCCCCCAAAATGTGGGTCCTCATTTTACCCACCTTGGAAGGATAAAAGGCTGAGTAAACCTTGAGCCTGGTGAGATTTGAACTGCCAAATTGCTGGCAGCCGCCAGTCAGCAGAAGTAGCCTGCAGTACTGCACTCTAACCTCTGTGCCACCTCAGCTCAAACACAGACATAAATTATATGATAGTCAATAGATGTCTCTGGAGATTCTCAATCACCCAGGTCATGATTGTCCCAAAGGTGCTTTTTTCAAGGGGCAACTGGACGTTGTTTTTCCATGAAGACATTTTGACTGAATGGTGGAGAATGGGAGGATTTATATTCCTGGGAGTCATCTAGCCATCTAGAATATAAATCCTTCCATCCTCCACCATCCAGTCAGACACTGAAGAAGCTTCTTGGATGAGAAGCAAAATGTCTTCAAAGAAAAACCAGAAAATCCAGTTGCCTCTTGAAAAAAAAAGCACCACATTTAGGATAGTCAATGGAGTTTTTAAAAAACCCAAAGAAATTATCAGAATCCCACAGACTAAGAGTAGGGGAAAAACACCATCCCTACCCTCTAATTCATATCTCTACTCTGTCCACTGTGGTCTTTGCATGACTAAAAAAATTCCAAGATTTCGGAGGTAAAAAGAAAAAGTCCTTTGTAAGTTTGACGGGGGAAAATCACAGCGAGAAAAGTGATGTTAAATTGGAGAAAAACGGTTAAGAGATGGCACAAGGCTAAAGAGAAGCGATGATGATGATGATGATGATGATGATGATGATGTTAGCCATTCAGTTATGTCTAACTTTAGGTGACTCTCTACCAGATCTCTCCACGTCTTCTGATCTTGCGCTGCTTCTTTAAATTGTTCTGTGCCCAGGCTAGTGTGAGCTTTGAATGGATCCAGCCATTGTGTTCTGGCTGGGTGATTGCCTCTTTTGCATAGTCTATAAATGTTCACGTCTATGTGTCTGTCGATGGCTGATTTGTCAGAGTGCCACGCTTTTAGAAATTCCCTGGCATTTTTGGGCTTTGGCTTGGTCTAGGATGGTCACATTTTCCCCAATTGAAACTAGGGTTCAATCTGTCTATAGGTTGTGAAATTAAAGATGTTTCAACTTCTTTTGCTGGCCTGGTTTCCTTTTACCTCTAATTGTTTCAAATGCAATTGCGTTCTCCAGTAAATTCCCTCACACAACATGGCCAAAGTAAGTCATGATGTTGTCTTCCAGTGATGTGTCTGTATTCTTCAGTCCTTGTTTGTTAGTCACTTTGCTATCCAAGGAATACACAGCAGTTTTCTCCAGCAGCACAGCTCAAACGAATCAACTTTCTCCCCCCCCTCTTTTTCAAGCTCCACTTTCATAACCATAGGTTGTTTCTTCTTCTTCTTCTTCTTCTTCTTCTTCTTCTTCTTCTTCTTCTTCTTCTTCTTCTTCTTCTTCTTCTTCTTCTTCTTCTTCTTCTTCTTCTTCTTCTTCTTCTTCTTCTCCTCCTCCTCCTCCTCCTCCTCCTCCTCCTCCTCCTCCTCCTCCTCCTCCTCCTCCTCCTTCCTCCTCCTCCTCCTTGCAAATCCCATCCCTTCTAGCACTGATGATGTTCTCTAGTTGAGTAATGAAACATCTGCAAGAAAACAACCAATCTTCCTCCTCCTCCTCCTCCTCCTCCTCCTCCTCCTCCTCCTCCTCCTCCTCCTCCTCCTCCTCCTCCTCCTCCTCTCCTCCTTCTTCCATATCCAATATCAGCCATTAGCGATCATATTTGCGATCATATTTTTATCAACAGCCGTACGAAAAAGTGCTGTTGAGTTTTGTCCAAACCACTCCCTTAGATTTTGAAGCCATGATATTCTTCTTCTGCCTGGACCTCGTTTGCCTTCAATCTTTCCTTGGAGAATTAAGTAAAGAATGTCGTATTTTGTCAGGTGTCTCATCACATGTCCAAAATATTCTAATTTTCACTTTCTAATGGTTTTGATGATTTTCCTTGGCTTTCCCAGGTGGCTTATCACCTCCTCATTTCTGATTTTCTCAACTGCACTTACACATAACAGCTGCCTATAAATCCACATTGCAAATGCTTCTCACCCCTTCAAGTGGCTTTCTCTCTGAGACCAACTCTACACTCACTAGAGCAAGGTAGAAAAGATGTAGCATCTGAACAAGCCTGATTTTGAATCTTAGGCTTATGTATAGGTAGCTACGATGCTACCTATAGATCAGGAGTGTCCAAACTTGGGAACTTTAAGACTTGTGGACTTCAACTCCTAGAATTCCCCAGCCAGCATGGTCTTCCCCAGCCAGCATGGTCTCCCCAGTCCACAAGTCTTAAAGTTCCCAAGTTTGGACACCCCTGCTATAGATAGATAGTCACCAAAGCAGCAGGCATGAGCTTGAATGGACTCAGAGGATGGTAGAGGACAGGAAGGCCTGGAGGAACATTGTCCATGGGGTCGCGATGGGTCGGACACGACTTCGCAACTGACAACAACAATAGGTAGCTACAGGGAATATCAGGGAATATTCTGGATGTCAGGCCTGGAAACCAAAGACATGAATTTGTTTGTAATCTCCCACATGTAAATATTCTGGGTTTTTTCCCCTCCTTCTTCTCCTTGATTATAGGAAACTGTGGTCATGGCCCGATTGCAAACATCAGCCAACCATACGTGATCCAGCTGAATTGGAGAGGGTTTTCCTACAAATATGGGGCCTGGGGAAGATACTCCTCTCCTCTTAGCCCTGGAAAAGAGATGTATTGGGTTGCACCTCTAAACCCAGAAGGAAGATACCTGGAATATTATCGACTCCATGATTCCTATGATGACTTATTGCTCTTCAAATACTCCAAGGAATACCAAGTTAAGTACGGCGAAGGCAGTGGAATGGCTGTGTATAACAATAATATGTACTATAATGTGTATTCCTCAAGAGACATGGGCAAGATAGATTTGGCCACCAATAGGTTGCTGTTGAGGAAGCCTCTCCCAAATGCCGTGTACAACAATCGCTTCTCCTACGCAGGGGTTGCTTGGCAAGACTTAGATTTTGCCGTGGATGAGAATGAGTTGTGGGTGATTTACTCCACTGAAGCCAGCCAAGGTAACATTGTCATTAGCAAGATTAACGAAACGACTCTGGATGTGCTCAACACGTGGCAAACGAAGCAGTATAAGCCCGCGGTCTCTAATGCTTTTATTATATGCGGGGTGCTCTATGCAACCAGGCCTCTCAACACGCGGAAAGAAGAGATATTTTACTCCTTTGATACCAACACTGGGAAAGAAGGGAGACTGAGCATTATTGTCGATAAAGTGCTAGAAACCATTCAGAGCATCAACTACAGCCCGTTAGATAGGAGGCTGTACGTCTACAACGATGGTTACCTGGTTCGCTACGACTTAAATTTCAAGCCCCTTCCCTTAGCGTAATTTTCCCAGGGAGATTAAAAGCTCTCACTCTCCAAATCCTGCAAAATATTGAGAAATCCAAGGGCAAAGAGGAACAAAGATTGGATCCATTGGCAAATCATCATCACGCATAGCAAAGGGAGTGGTGCGGTGGCTTAGGGGTGGAGCTCTCGCCTCAGAACCAGGAGGTGGTGAGTTCAATCCTAGGTAGAGGGAGATATTTCTCTCTCTGGGCACTCTGAGAATTTATCTGCTGAACAAAACTCCTCATTGGCGACAGGAAGGGCATCTGGCCATTAAAACACTCTGCTAGCGCCATTCGGTTGGCCATGCTCCACCCCGCAAAGGGATTATGGCAGGGGTGTCCAAACTTGGGAACTTTAAGACTTGTGGACTTCAACTCCCAGAATTCTGGGAGTTGAAGTCCACAAGTCTTAAAGTTCCCAAGTTTGGACGCCCCTGGATTATGGGGTCATTAAAAGATTATGATGATGATGATGATCAAACATAGCAAAGAAAATTGGCTGATCCCTTCATTAAAATTATATATATAATTTTTATATATATAATTATATATATAAAAAGCCAAAAACAGGATTTGGGTAGAGTAGAGATGATATAATCAGTGTATCACGAGAGAGTTGAAAAAAATTGCCCCCACCCCCACCCAATTGTGTGTTTTTAACAGGGGTTATACACCGCTGTTTTCTGAAAGAAAACCAATCCAAATTGATCTACTTTGGGGCCAAATTTGGCACAGGTTTTTGGTGAGAACTGTTTTTTTGTGAAAAGAGGCTTAGAGTTTTATTGATATTCAACCCGAGAGACCTAATTGGTTTCAGATCCAGTGGCTTCCTAATTTTGCTGGTCTTCATTCCTTGATTATGTTTTTTTTTAATACCACAAAGTGTCATGGAAACACATAACCGTTTGATTACTTTATAGTCCAGTGTGTGGCGTGAACTTATTAAAAAAAGGTCAAACCAGCTTCAGCGTGTTGGGTTAAGACTGCAACCTCAATAGCCTATATTTTTAGGCAGACGGGACAATCCATTTTAGTAGATTCACATAAAAGAACTGATCAGTTTCATTAGAAAAAAAAAGTCTGGATAGTTCTCAACTTATGGCCACAATTGAGCGCAAAATTTCTGTTGTTAAGCAAGACGTTTGTTCAGTGCGTTTTGCCCCATTTTGCGACTTTTCCTGCCACGGTTGATAAGTCAGTCACATGGTTGTTAAGCGAATCCCCTTGACTTTGCTCGTGAAAAGGGGATCAACTGACCCCGGGGCACAGGAACCGTCGTAAGTATAAAGCAGTTGCATAGCACTTAAATTTTGATCACATGATCCTGGGGATGCAGCAAAGGTCAATAACTGTGAAAAACGGTTGTTAAGTCACATTTTTCAACTTTGAACAGCCACTAAACGAACTCCTGTAAGTCGAGGACTACCTGGACTTAAATTAGGATCATTGCCTTGAGTGGCATCCATTGGGTGGTTTGGGGATTAAGCTAAGATGGCGGTGTGAAGGGCCGGGGCTTCAATCATGCTGCCATGACAACCATTTTGAGCCTGAGGCAGACTGGTCCCCTTCAGTTGTATTAGCATCTCTCTGTCTAGATCCACCAATTTTCGGGAATTGTTGTGTATATTTGAGAATGCATAAAATGTAATGTGGTTTTTTTTTCCTGGAATGAATAAAAATAAAAACAATGCCTTCATCTTAGCCACAGGATTTTTTGAAATCTGTCTGTCTGTCTGTCTGTCTGTCTGTCTGTCTGTCTGTGTATCTGTCTGTGTATCTATCTATCTATCTATCTATCTATCTATCTATCTATCTATCTATCTATCTATCATCTATCTATCTATCTATCTATCTATCTATCTATCTATCTATCTATCTATCTATCTATCTCTATCTATCATCTATCTATCTATCTATCTATCTCTCTATCTATCTATCTATCTATCTATCTATCTATCTATCTATCTATCTATCTTTATCTCTATCCCTATCTCTGTCTGTCTGTCTGTCTGTACGTCCATCCATCCGTCCGTCCATCCATCCATCCATCCATCCATCCATCCATCCATCCATCCATCCATCCATCCATCCATGTCTATCCCTATCCCTATCCCTATCCCTATCCCTATCCCTATCCCTATCCCTATCCCTATCCCTATCCCTATCCCTATCCCTATCCCTATCCCTATCCCTATCCCTATCCCTATATCTATCTATCTATCTATCTATCTATCTATCTATCTATCTATCTATCTATCTATCTATCTATCTATCTATCTATCTATCTATCTATCTATCTATCTATCTATCTATCTATCTATCTATCTATCTATCTATCTATCTATCTATCTATCTATCTATCTATCTATCTATCTATCTATCTATTTATCTATCATCTTCTTTCTTTCTTTCTTTCTTTCTTTCTTTCTTTCTTTCTTTCTTTCTTTCTTTCTTTCTTTCTTTCTTTCTTTCTTTCTCTCCACTCCACCATCCAAATAAATGGATATTTTCTTTGTGGGCTTAACATTTCTCCTCTCAGGGGCAAAAACCGGCTTCTTCCATTACTCCAACCTTCAGAATTGCAATCACGGCTTGCTGAGAAAATGTGTTTCTATCGCAATGTGTGTGCTGTCTGCCTCGGTCACAGTCTGAATGTGTGTCAGGGGTTCCGACAGGGTGGAATTTACAACTCTTCTTTGCCATGGAGTAAAAGGGCCTCCTGGGGCGTTCTTGAAACATTCCTGGGGAATTAAGGCGAACGGCACAGCAAGCTCTTTCATTTCAGTGGGGTTTGCTTAAGAAACCTCTCAGGGCGTGTGTGTGTGTCATGTTGTTTGCAAAATGTCAGCCTTGCCGTAGGTTTGTGCAAAGCTATTCCTTCCCCTGTGCTTCTCCATTTTGCTGAGAACGTAAAAACAATGGCTCCTGGAAGGTTTAATTGGGGATTCGCTTAACGTTTCTTCTGGCCAATCGAAGCGCCGTAACGGAATAACAGAATTGGAAGGGACCTTGGAGGCCTTCGACTCCAACCTTCTCCTCAAGCAGGAGACCCTATACCACTTCAGACAAAATGATTTGCGTCAGGGTTCCGAGTAACAGCCCATATGAAATCAAAACTCCAAGGCAGGGTTCCTCAAAGTATAGATTTATTAAAGGTAAAGGTTCTCCTTGCACTTATGTGCTAGTTGTTCCTGACTCTAGGGGGCAGTGCTCATCTCCGTTTCAAAGCCAAAGAGCCGGCGCTGTCCGAAGACGTCTCCGTGGTCATTTGGCTGGCATGACTAAATGCCAAAGGTGCACAGGACACTGTTACCTTCCCACCAAAGGTGGCTCCTGTTTTTCTATTTTTACTGCTTTCGAACTGCTAGGTTGGGAGAAGCTGGGACAAGTAACGGGGGCTCACTCTGTTATGCAGCGCTAGGGATTTGAACTGCTGAACTGCTGATCGACAAGCTCAGTGTCTTAGCCACTGAGCCACCACATTCCTCCTTCCCTCATTACACACAGCCATCACATGCTCCAATCAGGTCTTTCTCCCCATCCCGGATGCCTCCCATCCATGCCCCTACAAGTGCTGGTGAGAGTGTCCTTGGTTCCCAGGAGAAAGGATGTTATTTTGGCTACATATCCCCCCTCAGCTATCTCTACTCCCCCTCTCCGTTTCCCACAGCTCCATCCAGGCGCTCAAAGATGGCTTCAGGGTTGACAGATCGTCTCAACTCTTAAAAACCTCCAGTGAAGGGAGGACCCACAACTTCTGAAGGCAAGCTGTACCACTGGTTAACTTTTCTCACAATTAATTGTTCTCACAATCAGGAAATTTATCCTTCGTTCTAGGCTGGATCTCTAATCAAGGAGTAGAAGCAACTTAGAACTGAGGAGAAATTTCCTGACAGAACAATTAATCAGCGGAACAACTTGCCTTCAGGAGTTGTGAATGCTCCAACACTGGAAGTTTTCAAGATAATCATTTGGATAACCATTTGTCTGAAATGGTATAGGAGTTTCCCGTCTAAGCAGGGGGCTGGACTAGAAGACCTCCAAGGTCCCTTCCAACTCTGTTATTCTGTTATTCTCTTTAATGAATAACAGAATAACATACTTGGAAGGGACCTTGGAGGTCTTCTAGTCGAATCTTCTTCTTAAGCAGGAGACCCTCTACCATTTCAGACAAAATGACTCTCTGATCCTTTCTTTAAATCCTCCAGTGAAGGAGGTCCAACAACCTCTGAAGGCAAGCTGTTGCACTGGTAGATTGTTCTCACAGAGTTGGAAGGAGTCCAAACCTCTTTTCATACTATTTCACATAGGTGGCTATCTAGAGAAGCATGGGGTCCCCATAAGAGGTAAGATGAATAGACTAGAATAGAATAGGAAATAGAATAGGAAATAGAATAGGAAATAGACTAGAATAGACTAGAATATTTGGAAGGGATCTTGGAGGTCTTCTAGTCCAGCCCCCTGCTCAAGCAGTAGTTCCGGTACCATTTCAGACAAGTGATTGTCCAGTCTCTTCTTAAAAGCCTCCAGTGATGGAACACCCATGATTTCTTGTGGCACGCTGTTCCACTGGTTGATTATCCTCGCTGTTAGGAAGTTTTTTCTTAATTCCAGGTTGCTTCTCTCCTTGCTTAGTTTCCATCCATTCTTTGTTGTCTTGCCTTCTGGCACTTTGGAAAATCGGTTGGCCCCTATTTTTTTTAATTTTGACCCCTACTCAAAATAAATAATAAATATTTATCATTTCATTTCGATCCCTAGTCTTGTTCAGAGGAATCTCATGAATGTTGTAAAAGTCCACTCTAACATTCAACATCGAAATGGGACTATGTCACAGCTATCCATTTCGAAGTGCTAAGATATTTGTAATGCCATGTTAGCTTTCATCCTGCCCCAGGGATGAAGGGGCTAATCCTTTTAAATTGCTGGCCAGAGAATGCTTATGTTGCACAATATTTTGTCCTAAGAAATGGGCTCCCCTGCCATTTGCATTTTTCTCTTTGACAGTTAGCAAGGTGATGTAATCTGATTTACAAGGACGGCTGCTGCCATCCTTCTCGTGTTCTTCACTCAGAGCATGTTCAAAAGTGATTTAGTTGTACCAGGAATCTTAGAACATTACCGGCATTGGAAGTTTTGTTTCGCGCCTATTTCATTTTTTAACCATTTAGTCGCACCCGACTCTTGGTGGTTTGATAGGCAACTGTTCTCCATGCCAACTTGTCAAGCACAGCTTCTTTCAGTTGCTGTCTGTTCGACTTTGTTTCTACAAACTTTAGATATTAATCAAAGCATTATTAATCCAACATAATAGAATTATTTCTGATAAGCTCCTCTCCTTTCTATCCTCATGAATAGAATAGAATAGAATGTAGAAGAATGGAATGGAATATAGAAATAGAATAGGATGGAATGAAATAGAGTAGAATAGAGTAGAGTAGAATAGAATAGAATAGAATAGAACAGAATAGAATGTAAAAGAATGGAATGGAATATAGAAATAGAATAGGATGGAATGAAAGAGTAGAGTAGAGTAGAGTAGAGTAGAGTAGAGTAGAGTAGAACAGAACAGAACAGAACAGAATTATGGGATATGGGATATGGGATATGGGATATGGAATTGACTAGGAATATGGAATGGAAAGGAATGGAACTGAATGGTATAGAATGGAATGGAATAACATAGAACAGAATATAGAAAATGAATAGAATGGAATGGAATAGAATGTAGAAATAGAATAGGATGGAATGGAATAGAGTATAAGAATGGAATAGGATAGGATAGGATAGGATAGAATAAAATAGAATAGAAAATATGGAATGAAATGGGACAGAATGAGATGGGGTAGGATAGAATAAAGAAAATGAAAAGAATAGGATGGAATGGAAAATAGAAAGAATAGGATAGAATAGGTTGAAATGGAATAGAACAGAGTTGAGGAGAACAGAATGGAACGGAATGGAATGGAATAACATAGAATATAGAAAATGAATGGAATGGAATGGAATGGAATAGAACAGAACAGATATTGTATTATTGTTTTTATTGGCCAAGTGTGACTGGACACACAAGGAATTTGTCTCCAGTGCATAAGTTCTCAGGGTACATACGTACATGCAACAAGTGACAAATCATGATCATAATCATAAAATATAATCATCATACATAAATCATAATCTACAACACAGTGAAAGTCATAGGACACTAAATAAAAGCCATCTACATAAATCACGAGATACAAATAACAAATTGGTTGCCATAAAATGCTAAAAGAAGAGGTAACAGGAAAGATAGAGAAGGAGAATAGTAACACAGCCCAGGCACCCAAGTGTGGGAATTAGTTGTTTAGCAGAGTGATGGCACGTGGGGGAAAAAAAAACTGTCCTTGTGTTTAGTTGTTTTGTCATGCAACGCCCTGTAGCATCGCCTGGAGGGGAGAAGCTGAAACAGTTAAACGTCCAGGATACGAGGGGCGTGTAGATATTTTGTATGTGGTTTGATGTTGTCAAGCCAGCGTGTTCTCAGCTTGCTCCTTCTTGTTCCACTAACCATTCCTAGCTTTCTCCAATGAATTTGCAAGCAGGATGGGGCCAAAGTAAATCAGAGGTAGTCTTGTGATCTTAGCTTCCAGTTGTGTGTCAGGTTTTACACAATTTAACACCTCTCCGTTAGTTACTCTGTCTGTCCTGTGCACTCCTGCAATTTCATAAGGTTTTTGCTCCAGAGAGAATAAGATTCCTTTTATTCAAAACAAGCACATTCTCATCTTTCATTGTGTTTTTGTGTATGTATGTGTGTGAGTGCGTGCAAGGATTTCTAATATTTCCTGGTTAGTTTTTAACCTGATAAATAGTCGCTATCATTCCTGAATGCTCCTGATTTGAAAGGCTAAAATTATCCTCTTCCTCTGCTTTGCAGGAGTTGTTTCCAGCACGTTACAGTCTGCCCTATAAATTCCACATAATGACTAATAAAATAATAATAATAATAAACCCCCAAACAAAAGTACTTCCATAATCAAACACAGATGTTGTGTCAGCTTGGGGAAGTAAGTACATTTACATAAAATGTAACGCTTTGCATAATTCATGTTGAATGTAATACTAATAGTATTTGTAATAACTTGGAATTGCGTGTGAGCTTTTATATTTTAGAAACTAAATACTGTACTACTTATAGGGTTCTCTTTCGTTCCTTCCTTCCTTCATTCCCTCCTTCCTTCCTTCCTCTTTCCCTTCTTCCTTCCCCTCCTTCCTTTCCTCTCTTCTTCCTTCCTTCTTTCTTCCCTCCCTTCCATTCCCATCAACTTCCTTCCTTTCCCTCCTTCCTTCCCTCCCTTCTTCCTCCCTTCCTTCCCTCCCTCCCTCCTTTTCACATCACCTTCCTTTCCCTCTTCCTATTCTCCCTTCCCTCTCTCCCTCCTTTCCTCCCTCCCTCCATCCTTCCCTCCCTTCCCTCCCTCCCCCTCCTTTCTTCCCTTTTCCCTCACTTACCTACCTACCTACCTACATATCTTCCTTCCCTCCTTCCTTCCTTCCTTCCTTCCTTCCTTCCTTCCTTCCTTCCTTCCTTCCCTCCCTCCCTCCCTCCCTCCCTCCCTTTCCCATCCCCTCCCTCCTCTTTCAGTCTACTAAACAAAAGAGACAAAGTGGGGTCCTTTAGCAAGGCGAGCAGATTCTGACAGCTGGTCTGGGAAATAACAGTCATTCAGCTTGGCCAATTTTCATTTCAAGCAGTGACATTCACACACGCTGGACTCAGCTCTTCAAGTGATTCCTGGGAACAAAACAAAAAACCCAGAAAGGGAAGCAGATGTTTTTGGAGCCTGATGTCAGCAAATATGCAGTGCCGTCTCTTAGCAAGACGGGCAAATACTCTTCCCTTCAGTTCTGCAGGTGCATTGTGGGAGAATCTCTTGACTGGACCAACTTGGGCCAGAAGAATTGGCTAGGAAAGCCACAGCTTTCTCCTCCTCTCCCATTCTAATTGGATGTGAATTGTCTCCATTCCATACGTCCCTTCACTTATACATTATGAAATAGTCCCATTTCGATTCTAGGATGACCTCCTTCAAACATATTTCCATCGTTTTCTTGGCAGCAATAATAAAATGGGATTTCTTTCTTTCTCTCTCTCTCTCTCTCTTTTTGTACATTTCTTATTCTACCGTCCTTGTGTTCCCTGGTGGTCTTTGTTTACTCAACCACAGGTGGTCAGTGGTGGGATTCAGTCGGTTCGCACCTATTGGGGAGAACCGGTTGTTAACTTTCTAAGCAGTTGGGAGAACTGGTTGTTGGAAGAAATCTCATCTTTATTGCCCTGCTTACAGAAACTGCCTCTCTGGTTAACCCCTATTCCATTGTCACAGCTAAGGCCAAGCGCCCATGAGTGACATTGAGTTGGCCACACCCACCCAGTCATATGACCACTGAGCCCCACCTACCCAGATAGTTATTAAGCAAAGAACCGGTTGTTAAATTATTTGAATCTCACCACTGCAGGGAGTCCTCGATTGAACCCAAATTGCTAAGCGAGACATTTGTTCAGTGAGTCTTGCTCCATTTAACGACCTTTTTTGTCAAAGTTGTTAAGTGAATCCCTGCAGTTGTTAAGTCAAGTAACACGGTTGTGAAGTGAATCTGGATTCACCCTGGACTTGGCTCGTTCAAAGGTTGCAAAAGGGGATCAGGTTGACTCCAGACTCTGCAACCGTCGTAAATATGAGTTGGGTGCCAAGCAATTTGACCGAACTAGGTAACATCATCAGTGCTAGGAGGAAGGGGAGTTTTTGAAGAGGAGGAGGAGGAGGAGGAGGAGGAGGGCTGTGGGATCCTTGGTGCTCTCTGAGCTTGCTTGTTTTCTTGCAGACGTTTCATGACCAAACTAAGTAACATCATCAGTGCTAGAAGGGAGTGGGGTTTGTGGAGGAGGAGGAGGAGGAGGAGGAGGAGGAGGAGGAGGAGGAGGAGGAGGAGGAGGAGGAGGAGGAGGAGGAGGAGGAAGACTGTAGGCTCGGTGCTCCCTGAGCTTGCTTCCTTTCTTGCAGATGTTTCATGACCCAACTAGCTAACAGCATCAATAACTGTTAACCAATATTGGTTTTCTTGGTTGCCTGTTCAGTATACACAACTGAATGCTCAGCCTGAGTTCTGGGATTGATAAGCCCTTTCTTCCCAAATTAGAACAGCTTGATTTAATTTCTTTTTACTCCTCTGAGTATGGACGTCACGGCAGTCCTAACCACCAGCAATGCAAGCAATATTATGAGGAAATTGTGTGTGTGATGTGGGTAGATAGGACCATCCGGTGTGATAGGAGAATGGTGGATAACACAGACACTTCACAATCTTATTTTCCCGTTTTCCCGTCTTGTTTTGGCAGCCTCCTCCTGCTGCTTCTCCTCCTCGTTACTTCTGCGGCTTCTCCAACCTCAGCCTGGGCATGTCGTTAACATAAGGATTTCGTCTTGAGTGTTTAGCTGCAACATCCTCTCCTTATCCTTCCTGCAGAAGGCAACAACAGGAGCGGTTGAAACACCAACGGGGAGCAACATCAGTAGCTCTGAACCTGGCCTTTTGCTGCATTGTGTTTTTCCCACGACACGGGTAGAATGCCAACTATTTGGGGGGGTGGGGAATGCTTGGACCGACAATGCACTTCGAGGCCATTGTGTAAACATTCCGCCTGGAAATTGCCTTTTCAATAGCAATACTCCCCGTAATGCGATGTTTAAATTTCATAAGTTCGCCCTCATATTTATAATGGGCCTGAGCAAAGACATTGCATAGAAATAACGTATTATTTTCTTCCTTTCCATCGCTGAATTTTAATATTTGCTGAAGTCAAGGAACTTTCAGCCGCGTAGTTGGTGCAAGAAAAAAATAATAATATTGTATTTTCCGAAATAGCTTTGTGGCCCGGATTTACTACTGGAACAAGCAGTTCTAATTTTGTAGAACAACTTTATGAAAATCTCTGGCAAGTGGTAATTTGCTTGAAATATGAATACCCTTTCTTTAGTTTTAAAGCTTGCAATCCTTGGTGACCCATAGATTTGAGCAAATATCTCCAGCCATAAAGCACTTTTATGTGTAGTCTAGGAATTATTTTTATTAGTCTTATTACCATCGCTATTATTAAGATAAGGAGATGAGTGATGCAATGCTGAAATAGCGGAAATAGATTTTGTGGTTCGGTGAACGAGTCAGGTGTGATCTCATGGACCACAGCATGCCATCCTGTGTTGTCTCAAAGAGCTTGCCCAAATTCACGTTTACTATGTCAATGGCCATATCCAGGGGTGGGATTGAAAAACTCTAGCAATTGGTGGTCTGCCTGGTTGCTGGAAGGGCGTGGCCATGGGGGGTATGGCCAACTCGGCCTCCTGCACCACGGCAGGGGGGGCATTTTCACCCTTCCCAGGCTCCGGAGGCTTTCCCTGAGCCTCCAGGAGGATGAAAACTGCTTCCCCTGGGCTCCAGAGGCCCTCTGGAGGTTGGAAACAGGCCCAATTCCGAACTTTCAGAATTTCCAGGAGGCCCGTTTTTCGTTCTCCCAGAGCCGCCATGTGGCTCTTGCACTTACCTGGCATGATGAATGGGCTGCATGGAGACTCCTGGGAGGGGCGGGGTGGGGTGGGCAGGGCCAGCCAGTCCTTCCAACTACCTGTTTGGTGAACCATATGTAAAATTAGCATCCAGTTCGCCCGAACTGTTCTGAACTAGCTGAATCTCACAGCTGACCCTGTCTAACCATTACAGTCTCTGATATCCCATTACTGTCTGCAATGATCTTGGAGTCCAACAACACAAAATATTCTATTTCTTCCTCTCCTATTTGCCAGAAAGTGAGGGGACCAGATGCCTTGATCTTAGGGTTTTTTTTTTTCAAAGAAGGAGCTCCGCTAATATTTGGTGACATATTGAGAATCAGAATCAGAACAGAGCTGGAAGGGACCTTGGAAGTCTTCTAGTCCAGCCCCCTGCTCAAGCAGGAGATCCTATACCACTGAAGATATAAGGGAAAGAATTAAGAAATACTTAATACTTGAAAGTGAGCCCTAATACACTGAGATGAGGTGGCACAGTGGTTAGAGTGCAGTATTGCCAGCAGTTTGGCAGTTCGAATCTCACCAGGCTCAATGTCATCCTCCCATCCTTCCGAGGTGGGTAAAATGGGGACCCAGATTGTTGACTCTGTAAACCTCTTAGAGAGGGCTGTAAAGCACTATGATGCAGTATGTAAGTCTAAGTGTTATTGCCCATCCATCCATCCATCCATCCAGCCATAGTTAGAATTCAGTATTGCAGGCTGACTCTGCCCACAGTCAGGAGTTTGATCCAGCCGTCCATTCTTCCAAGGTGGGTAAAATGAGGACCCAAATTGTTGGGGGAAAGATGCTGACTCTGTAAAATGCTTAGAGAGGATTGTAAAACCACTGTGAAGTGAGATATAAGTCTGTTCCTATTGCTAATATGCTAGGATATTCCCAGTGCAACAAACACTAAATATCACTTTAATATGGATGGTTTCTTTAATTATCTGGTGGGACCATCATGATTTAAAGGAATTCAGCACTGGATAAGGGAAAGAAACAAACATATTGATTCCTAAATAGCCTTGTGACATCATTCATGGTCCCTCCTTGCCTTGAATCAATCACAGGGGAAGGAAGCAACATAGCCTCCCAAATCTGCAGCATGCAGGGGGGAAATTCTGGAAAAACCTGTTCAGAGCAGTTGTAGCTGAAAAAGTACAATCAAGGATGTGTGCGCCTTGGGCTGTCCCCACTAACTGCAATGTTTGGAAGATAAGCTCTCACTGGTAGCAAGCACAAGTAGGGAAAGCAGAAGTGAGCCACCCTTATTGTGGACAAGGATTGAAAGACTTTGGACATCAGTTTCATCTCGAAGGTCAGCAGAGTGAATTTAAACTATGGAATCATATGTAGGTTTTCTTAAAACATGCACTTTATAACTCATAAAAGCAAATCCGAAGTGTTAATACCACTATATAATGCCTTGGTAAGGCCACACTCAGAATACTGCATTCAGTTTTGGTCGCCACAATGTGGAAAAGAGGTGGAGACTCTAGAAAGAGTGCAGAGAAGAGCAGCAATGAGGATTAGGGGACTGGAGACTAAAACATATGAAGAACGGTTGCAGGAACTGGGTAGGTCTAGTTGAATGAAAAGAAGGACTAGGGGAGACATGATAGCAGTCTTCCAATATCTCAGGGGTTGCCCCAAAGAAGAGGGAGTCAAGCTATTCTCCAAAGCACCTGAGTGTAGAATAAGAAGCAATGGGTGGAAACTAATCAAGGAGAGAAGCAACCTGGAATTAAGGACAAACTTCCTAACAGCGAGAACAATGAACCAGTGGAATAACTTGCCTTACTTGCTTTACTTGTTGTAAATGTTCCAACACTGGAAGTTCCTAAGAAGATGTTGGATAACCATTTGTCTGAAATAGTGGGTTTCCTTCCTAATCAAAGGTTTGGACTAGAAGACCTCCAAGGTCCCTTCCAACTCTGTCATTCTATTGTATTCTAAATCCACGGAAGGGATTTATTTCTCTGCGTAGGTTTAGTAAACACTTTTGGCTATTCCCTCTAGGTCTTTATGGCCAGGTAGAAAGCAGAAGTAATTCATCTAGTTCATCAAAAGATGTTGACCCAGAGAAAGAGTGCAGATAAGAACAATAAAGGTGATTAAGAGTCTGGAGGCTAAAACATATCAAGAACGGTGGTGGGAACTGGGCATGTCCAGTTTAATGAAAACAAGCTCTCCTGTAAGGTGATGTATAGGTGATAGATATATATACCTGCGTGATAATATGCAGCACTGTTTTCTGAAGAGGAAACTAGCTGAGACTGAGTGGGCGTGGTCATGAGTGACATCAAGTTGGCCACGCCTACTCAGTCAGAAGACCCCACCACCAAGCCACGCCCACAGAACCGGTAGTAAAAAAAATTGAATTTCACCACACTGGTTGGAGGGCTAATCCTACCTTTGTTGGATCTTGGGTGAGGGCATTTGCCTATGAATAGACTTAGCTATCTCTTTATCTCTTAAGTTGGGGACATCTGCTGTGGGCTATTGAGGATGGTGTGGGGTATTAAGAGTGAATCTGTTTCCTGCCTAAAAACATGTGTCTTCATTTCTCATCCAGGGAAATATAATATTCTGCCTTTTTAATATTTCCTAGAATATTTGATGTACCTAGGAAAGGGATGGGTGCTACAGTATAGCACAGATTGCTGCCTGTGGAACTCTCAACTGCTGATGGGCTTTTGCAGAGAAGAGCAACAAAGATGAGGGGACTGGAGACTAAAACATATGAAGAACGGTTGCAAGAACTGGGTATGTTTATCTTAAGAGAAAGAAGGACTAGGGGAGACATGATAGCAGTGTTCCAATATCTCAGGGGTTTCTACAAAGAAGAGGGAGTCAAACTATTATCCAAGGCACCTGAGGGTAGAACAAGAGAAGCAACTTAGAACTGAGGAGAAATTTCCTGACAGTGAGAACAATTAACCAGTGGAACTACTTGCCTCCAGAAGTTGTGAATGCCCCAACACTGGAAGAATGTTTAAGAGTATGTTGGATAGCGGAGTTCCGGTTCCGGCGGCGGCGGCGACGGGCAGCTCTTTGCCCGCTCCGGCTCCCCGGTGGGCTTCCCCACTCCTTGGGGGGCACAGGACACCCCGCAGAGGGGTCCTGCCGGAGGGGCGGCATCGCAGAGGACTCCTGCAGCGGCGGCGGCCGGCGGGAGGTCTCTTGCGCGCCCAAGGCACCGGGGAGCAAGCTCGGAGGGTGCTTCGCGTTCCTGCGCCTCGCGCCTCGCTATAAGCCGACCGGAGAATGCAACAATTGAAGGAAGCAGCTGCAGTGCGGTGAGGTTGCTTCTCTCTTCATCCCTTATTCTGCATGAAGAATTACGCAGCTTTTTAAAACTTTAAAATAACTTTCGGAGCATTTTGGAGGTGCGGCTGGAGGGAGGGGTTTCCCCCCCCCCTTGGACAAGCGGCGAGGAACAATTTTGCTCTCAGCCCCCGGGGAAGGAGGATGGGGGAGAGCCAACGAATGAAGCCTCACTCAGGCTGAGATGATTTTCTTTTCAATTTAATCCTATATATTACAGTGATTTGAGGACTTTTGGAACTTTTTAAAACTTTGTTATGCCTCTGTGCCCAAAACTGGCAGGGCAAGATGGCACACTTCCGTTGTCTTTATGAACTGTGAAACCTGACTCCACCTTTAAAATTCAGGCTTCTGGTCTTTGTCTCCGTGTCTCCCAGAGGAATCTCTTGTGGATTGGTATTTTTTAAACTTTCTAGGGGAAATTCTCTATCTATTGCCAGACTTATTGGAGAGATTCTCTTCTGCCTGGTTCTTCTGCTCCCGGATTCACCTGGCTACCCTTCTTTTCTAACTGTTTATTTCATATTTGGACTGAACTTCTAACGTTATAAAGGATGGCACCCAAAAGACCCCCTCCTGGAAAACCTGGTTTTGCCACTTCTGCTCCAACATCTGCAACATCCAGTCCAGCCACACAGTCAAAGATAACAGAACTGATGCAACATAAGACTACAGAGATGGACTTTCAACAAATGCTTCAACAAATTTTACAGGGCCAGGAGGAAATAAAGAAACAGCTAAGGGAAATGAAAGATGAAATTAAAGAAAATCAAGCCCAAATATATAAGAACTCACAAAGACTGAATCTTGTGGAAGGGGGGGTGGAGGAGGTGAGGGGGGGGGGTAGAAGCTGTGCAGAAAGGGAACAAAGATCTTGACATCCAACACATGAAAATAGAATTTGAGAGAATGTCCTATTACCTTAGATTTCAAAATGTTATAGAAGAAGATGGGGAAAACATAAGGGACATCATGATAAACATCCTGGCTGACTATACACACAAAGAAAAACAACAGATGGGGTGGGATATAGACCTGGTTTATAGAGTGAACTCAGCTTATGCTAGAACTCACAATGTACCCAGGGAGGTTCACATTAAATTTCTTAGAAAAAGCACAAGAGATGAAATTCTGGGTGTACAAAGGGGGCAAGCATTGACATATCATGATATTGAGATAACCATTCTGAAGCAGATCCCTAAGAAGATTAGAGAAAAAAGGAAGAATTATTCGCAATTAGCGAATAAATTATACCAGAAAGGGGTGTGGTTTAGATGGTTGATGCCTAAAGGTATGCTGATATTCTGGGAGGAGACAAGAATTAGAATCAATTCACCCATAGAGGCGCAGGCCTTTATGGAAAAAAACAGAACACTCCTAGAAAAAACACGAGACACTACAGCGGACACGCAGGACACGGGAGGGGCCAGAGCTCTGCCAGTGGAGGGAGATGGGGCAATAGCAAGAAGACTCAGATCACAAAAATAAACAAGAAAATCATATTATTATAAACTGACCGAAAGTGATAATGGAATTATATCTGGATTTTATACTGTAATGTCTAATCTGATTGAATTTAGTAATAGAACTAATATGCTGATTGTAATTAATTATATACCAATGCATTATATATAAATGTATACTATGAGTATGGAGAGAGGGGCGCCTGTCACACTTTGCAACTGCCATAATTTGTATACCTGTCCATTTACCCTTTTCCCTATAAATGTTGAAAAACCAATAAAAAATTTTGTTAAAAAAAAAAAGAGTATGTTGGATAGCCATTTGTCTGAAATGGTATAGGGCCATGATGGCGAACCCATGGCACGCGTGCCACAAGTGGCATGCGGAGCCATTTGTCAGGGCACGCGAGGCGCTGCCCTGTCAGCTGACAAGCGCGCATGCGCGCGCTGACCAGCTGAGTTCACCTTTTTAAAAGCTATTTTTCGCTTTCCCCAGGCTCCAGAGGCTTTATAGGAGCCTGGGGAGGGCGAAAAGAGCCTCCCCCGCCCTCCCGGAGGCTTCAGGGACCGTCCGAGGCTTCCCTGATGCCTTCGGAGCGCTTAAAACCGGTTTGCTCGGAGGGTGGTTTTAAGCGCTCTGAAGGCTTCAGGGACCGTCCGAGGCTTCCCTGATGCCTTCGGAGTGCTTAAAACGACCCTCTGAGCAACCCGGAAGTCCGATTTGCTCGGAGGGTGGTTTTAAAGCGTTCCGAAGGCTTCAGGGACCGTCTGAGGCTTCCCTGATGCCTTCGGAGCGCTTAAAACCACCCTCCGAGCAACCCGGAAGTCCGATTTGCTCGGAGGGTGGTTTTAAGCGCTCTGAAGGCTTCAGGGAAGCCTCCGGACAGTCCCTGAAGCCTCTGGAGGGCCTCCGGGGGGTCAGGGGAGGCTCTTTTTGCCATCCCCAGGCTCCTATAAAGCCCCTGGAGCCTGGGGAGGGAAAAAAATGTAAAAATGGGGGGTTCGCGCGTTGTGTGCGCATGCGCACTGGGGGGGGTCGTGCGTTGTATTATGGGTGCGGCACGCCCGCACTCAACCCCCCTGCACTCCCTCCACTTGTGGCACGTGAGCCAAAAAAGGTTCACCATCACTGGTATAGGGTTTCCTGCCTAGGCAGGGGGTTGGACTAGAAGACCTCCAAGGTCCCTTCCAACTCTGCTATTGTATATTTGTATATTTATTTGTATTTTGAAATGGAAAGGAAATTTCAGGATCCAGTTTGTTCAGCTCTTGGTTGACAAATATATCTGCTTTCATTAAGCAGATGCAACATATTAAAAAAAACACTCCTGGTATAGAGACTAAAAAAAGTGAGTTTGAGAGAGGTGACGAAGGTCTGTGGCCAAAGCAAGAAGGGTTAAACCATTTTTTAAAGTCAAGAATGTGTCCAGATGAGGTTCAGAAGTGACACGTCTTAAAATCTGGAAGCCCATTGCATTCCGTATTTCTTCAGAGTTCTTTTATTTATTCATCATCTTAGTTATGCGCCACCAGTTTTATTAAATAAGTGATACAAAGAGAGAGAGGGGGAAATTGCTTACCTCAAGTGTTTTGCCACAAACATGTTGGAGAGGAGGAGGAGGAGGAGGAGGAGGAGGAGGAGGAGGAGGAGGAGGAGGAGGAGAACGGAGAACAAGAAGAAAAAGAAGGAAGGAAGAGAAGGGGGAGGGGGAGGAAGAGGAGGAGGGGGAGGAGAAAGGAGGAGGAGAAGAAGAAGAAGAAAGAAGGAAAGAGTAGAAAGAGGAGGAGAAAGAAGGAGAAGGAAGAAGTGCAAGAAGAAGGAGGAGGAGGAGAAGGAGAAGGAGAAGGAGAAAGGAGAAGAAGAAGAAAAAGAAAGAAGGAAGGAGAAGGAGAAGGAGAAAGATGAGGAGGAGGAGGAAGAAGAAAGAAAAGGAAGGAGAAGAAGAAAAAGAAGGAGGGAAGAGGAGGAGGAGGAGGAAGAGGAGGAGAAAGGAGGAGGAGGAGGAGCAGGGGAAGAAGAAGAAGAAGAAAGAAGAAAGGAGGAAGGAGGAGGAGAAAAAGGAGGAGAAAGAAGGAGAAAGAAGGAAGAGGAGGAGGAGAACTAGGAAGAAGAAGAAGAAGAAGAAGAAGAAGAAGAAAGAAAGAAAGAAAGAAAGAAAGAAAGAAAGAAGGAAGGAAGGAAGGAAGGAAGGAAGGAAGGAAGGAAGGAAGGAAGGAAGGAAGGAAGGAAGGAAGGAAAGATTGCCCCTGGAGTTAACAATGGTCGTACTGAAACTCAAAGCTCTTCTGTTGACTGAAGTCTACTGGCTGAAATCTGTAGCTGCTTTCACTATGGACCCTGTCCTTCAAACACAGTCTCCATTTAATTCTGACCAATAGACTACCCAGACCTATCAATCAACAGAAAAGGGAAACTCATTCTTTAAGTCGCAGAGGGCGTACTACAACCCCAGCCGTGATGCTAAGAGCAATGGCTATTCCTTGGAGATGCATTTTGAATTCCCTTGGCATGACTTCATTTCGTGAGTCACCTAGGCACATGCCAATATTACAAAATGATTGACTGCTGGCTTGTTGTGATACCTTCTGAAGTCATTTAATCAGTAATGAAAGCCATTGTCCACCATGGTGTAGGCTAGATGGAAAAAGTAAACTCTTCGTAGTTGCTACAAAGACATAAGCCTTTTAAACAGTGGACTACACAGCTCTGCATAAAACAAGATTTCTATTCAACTGGCTGTATTTTACACTTTCGTTATTTCATTCTAGAGTGTTTCCGTCCTATTTAATTTTGAGGCAGAGTGAAATAATTATAAGGCTTGGAATTTTAATATCTGAAACTGTAATTAATATCAAGAGAACGTTCACCTTTTCCCTCCCCCTTTATCTTATATTTAATACTTCAAGTCCCCTAAATAATAGAACGTTAAGAATCTATTATATAAATATCATTGCATTGAAATAACATATTGTATCCAAACTCAGAAAATGGAGCAGTAGATGGTTATTTTGGGCTCGATTTAATAATGTGTCAAAGGAGCGAGCTAGTTCTGCATTAACATTTTATGGAGATATTTTTAGTTTCTACAAATGCCAGTCATTTATTCACTATTCTGTATATTATTTTATGATTTTATTAGCACTGTTTTAGGTTTGCTTGTACTTCATCATATCCACTGGTTGTTACAATTATGTCTGTCTGTCTGACTGTCTGACTGTCTGTCTGTCTGTCTGTCTGTCTGTCTCTCTCTCTCTCTCTCTCTGTGTTTGTGTCTGTCTGTCTGTCTGTCTGTCTGTCTGTCTATCTATCTATCTATCTATCTATCTATCTATCTATCATCTATCATCTATCTATCATCTATCTATCTATCTATCTATCTATCTATCTATCTATCTATCTATCTATCTATCTCTCTGTCTGTCTGTCTGTCTCTCTCTCTCTCTCTCTCCATCCATTATCTATCTATCTATCATCTATCTATCTATCTATCTATCTATCTATCTATCTATCTATCTATCTATCTATCTATCTATCTATCTATCTATCTATCTATCTATCTATCATCTATCCTCTATCTATCTTTCTATCCATCCATCCATCCATCCATCCATCCACACACAATACTGTTTGTGTAACAGTACAATACTAGTATTATTACACATAGCACTAATATACGATATATATATGTCAGTGACGTGCGGTGAGGGTTATGGCTGGGGAGGCTGGTGACGTCATCAGGAAGGCGGGGAATGGGACCACGTGTGCAGACCACGTGTGCAGACCACGTGGTCTCATTCTCCGCCTTCCTGAGTGAACATTAAGGGGACCGCGGCGTAGCATTACTTCCTCCACCGGCACCAGTCCCTTTCACCCCGCTCAAGCCTTGCCGCCTGCAGCCACCGCCCGCCCTCACTGCTCCTTTCGTTGCTTGCCCGCCCGCCTCTAAGGCACGCCAAAGCCTCCTTCGTCCCCCCCCAGCGCGCGCCCTTTTTATTTCCCGCGACACCCCCCCCCATTTCGGGAAAGCTTTCCCCATTGCCTGGGGGTTGAGGGGGGCGGCTCCTCTCCCCCCACTCCCTCCGTCCCTGCCTCTCTCCTCAGCCCCAAAGCTCCGTCCGCGCGACTCACTTCCAAGGCGATGGCTGCTCCATCCCGCTCCGGCTCTGGAAGCAACCGAAGATCAGGCTGCGTCGCTCGCTCGCTCGCCGGACTGCTTCGGCGCCATTCTGGCTACCTTCGTCCATCCGCACCCGGGAGATGCGGAAGCAGTCCGGTGGACGAGTGACCGAAGATCTCGCTGCCTCGCTCGCTGCCTCACTCGCTCGCTCGCCGGACTGCTTCGGCGCCATTCTGGCTCCCTTCGTCCATCCGCGCCCGGGAGACGCGGAGGGAGAAATGTTGTCGGCGCCTCCAGATGACGAACCAGTCGTTTGCTTTCATCATCGGGAGGCCGATAACATTTCTGCCTCCATGTCTCCCGGGCGCGGATGGACGAAGGTAGCCAGAATGGCGCCAAAGCAGTCCGGCGAGCGAGCGAGCAAGGCAGCGAGATCTTCGGTCACTCGTCCACCGGACTTCTTCCGCATCTCCCGGGCGCGGATGGACGAAGGGAGCCAGAATGGCGCCGAAGCAGTCCGGCGAGCGAGCGAGCGAGGCAGCGAGATCTTCGGTCACTCGTCCACCGGACTGCTTCCGCATCTCCCGGGCGCGGATGGACGAAGAGAGCCAGAATGGCGCCGAAGCAGTCCGGCGAGTGAGCGAGCGAGGCAGCGAGATCTTCGGTCACTCGTCCACCGGACTGCTTCCGCATCTCCCGGGCGCGGATGGACGAAGGGAGCCAGAATGGCGCCGAAGCAGTCCGGCGATGCGGTGAGCGAGCGAGCGAGGCAGCGAGATCTTCGGTCACTCGTCCACCGGACTGCTTCCGCATCTCCCGGGTGCGGATGGACGAAGAGAGCCAGAATGGCGCCGAAGCAGTCCGGCAAGTGAGCGAGCGAGGCAGCGAGATCTTCGGTCACTCGTCCACCGGACTGCTTCCGCATCTCCCGGGTGCGGATGGACGAAGGTAGCCAGAATGGCGCCAAGACAGTCCGGTGGTCGAGTGACCGAAGATCTCGCTGCCTCACTCGCCGGACTGCTTTGGCGCCATTCTGGCTACCTTCGTCCATCCGCGCCTGGGAGATGCGGAAGCAGTCCGGTGGACGAGTGACCGAAGATCTCGCTGCCTTGCTCGCTCGCTTGCCGGACTGCTTCGGCGCCCGGGAGACGTGGAGGCAGAAATGTTGTCGGCCTCCCGATGATGAAAGCAAGCGACTGGTTCGTCATCCGGAGGCACCGACAACATTGCTCCCTCCGCGTCTCCCGGGCGCGGCCGGACGGATGTATATAATATTATATATAGTATATAATATTATATACTATTATTCCATGAAGAGAGGTGAGGCCCTGCCTCCCCTGCCTCTACTGACCGCACGTCACTGATATATGTATATATAAATCTCTGTGTGTGTGTCTGTGTGTGTGTGTTGACTGATGACACAGTGTGGTTCCCAGCTGAACACTGATTGAGAAAAGACAATGACTGCATATTTTATTCAAATGCCCTCTGATTCAGCTTTCTTTCTGTTTCCACAGTTAGAAGTTGCAGCTTTCCAGAGTTGGCAAGGAAAAGAGGAAAAACAAGATATTTCAGGCTGCAAGTGGAATGCTGAATTATAGAGTTCTCAGAATTGGGAAGAGCCATTAAAATATCCTAGACAGGTGCATGCTTTTGATCTCAACCTGTTAAGCCAGACAGGAATCACAGTCGGATGAATAACAGGATAACATATTTTGCAGGGACCTTGGAGGTCTTCTAGACCAACCCCGTTTTCAGGCAGGAGACCCTAGACCATTTCAGACAAGTGGCTGTCCAATGTCTTCTTGAAAACCTCCAATGATGGAGCTCCCATAACTGAGTCGTTCCTCTCATTAATTATTTTCATTGTCAGGAAGTGTTTTCTTTAGTTCTAGATTACTTCTCTCCTTGATTCGTTTCCATCCGTTGCTTCTTGTCTTACCTTCAGATGCTTTGGGAAATGGATTGACCCCCCCCCCACTCTTCTTTCTGGCAGCCCTCACATACTGCAAGGCTGCTATGTGTCTCCCGTAGTCCTTCTTTTCATTAAAGTAGACATACCCCATTCCTGCAACCTTCATATGTTTTAGCCTCCAGTCCCTTAATCCTCTTTATTGTTCTTCTCTGCACTCTTTCTAGAGTCTCCACATCTTTTGATGAACTAGATGAACTGGTTCTACTTGATTGAAAAGATACATTGGCGGAATTTTGCAAATTTGAAGTACGTTTTTCTACTTTTTTTTACAGCCTGAGAAACTAAAGAGGATCTCAAGAGCCGAGGTGGTGCAGTGGTTAGAGTGCAGCACTGCAGACTACTTCAACTGACTTCTACCGGCAGTTCAAATCTCACTGGCTCAAGGTTGATTCAGCCTTCCATCCTTTCGAGGGGGGTAAAATGAGGATCCAGATTGCTGGGGGCAAGAAAGTGACTCTGTAAAACCGCTTAGAGAAGGCTATAAAGCCCTGTGAAGCGGTATATAAGTTTATTGCTACTGCTATAAAAAACATTCCCACTGCCAGTCAGTTCGATCCTGACTGGTTTAAGGTTGACCCATCCTTCCATCTTTCTGAGGTTGGTAAAATGAAGACCAGATTGTTGAGGGCAAGAGGCTGACTCTGAAAACTGCTATGAAGTGGTATATAAGCCTTTAAATAGAATACAATAGAATAACAGAGTTGGAAGGGACCTTGGAGATCTTCTAGCCCAACCCCCTGCTTAGGCAGGAAACCCTACACCAATTCAGACAAATGGTTATCTAATCTCATCTTAAAAACTTCCAGTGTTGGAGCATTCACAACTTCTGGAGGCAAGTTGTTCCACTGATTAATTGTTCTCACTGTCAGGAAATTCCTCCTTAGTTCTAAGTTGCTTCTCTCCTTGGTTAGTTTCCACCCATCGCTTCTTGTCCTGCCTTCAGGTGCTTTGGAGAATAGCTTGACTCCCTCTTCTTTGCTTGAATATCTCCAATGAAAGGGGAAATCTCTCGATTTTTTTACTCCACTGTCAAACCATTCTTACCATCAAGTCATCTCTTCTGACATTCCATCAGAATCTGTAACTATAAGGGAAAGTGGTGATTCATAGTCGTGGCTTCTGGAACGAGCAGGAACAGATCTCTCCAAGAGTTCTGATGTCCCCTCTCATTCATCTTTTCTGAGACTCTTCACTTTTGAGAACATGATGGAAAGTAGATCCAGTAGGACTTTTCTACTCCAAGTAGTAAAATAGTCTTCAGGAGACTATTTGCATGTTTGAAAGTCAAGAGTGGTTGATTTCCAGATATCCTGATTTGGTGAGCAGTAGAAGACTTTACAGGGACACGGTGGCTCAGTGGTGAAGACGTTGAGCTTGTCGATCAGAAAGGTTGGCAATTCGGTGGTTCGAATCCCTAATGCCGTCTAACAGAGTGAGCTCCCGTTACTTATCCCAGCTTCTGTCAACCTAGCAGTTCGAAAGCCCATAAAAAATGGAAGTAGAAAAATAGGAACCACCTTTGGTGGGAAGGTAACAGTGTCCTGTGTGCCTTCGGCATTGAGTCATGCTGGCCACATGACCACAGAGACGTCTTCAGATAGCGCTGGCTCTTCGGCTTTGAAATGGAGATGAGCACTGCCCCCTAGAGTTGGGAATGACTAGCAGATATGTGTGAGGGGAATCTTTACCTTTACCTTAGAAGACCTTTGCCAAATCCAGTGGAATTTAATTTCCTGTTGCAAGTAAATCAGAATTGTTTCATGCTGTATTTAAAAAGTAAATCCTGATTCACATTTGAGTCCTTGTGATTACATGGGAAAGTATCTGGGTAATTTCTGATCAACAATCTGAATATAGTTTTTTTTCCCTTGAGTGGTGTGGTGGCCTAGAGATAGAGCTCTCACCTCACAATCAGGAAGCTGCAAGTTCGATCCTAGGTAGAGGCAGATATTTCTCTCTCTGGGCACAATGAGAATATATCTGCTGAACAAAACTCCATACTGGCGACAAGAAAAGCATCCGGCCAGTAAAACACTCAGATCCATTCAGTTGCAAAGGATTATGGGGTCATTAAATGAAGATGAATCTGAATATAGTTTATTGCTGTCTTCTTCTGAAAAAACCCCTCCCAGTTTAGCTTAAAGCTGTAATTTTCCAAGAGAATTTTCAGACCCCCAAATTTCATCATTTTTAATATCAAGTGACATCTTGACCCCGTACCAAAATTGTGAGTTTATTCAGTATAGCTACTGTTATGACTTAGAATGTTGATAGATCTGGAAATTTATCTCCATTCTGCAATGACATCTTTTTTTTAAAAAAAGTTTAATAATCTTTCAACAATTTTATTCAAGCTGATATCATTACCAGCTTCTTGGGCTCATGAATTTTTCAATTGACAATTTTTCAAATGTCTTCCCTGAAAACAATTTTTTTTGGGTCCAAAAATGTCCAGGCGGTTATCATTTTCCAATACAGTATGTCGTGAATTAATTACGAACAACTAAATATTTAATCCCTTCAAGAAATTCAAAATCAAAGCGGAAGGAAGAACCATGATCAAACCAGTGAAAATCACCAATTAACCCCTAAACTCCAACAGATGAAGTCCCAATGGAAACTCTCTTCTGATTTATATCCAGTGAAATTGAAATGTAAATGCCATACATTGCAAACTTTTCAATGTTGCAGAGGCAGTGATGGGATTCAGCCGGATCGGGCGAACTGGTTGTTAAATTGTTGGCTGGTCCTGCCCCTTCCTACCCCTCCCCTTCCAGGAGTTCCCCCAAGCCCTGTTTTGCCTTCCATGTAAATGCAAGTGTCAGGTTTCCAAAAGATGCCCTAATTAACTTACGAGTCTCGAGCTCGTAAGAAATCCAATCATTTATTAGGAACAACATCTTGGCAATAGCTGCATGGAGTCAGCTCTAACCTCAGTTTAATTATGGCTGAACTTTACCCCTGTTTCTCCACTCCGCTCAGTCTGTGTCATAAACCACATTCACCAATGAGGTGCTGCAGCAGGTTGCAAAATTTTGCGCCTCACAAGCCTGCTGTAGTAATCTGAGATCTGACTCTAGCTGAAGGTATGCGTGGAATTCTCTCCCCCCTTTCCTCCAATGTCAACTTGATGACAGACATGGAAATGCTTTACAAGTTAACAGCAGGGAGGTGTACTAGGCCCAAAATGGGGTGGGTGGGTGGTGCAGCCCCTTGCAACCCATTTTTGCTCCTAAGAAGCTGCAGGAGGTCTACTAGGCCCAAAATGGGTTGCAAGGGGGCACACAGCTTGTTTGTGCTCCCAGGAGGGTGCAGGAGGGTGAGTGCTGTCTGCCACACCCCCTGGTCATGCCCACCATGCCCGTGCCCATACCCACACCTACCCAGCCGGTCACTAGGGCAGAGAACCAGTTATTAAATTATTTGAATCCCATCACTGTGCAGAGGTATTTGGTGTCAGGGTTCCAAACAGCATCCAAAAGTAAATCAGAGTCCAAGGCAAAATTCCAATTTATGAAGAGAGCCATGTTGGCACATCTGGGAAAACCCGAATCTGAAAGCTCCCCGGTTTTCCCCACCCAGTTGAAAGTTCAAGATCTTGCAACCCCACACCCACAAGTCCATCCCATGGTCCCATCTCCCACTGCCACGCTGGCAGCTTTCTCCCATCCAGTTCCGGTCAGGTGCAGAGGTGCAAAGACAAAGGATGACCTTGGCTTTCTAGAAAGAATTTTGTTATGGCTACCTCTCATCTAACTCCGTACAATCCCCCCTCCCATTTTCCCACCATAGAAAATGCATAGCAGAATAATAGAAAGTGTGGCAGGACAAAGTTCCAAAAGAAAAGATGGCTGCAGGCCTGACATTTAGAGCATCAAAGCATCCTTCCATACCTTGATTCTCCATTCTTCCAAGGACACATTTCTTCCAATAAGAAGCTTATAACTTCTTTGCTGTAGTTAACATACCCACAACTAATTCTGTATACCTGGGGTGAATATATTGGCTTAGTTGACTTGCCTGGAACATCCGTTCATATCTTAAATATCTCCCTCCGCTAAAATCAGAGCAGTAAATGTCTTTGGTTTTTCAACCAACTCCTTCCCTTCTTTATATTCTTCTCAGGCATCTAAAGATCTCGATACCTAGCTGAGTATTTTATGCCTTTTGTCATTTTTCCCCCCTCCTCTCCTTCTTCACATTGCTGGCCTTAATCTGCTTTGGAAAAGCCCTGTTAAAAAGTAACATTCTCGCATTTTTGCAGATTAATTGGTCTTGCAAATCAACTAACGACCGTTCTTTTAAAGTGGGCCCGTACCCTTTCACTTTTGTGGCATTTAAAAGGGGAGCGTTTGTAACAATCGTTTAAATAACTTGCGAAGGACTGACCTTCCTTCTCTTCTGGGCTTAAGTCCCTCTGCAGTTTTTGAGAAATGCCCTTTTCTCAAATTTAATGGACTTTGGTGGATTGTCTAGGTAATTTCCCACTTATACGGACTCCGATAGCATCGCGCTCGCCGTTCTGAAGCAGTTTGTCATTGCCTCTATCACTAACCTGGTCAGTTCGTGGAACGGTGCAGCATTAAATCAAGCGCTGCTTCTACTCGCTTTGGCTCCTTGACTAACAGTCCTAAGACATAACCATTAATCGCCTCTATAAATTTTGCCTCTTGTTATGATCTAAGTATAGATTTGCCCAGCCAATGTGAATAGAATTGAGGACACTTGTTATCCTGCCCTCCCTCCCTTGCACCCTACCCTGGCCTCTGAATTGTTTCCATTTTCCACTCCCCCCCCCCTCGTTTCAAGATCACCTTCGCGGTGGGACCGATGCGGAGATTGTCTTTAGCATCATATTATTTTACTCGGTGATAAATTACAATACTCTGACCCATGGGTGTCCCTTGTATGGCTTCTAGTTTCTTGCATTCCTTGAGCTAATTTACCTGGGGGTATTTACAATGGCCCACGATAGGTCCTCATTTCTGTTACAAACATCTTGACATTTAACTTGAAAAAGTTCTCCTAGTTGTAAACTACTTACTCCTAGGCCAAATTAAGAAAAAAAAGTCTTGCTTACTTTGGGTTCAGTTATAGCTTGCTACTTTGATTCATATAAACATCTTGATATTTAACCCACAGACACAAAAGTCCTCTCCTCCAAGTTGTAAACTACCGTATTTTTCAGAGTATAAGATGCACTGGAGTATAAGACGCACCAAGATTTTGAAGAGGCAAATTAAAAAGTTTTTGCACTCTGCAGACCTCCCAAAACTGGGAATGTTTTCTGTCAAAAAAAGGACCATGCATACCTTTTAGGAGCCTTGTAGAATGCTCCTGGGAGCTGGAGCGGGCCAAAAATGAACAAAAACAGCTCGTTTTTCATGAAAACAGGCCCATTTTTTTGTCAAAAAGGGCATGCATAGCCTTTAGGAGGCTTATAGAGTGCTCCTAGGGGCTGAGAGGGGGGGGGGACGAGAAAAAAAACCAGCCCGTTTCCCCTCGTTTTTGCCCTCTCCAGCCCCCAGGAGCAGATTGGAAGCCTCCTAAAGGCACTGCATGGCCATTTTTGCAAAGGGGTGGGGTTTCTGTACTCAGTATATAAGAAGCACCCAGATTTTCACCCTCTTTTTTGGAGGAAACGGTGCATCTTATAATCTGAAAAATATGGTAACTACTCCTAGGCCAAATTTTAAAACAGAGTCTTGTTTACTTTGGGTTCAGCTATAGCTTGCTACTTCAATCCATATAAACATCTTCATATTTAACCTGCAGACTCAAAAGTTTTCTCCTCCTAGTTGTAAACTAATAATTCCTAAATCAAATTCAAAAGGCTCTGGGTTCAGCTAGAGCGTTCTACTTTGATCTGTGTGAAGTTAACATTCCTTGCTCGAATTTTCTTGATTTTTGAAGTTCAACATGATTTGCTTGAATTGTCCAGATCAAAGAGAGGAACCTCATGATGCTGTTTATAGATTCCCCTAAGGAAATCCCGTTGTACCTAACACTGATGTCGTTACCTAGTTTGGGTGATGAAACGTCTGGAAGAAAACAACCAAGCTCAGAGAGCACCAAGGACCCTTCAAATCCTGTTGGGTTCAACGGAGTTTATTTCCAGATGATTGGTCTTGGAGAATGAAATGGTCATGCTTGGATGGCTCTCTTCATAAATTGGAACTTTGAGCAATATTTTGCCTTGGACTCTGATTTATTTTTCGATGCTATTTGGAACTCTGACACTGTGAAGATGAGAAGTGTTAGGATCCTGGGTCTCAACCTTTAAGTAGCAACCCATTACCCATTAAAGTATGGAAGTTCCTGAGGCAAGCTTGACTCTGGTGACTGCAAAGATACACGTGATGTAATTGACCTCACAACTATGCAAGAGAATTGCCTCCTTCTAGGATGGGTTTATAATTTCCTGCTCTTGAGGTGGTTTTCCACCCAGAACTGACCCTAATTAGCTCCTTTTTTCCTTAGTTCAGCAACGATGACCTTAAGAGCATTTAAATGTTTCATTCCCTGCTATTCTATCACAGAAATAATCCAAATGTATTCAAAATTTACTGGCCCTTTACACACTGTTATGCTAAAGGCTATGTTTCTGTCATAAAACTTCCTTGTTGTATTCCTTCTCTTATATCTTCATATCCAAGTCACTTTGAAGACTCGTGATTCTTATTTCATCTTAATAATAGGTGTATTCTTTTTTCACATCAGATCCAGGGATGAAATTCAGCAGGTTCTGGCAGGTTCTGGAGAAGCAGTAGTGGAAATTTTGAGTAGTTCGGAAAACTGGCAAATACCATCTCTGGCTGGCCCCAGAGTAGGAAGGGAATGGAGATTTCGCAGTATCCTTCCCCTGCCACACCCACCAAGTCACGCCCACCATGCCATGCCACGCCCACAGAACTGGTAGTAAAAAAAAATGAATTTCACCACTGATCACATATAACTATCCACCAGAAGTGGGTTGCTCCTGATTCAACCCGGATCAGGCGATTCAGTATTGGCAGTGGTGGGAGGCTCCACCCAACCGCCTGGATGTTTCTGCACATGCGCAGGCAAGCATGAGAGAACTGGTAGCACCGGTATTTGAAACTCACCTCTGCTATCCACCTATCAATTTGCTTTTTTGGAATAGTGTGTGACTGATTTAAATTAGGGCTGGGGAGGCCCAGGTTCCAAGTCCATTATTGTTGTGTGACTTTGGGCAAAGAAGACCCATGAAGCAGAATTTTTCTCTTGGGTCTAGGCCAGGACAGTGGTGGGATTCAACTGATGTAACAACTGGTTTCCTGAGCGCACACTTTGCCTGCGCGGCCTTCATTTCAAAACAGCTCCAAACTTACCCTGTGCTGCATCCACAGTGAGTAAAAGAGCTGAGGCACAGCAATCCAGTCTGCTGTGCCTCTTAGCCGGGCTCCAAACGAAGGAAATATAGGACAGACTAGCGCAGGAGTGGGTGGGCAGGGCCAACTGATCGCTGGAACTACTGGTCCGTGCGAACTGATCTGAACCGGCTGAATCCCTCCCCTGGGCCAGGGGTGTCAAACTCAATTGCATTGAGGATCACATCAGGGTTGTGTTTGACCTGGGAGGGGAGGGGATGTGGCCAGGGTGGGCATCCCTCATGTGATCAAATGCCACTTTGGCTAGTAGTTTGTTTTGCTAGCACTATGCCAGTGAAAATGGAGCTCGCGCACAGCCCTCCCAGGATCCGTTGTTGCTGGCAGAGGCGCTGCAGGGCGGTCCTTCGCTGTTTCCAGGGCAGCCCCATGGGACAGATCTAAGTGCCCCATGGGCCACATCCGGCATGTGGGCTTGGAGTTTGAAAGCCCTTGTCTAGGCCAACTCTCCATGGCCAAATCCCTGCCGCCAACTTGCCATGGAACAACTCATTGAAGGATGCCGCAACGCAAGATAATTATATTCTAGACCTCTTCCTCTCTTAATATTATTAGTACCGTATTTTTCGGACTATAAGACCACCTTTTTCCCTCAAAAAAGCGGCTGAAAATCTGGGTGCGTCTTACATACTGAATACAGCCTTTTCTTGCCTCTTCACCAAAATGGCCGTGCATAGGAGGCTTTCAGAGTGCTCCTGGGGCCTGGGGGGTGGGGGGCAGAAATGAGCAAAAAATGGACCATTTTTTTCTTCAATTTTTGCCTCCCCAGCACTCTGAAAGCCTCCTAAAGGCTCTGCATGCCCTTTTTTGGGGAAAAAAACCGGGCCTGGTTTCATGAAAAACAGGCCATTTTTTGCTCATCCCCCCCCCCCCCCAGGAGCACACTACAAGCCTCCTAAAGGCTATTCATACCCCCCCTTTTTTTGAAAAAAAAAACGGGCCTGTTTTTGTGAAAAACGAACCATTTTTGGGAGGTCTGCAGAGTGAAAAAACTTTTTTTAAAAAATTTGCCTCTTCAAAATCTTGGTGCGTCTTATACTCCGAAAAACATGGCAATATTATTAATATAACCTGATTTCAATCTACCTCAACATCTGTCTTCCCGTGTTTACACGTACCACTATTTTAGTCCAAATCACACTGTATTTTTCCCCCTTTTCTAACATTGTGTGACCTTTTTAGGTGCAAATGCACACATGCATGGAGCGCGCATCCGGCGTGCGCATGAGAGAAGTGAGCGCATGTGTGCAAATTTTTTTGCATGTAGAACTGGCAGTAATGCCGGCAGCAATCCACCTCTGAACAACACCTCCTGCTTGGAAACAGGATTACCAAGAAAACTGAAACCAGGGAGCCAACAATGAACATTTCCATTGTCACGCACAAGTGCTCGGAAAGTGTGTCTCTCAGCACTTTCGCAGAGCTCCTTGTGCAGATTTAAAAAGTGATTAAGCCTGGCAAATTACCGCTAAGGTTTTACATCTCTCTATCTTGAGGATACTTCAAGAACAGGAGGGCTTTACCTGAAGCAGTGTGATTTTGACAAAGGAGACTAATAAGGATCAGAGGCCTCCCGAGCATCGTCAGGAAAGTTTACATGAACTCAAAGTGAGATTTTGTGGAATATTATTGTGGTGTGCTAGAAACTTTTGCTTCTGTGGGCAAGAAGATTTTCTGGTGGCCAGGGTGGGAGGGATGAATTAGATCCCCCCCCCCCCCCAGTTGAGCAAATTTGTGATGATGTAACTTCTGGGCTTCTTCTGCTTTACGGTGAATTTATAGGGAACTGAATAATAACTTATTATGAACTTTCAGTTAAAATTAACAAATATTCCAGTATCTCAGGGGCTGCCAGAAAGAAGGAGTCAAGCTATTCTCCAAAGCCTCTGAGGGTAGGACAAGAAGCAATGGGTGGAAACTAATCAAGGAGAGAAGCAACTTAGAACTAAGCAGAAATTTCTTGGCAGTGAGAACAATTAATCAGTACATCTTGCCTCCAGAAGTTGTAAATCAGGGGTGTCCAAACTTGGGAACTTTAAGACATGGCTGGCTGGGGAATTCTGGGAGTTGAAGTCCACAAGTCTTAAAGTTCCCAAGTTTGGACACCCCTGTTGTAAATGCTCCAACACTGGAAATTTTAAAGAACAAATGGTCAACCAGTTGTCTGAAGTGGTTTTCCTGCCTAAGCAGGGGGTTGGACTAGAAGACCTCCAAGGTCCCTTCCAACTCTGTTTGTTCGTTTGATTGATTTCTATGTCACTCTGCATGGCTAAAACAGCTTAAAGCAGTAGCATAAATGGGAACTAATAGAAGTTGCTAGAGAGCATGAGCAAAAAAAAAAAAAAATGAAGAAAAATGGCCACTGGGGATAAGCCAATGAACAAACAAATTGGTGCCTCACCCCCATGGGAGAACAGTCAAGTTTGGATGACTTTTCAAAAGGTGAAAAGGATTGGGGCCCATCTAATTTTGGGGAGGCCAGGTGCTCCAAAGAGCGGAACATTTTTCTAGCAATGTAGGAAAATCTATAGAGATTCTTAGTCATCCAGGTCATGGTTGTCCCAAAGGTGCTTTTTTAGGAGGCAATAGGACTTTCTTGGTTTTTTTTTTGTTTGTTTCTTTTGAAGCCCTTTCGCTCTTTATCCAAGAAGCTTCTTCAGTTCTGACTGGATGATGGGAAATGGAAGGATTGATACCCTTTGCAGACAGCTGGTCATTTGCATCCTTTGAGAGAGTCGTTGAGGCCACTTGGAGGTTTATCTCTGTCCTTAGGGTCCCCCGAGTGGTGCAAATGGTTCCTGTAGTCTGCAATTTCCCCCCCCTCTGGAAATCCATTCCTACACCATTCACCCTTCCAGCAGCACTAGTCAGGTGACACAGATAAATCTCCAAGTTTATCTTGGCAGCCACAACACTTCCACAAGGAGGAAGCCATCATGGAGAAGACCCTTCTTCTTGGTCCCACTAGATTGATCTCCTTAAGAAAGGGGACCCATAACATACCTTGTCTCCTCGCTCTGGTGGGTTGGATAGAGACAACTGGAAAAAGACGGTGTCAGGGCATTTTGGAAAGCATCCAAAATTAAATCAGAGCCGGAGGCAAAGGATTCCTCAAAGTTCCAGTATATGAAGAGAGCCATGTTGGCACATCCGGGAAACCCCGAATCTAAAAGCTTCCTGGTTTTCCCCACCCAGTTGAAAGTTCAAGATCTCGCCCCCACACCCACAAGTCCATCCCATGGCCCAATCTCCCACTGCCACGCTGGCAGCTTCCACTCATCCAGTTCTGGCCAGATGCAAAGACAAAGATGGCCTTGGCTTTCTAAGAAGAATGTTATTATGGCTGCATATCATCCAACTCCATATAATCCCATTTTCCCACGAAAGAAAGTACACAGTAGAAAGTGTCGCAGGCCTGAAGTCCCCCCCCCCCAAAAAAAATGGCTTGCAGGCATGAGAGACGGTCCTTCAAATACGAAATTAAGGAAGTCTTCTGCTGCATCTCACCCAACTGCCATATTTTTTGCTACTTCTCCTCCTAAAAAGCTTGGTGTTGACCTTGTTGAGCAAAACCCCCAAGTGCCTTTGTTCCTTCAGAGACGCCGTAGGAGAATGCCACATGAGCTGGTAAGACCTCTGCCGGCTGCTAAGGTCTACAGCTTGGATAATTGAAATGTTCAACTTCTGAAAATAGAGCGAGCCTTGTTATTTTTCTCCTTAGCGTGACACTCTCAGTTTTATGCTTTTAATCACCATCTGCTGTTCCATAAATGCCATGTTGCTCCTAATAGTCTCTCATAGCATAGGGTTTTTAATTTGCCTTTGCACTCAATGTTCATTATTGGCAATTCAGAGCATCTCATATAAGATTTTCATTTCTCACATAGTACCTTGGGTCCTTTTGCGGCAAAGAGCGGTTGCATATTACTTTTGCTTTTTTAAAAAAATGCAAACTCTCTCTCTCTCTCTTTCTCTCTCCTCTTTGTCTCTTCAAGCTCTCTCTCCTCTCTCTTTTTCTCCTTCTCTCTCTCTCTCTTTCTCTCTCCTCTTTCTCTCTCCTCTCTCTCTTTCTCTCTCCCTGCTCTCTCTCCTATTTCTCTTTTTCTCCTTCTCTCCTCTTTCTCTCTTCTCTCTCTCTCTCCCTGCTCTCTCCTCTCTTTCTCTTTTTGTCTCCTCTCTCCCTCTCTCTCCTCTCTCTTGTTCTGCTTCTCCTCTCTCTGTTTCTGTCTCCTCTCTCCCTCTCTCTCTTTTCTATCTCTCCTCTCTCTCTCTCTACCCCTCTCTACTTTCTCTCTCCTCTTTCTTTTTCTCTCTCCCCATTCTCTCCCCCCTCCTATCTCTCTCTTTTATCTCCCCCTCTCTCTTTCTCGTTCTCTCTCTGCTCTCTCTCCCCTTCTCTCTCCTCTCTCTCTTTTCTCTCCCCTCTCTTTCTATCTCTCCCCCTCTCTCCTCGCTCTCTTCCCCCTCTCCCCTCTCTCTTTTTCTTTCTCTTTCCCCGCTCTCTCTACCTCACTCTCCTCTCCTCTCTATCTCTCTTACACATAGTCACTTTCTCTCTTTCTATACACACATATACACAGGGTGTCTTATATACAGACATATGGAGAAACATACATTTTATTCTTTAAGGCAATAAAGGGGTGGCTGAAAGTCTATAAAATGTTTGCCTAGCAACCCCAGAAATAGTAGGTCCCCCCCCCCCTTGCAGAACATAAAAGACTGAATAGCAATAGACTTCAGGAAAACCTTGGGAGAATTGCTGGGAGATCACACATAATATTGGAAAGTGAAATATAGAAAGAAATTAAGGAGCCAGTGGCCAATCAATGAGGTTCACGATGTAGTAGGAAAACAGTTTTCCTCTTAACTTCCACGTCCTCAAGTAATGGCCAAGACTGCTGCATTTAACCCTGGTGTATTTGTTCGCTTCTAGCAAATTACACTCAGCCACAGTTTGAAAATTTCCACCGAGGTCAACACAGCATAGCTGCACATAAGCTTCCCACAGCAAACATTACAAATCTCAAGCTGAGCATACAATGCTGTAGACATTTACTCTGGAGAGGGACCTTCCCCAACCGAAGAGGGGGAGAAAGTTCCTTTTTCTGCTAATGCTTTATTTAAGATAGGGCTCCCTGGTCCCATTTCTGGTGGATGTTTTCTTAATGGAAGGTAATGACTGGGAAAAAATTTGGGATTTCACTGGGATGCTTTGGAATTCAAGGACCATTGAAACCATGATGATAAGGCATGTTTCTGACCCCCAGTGGAAGATATATGCAGTGTGCTGGAAGAGAAGGAGGAAAAAGGGAGTAAATTGAGTTTGGAATTAAATACAGGCATTTGGTGGGTGAAGAAATCTCTTCTCTGGAGATCTAAGGTGTCCTGTGAAAACCATAGCTACGGTTTTCCCAGTTGCAATGGAGGGCTGTGAAAGTTGGACCATAAGAAAGGCTGAGCGCCAAAGAATGGAGGCCTTTGAACTCTGGTGCTGGAGAAGATTCCTGCGAGTCCCTTGGACTGCAAGGCCATCCAACCGGTCAATCCTAGAGGAGATCCACCCTGACTGCTCTTTAGAAGGCCAGATCCTGAAGAGGAAACCGAAATACTTTGGCCACCTAATGAGAAGGAAGGACTCCCTGGATAAGAGCCTCATGCTGGGAACGATGGAGGGCAAAAGAAGAAGGGGAGGACAGAGAAGGAGGTGGCTGGATGGAGTCCCCGAACCAATCGGTGTGAGCTTTAAAGGACTCCAGAGGAGGGTAGAGGACAGGAAGGCCTGGAGGAACATTGCCATGGGGTCACGATCGGTTGATCTCAATCTTACACGGGAAAAGACCTGAATACAACAAGACCAGCATACCTACACCCGTGAAACTCTACGAAAACAAATATATATATATATTTATTTATATATATATGTATATATAGACACACACACACACACACACACACACACACACACACACACACACTAATGGAATGTTCTGCTTTATAGCAACCAGAGATATAATGGACATTATTTTCCTCTGGCAACAGTGACCCCCTGGGAGGAAGTAGCTTACTGCGGCTTCCTTAGTTGCCATTTTAAATCATAGTGTTCTCAGGCCTCCTTCCTCACCCTTTAGCCACCATGTATGCAAATAGTATCATAAAACTGCTCCTTAGATTTATCTTGCTGGCCTGTTTAATCTTACGGTCAGCGGCTCTTGTTGCTGGGACTTTTAGAAGCCTCTCCTTCTTCAGGAAGACGCAAGCTTGCTTTAGAGGTAGAGAATAATATCTAAGAGGACCCACAGGGGGAGCGGAGGATGTGGACGTCAATGTTACAACATGGTTATTTGTACATGTACTTTAAGCATACACTTCCTCTTTTCCCGTAGCCATTTTGGCATATAGGGAACTACGGTGTTCATGTCGGCTACCATTTCATCAGATGCACATCATCACCATTTAACGACCCCATAATCCCTTGTGGGGTGGAGTCTGGGCAACTGAATGGAGCACGCGGAGTGTTTTACTGGCCGGATGCCTTTCTTGTCGCCAGTACGGAGTTTTGTTCAGCAGATATATTCTCATTGTGCCCAGAGAGAGAAATATCTACATCTACCTAGGATCGAACTCACAACCTCCTGGTTGTGAGGCGAGAGCGCCACCTCAAGGCCACCGCATCATTCCGTCTGATTACAAATTTTCCTTTATACTTGCTTCAGGCAACTAATGTCAATATTGAACCCATCTCAGCGCCCCCCCCCCCCCAACTTTACTGTGCTAGAAGAGGGGGCATTATTTTTCCCTTACAGGGCATTGGTTAAACTGGATTCAGGCAGGATGGAGGGGGAAAAGGCTGCTTATCTGGAAGGTCTGAAGGAGAAAGAGAGAGTGAGAAAGAAATAACAATTTCCCCCTTTTCATATGCAACAGAAAAGCAAACTGCAGAACATTAAGCTGGGTATTGGATCTGCTTTTTCAAAAACATTCATTATGAGTTAATTCATTAACACTATTTGTTGAAGTTTCAGATATGGGCGAAAAAAAGTAACTCATTTGCAAGTAATTAATAGAGAATTACTTTGGCAGTACAATTTTACATGCTGATGAAACATTTATGTTTGAATTACTTTTAATCCACTTAAAAGATAAACTTAGATGTTTCATCGGCAGACAAATTGGCTGTTTTGTTACTTACCAATTAACCAATACTTCAACATCTGCATTTCAGGGAAAATTAAGTCCCCCCCCCCCCCGCCTTCCAAAATCAAAGACTTTCAGGATTATGTTCTTAATGCCTTTGTAGCCTTTATGATATTTAGAATATATTCACATATTTAGGAATCTGGCAATATGATCCCTTAATTACCTTAAACTGGCTTCAGTAATTCATAGTATGTATATACTATGTAGTATATACTATACTACGAAAACAAATGTGTGTGTGTGTTTATACAAACCATCATAACGATGATTTAATGTTTGGCCCACTTAATATAGAAAAAAAGAAACCACGAAAAGAGGAAAAATAATAATAGAAACATGTTTGGCATGCAGAATTCAATTTAAATTTTCATGGCTATTTATCTTCCTGCTTCAGACCCAGATACTGTTCCTTGGAGGGGCATTCCACTGGGAATTCATAATCATCATGCACACAGGTAGGTAGGCTGTATATGTATATATATATATATTGCAGCTGGAATAAAAAGTACTTCCCAAGGCAGGAAGTAAACAGATTTGTTTGTCAGTTTGCAATATCTAGTTCAAATTTTTATCTTTCTCCTGAACATAGATAAAGATAAAGGTTCCCCTCGCACATATGTGCTAGTCGTTCAGAACTCTAGGGGCCGGTGCTCATCTCCATTTCAAAGCCGAAGAGCCAGCGCTGTCCGAAGACATCTCCGTGGTCATGTGGCTGGCATGTCTAAACACCGAAGGCGCACGGAACACTGTTACCTTCCCACCAAAGGTGGTCCTTATTTTTCTACTTGCATTTTTTGCATGCTTTCGAACTGTTACCTTTTAACTGTTGATGAAAACACTGGAATTTGAAAATCTGTGCTTTGTAAGAGAAGGAATGTCAGAGCCTAGGGATGGAGTCAAGAGAGGAACCAGCCTGGAATCATTACATTGTCACAAGCGGTAAATCAATCCTTTCCTGAATTCTGTTAACTCTTATCTGGCACAAATTTAGTGCTGACCGTTAGTGGACTAGATTGTTGTACATGAGCAATGAATCAGCTTGACTGGAACTCACTGTGTGATCTTGATTCTTCGAACCCCAAGCCTAGATCAATTCCTAGCTACCTCAAAAACAGTTTAGAGAATACATGCTTTCTGACACTGACATTTCCTGGCTAAAATGTAATCACCCAGATGTTGTGCTTTGGAAATAAATCTTTCCGTGATGGTTGCAAAACTGCTTTGCCGATGATTGATCAGGCCAAAGTCCTCACCTCAGGAATGCTCACATAAACCCTGACAACACTTCCAGCTCCTGTAATTGTTGATCCTGATCCACAACCAGGGTCAAAAGGGTGTGTGTGTGTGTGTGTGCTTAAAACCTGAAGTCTTCTCACACAGCGGAGACTACAGGTTGAGCGCCTGCCTATAAATCTACTTCAATTAGACTGCAGAGAACTTGGATGATGGAGAAATAATTCTTCGGGGGCTTAGCTTTTCTGGATTTTAAGTAGTTGCACCATTGCACTGATTCAGATAATTGGGAGTGATCCAGAGGTGGATTTCTACCGATTCGCACCAGTTCAGGTAAACCGGTAGTGGTAATTTGGCCTTGGTCACAGAACCAGCAGTGACCCAGGCTGCCCAGACCCCTGAACCAATCCCCTGGCTCCATCGCCGGTAGAAACCCACCCCAGGAGCGATCGCGGAAGGCATCTATCCCAATTTCCTGACTGCTGTGGTGTATTCATGTATTTTGAATTGGGTATACATAGTGGTGGTTCGTTAGCCTCATTTTAAAATAATAATAATAATAATCTAATCTTATTGCATTCTTTGCAGACTAATTGCATTATTTGCAGACTAATCTTATTGCATTCTTTGATAATGTGACAAAATTAGTGGACCAGAGGAATGCTGTTGATATAGTTTACTTGGACTTCAGTAAGGCTTTTGATAAGGTAGACCATAACCTACTACTAGATAAAGTAGAAGAATGTGGGTTAGACAGCATCACCACCAGATGGATTGGTAACTGGCTGACCAACCGCACTCAACGTGTAGTTCTCAATGGAACTGCATCTACATGGAGGGAAGTATGCAGTGGAGTACCCCAAGGCTCTGTTTTAGGCCCAGTACTCTTCAACATCTTCATCAATGATTTGGATGAGGGAATAAATGGGGAACTCATCAAATTTGCAGATGATACCAAGCTGGCAGGAATAGCCAACACTCCAGAAGATAGGCTTAAGATACAGAAGGATCTTGACAAACTTGAACATTGGGCACTATCTAATAAAATGAAATTCAATGGTGAAAAGAGTAAGGTTCTACATTTAGGCAACAAAAACGGAATGCACAGGTACAGTATAGGTGATACCTTACTCAGTAGTAGTAACTGTGAAAGGGATCTTGGAGTCCTAGTGGACAACCATTTAAATATGAGCCAGCAGTGTGCAGCAGCTGCCAAAAAAGCCAACACAGTTCTAGGCTGCATCAACAGAGGGATAGAATCAAGATCACGTGAAGTGTTAATACCACTTTATAATGCCTTGGTAAGGCCACACTTGGAATACTGCATTCAGTTCTGGTCGCCACGATGTAAAAAAGATGTGGAGACTCTAGAAAGAGTGCAGAGAAGAGCAACAAAGATGATTAGGGGACTGGAGACTAAAACATATGAAGAACGGTTGCAGGAACTGGGTATGTTTAGCTTAAGAGAAAGAAGGACTAGGGGAGACATGATAGCATTATTCCAATATCTCAGAGGTTGCCACAAAGAAGAGGGAGTCAAACTATTCTCCAAAGCACCTGAGGGTAGAACAAGAAGCAATGGGTGGAAACTAATCAAGGAGAGAAGCAACTTAGAACTGAGGAGAAATTTCCTGACAGTGAGAACAATTAATCAGTGGAACAGCTTGCCTCCAGAAGTTGTGAATGCCCCAACACTGGAAGTCTTTAAGAAGATGTTGGATAGCTATTTGTCTGAAACGGTATAGGGTTTCCTGCCTAGGCAGGGGGTTGGACTAGAAGACCTCCAAGGTCCCTTCCAACTCTACTATTGTATTGTATTGTATAATAATAATAATAATAATAATAATAATAATAAATAATAATAATAATAATAATAATAATAATAATAATAATAATAATAATAATAATAATAATAGAAGCAAGCTAAAAATTGGAAAAGCAAAGCTATGCATGGCCAATACTTGAAAAGTATTGAAGGCAAAGTTGACCAAAAGCTAACTTGAAACTGGTTAAGATCAGGAGTACTGAAAAAAGAAACAGAAGGCTTTATTTTGGCAGCTCAAGAACAAGCCTTAGCCACAAACTGCATGAAGGCAAACATTCAACATGTTACCACCAACAGCAAATGTCATCTCTGTAATGAGAAAGACGAGACAGTTGACCACTTGATCAGCGGGTGCAGCAAAATTTCACAAATTGACTACCTACAAGGCCATGACCGCTTTGCTAAGATCATTCACTGGAAATTGTGCCAAAAGTTTGGATTTGAGTACAGCAAAAACCACTGGGACCATCAGGTTGAGAAGGTTTTAGAGAATGAGAAAGTCAAGATCTTGTGGGACTTCAGAATCCAGACTGACAGGCACTTGGCCTACAACACAATTATTGTTACTGACATAACAATAATTGAAAAGGGAGCTCATCCCTCTGGAATGAGCTGCCCCCGGAGCTTCGCATAATCCCTGACCTCTGGTCCTTCCGACGTGCCCTAAAAAGTTGGCTTCTCCAGCAAGCCAGCCTGGCCTGTTAATTTTAACTCATTTTTAAAATGTATTGTTCCATATATTCGATTTGTTTTTTGGGATATATATTTAATTTCTTTTTAACTTTTGGGATGTGTGTTTTTTAATGTTGTACGCCGCCCTGAGTCCTTTGGGAGAAGGGCGGCATATAAATCCAATTAAAAAGAAAAAAGAAAAAAGTATGGTTCGTTGATATTGCAATACCTGGTGATGCACAAATTGAAGATAAACAGCAAGAAAAAAATCACAAAATACCGGGACTTGCAAATTAAGGTTGAGTGACTGTGGAAAAAGAAATCATGTGTTGCCCCAGTTGTAATTGGAGCCCTTGGAGCAATACCTAAAGGGCTACCTCGCTATTTGGAAATTCTAAATTTACCTGACTTGAACATTCTGACTCTACAAAAAACCTCCCTACTTGGAACAACTTATATCCTCCGACGTTACCTTAACAGTTCCTAGGTCCTTGGTTGGGACTCCAGCTGTTGAGCTACTAACCAGCCCCAAAGGCTGGGAATCTCACCAAAGATTAACCACAGAATAATAATAATAATAATAATAATAATAATAATAATAATAATAATAATAATAATAATAATAATAATAATAATAATAATAATAATGACAAATGCAGACTCTGCAAAGAAGTTGATGAAACTGTTGACCACATACTCAGCTGCTGTAAAAAAATCACGCAGACTGATTATAAATTGCAGCACAATTCAGTGGCACAAATGATCCACTGGAATTTGTGCAAAATTATAATATTAAAACAACAACAAACTGGTGGGAACATAAGCCTGAAAAAGTCACCGAAAATCAGATGGTCAAGTTCCTATGGGATTTTCGTATACAAACGGAGAAAATACTGGCGCATAACACACCAGACATCACACTGGTTGAGAAAAATAAGGTTACAATCATAGACATCGCAATACAGGTGATAGCAGGGTCGACGAGAAGGAACATGAAAAAAATCGCAAAATAGCAGGACCTAAAAATTGAAATTCAACTATTATGGCACAAACCAGCAGTGGTAATTCCAGTGGTAATTGGCACACTGGGTGCTATTCCAAAAGCACTGGAATTACATTTAAAAGTTAAAACTTGACAAAATCACCATCAGTCAAATGCAAAAAGCTGCACTGCTTGTATCTGCACGTATATTACGAAAATACGTTACAACGTCCTAGGCCCCTGGGTGGGGCCCGACTAGTAATCAATGCCAAATCCGGCGAAACAACTGGCCGCTGTGATACAATTGTATAATAATAATAATAATAATAATAATAATAATAATAATAATAATAATAATAATAATAATAATAATAATAATAATAATAATAATAATAATAATCTGTGGAAAAAGAAATCATGTGTTATCCCAATTGTAATTGGAGCCCTTGGAGCAATACCTAAAGGCCTGCCTCGCTATTTGGAAAATTTAAATTTATCAGATTTGAACATTCTGATTCTACAAAAAACCGCCCTACTTGGAACAGCTTATATCCTTCGATGTTACCTTAACAGTTCCTAGGTCCTTGGTTAGGACTTGAGCTGTTGAGGTACCAACCAGCCCCAAAGGCTGTGAATCTCACCAAAGATTAACATAATAATAATAATAATGATAATGATAATAATAATAATAATAATAATAATAATAATAATAATAATAATAATAATAATAATAATAATAATAATAATGGGGCCCAACTAGTAATCAATGCCAAACCCAGCGAATCAACTGGCCGCTGTGATACAATTGTATAATAATGTACAGTTTATTGATATCGCTGTTCCTGGAGATGCCAGAGTCGAAGAAAAAGAACTGGAAAAGAAATCACAAAATATTGTGACCTGGCCATCAAAACTACACGGCTATGGATATGAAGCAGTGACGTGCGGTGAGGTTTATGACTGGTGAGGCACTGACACAGTGCTGAGTTTCAAATATTTTTAGACTTGTGGACTTCAACTCCCAGAATTCCACAGCCAGGCATGCTCAGTTCCAATTTAAAGCGACAGCATTTGTTTTTCTCCTTTGCTCCTTCTTTCTTTTTCTTTTTCTTCTCCTTCCTCCCTCTCTCCCTTCCTCCCCCTCTCTCAAACACACACACACACACACACACACACACACACACACACACACACACACACACACACAGAAGTTGGATTGGACTATCTCTCCTACCCCTTCCATCTCTCACTCACTCTCAAACAAACCCCCCCCCACACACAAAAGTTGGATTGGATATCTTTTCCAGTGGCTTGAAAGCAGCTCCTCTGCCATCCCCCCCCCATTCCCCTGCTGCCTTTCCCAAACACCTCCACCATTGCAAATGCAGCCTGCTGTCTGGGTGGGAAATGCCTGGAACACAATAAAGCCCACCCACCACCTCCTGCTGGCAGGCTGGGGTGAGAGGAGAGGCAGAGAAGCCGGAGGGGAGCCGAGCCTTCCAAAAGAAAGAGGCTGGGGGGAAGTGTGTGTACTACAGCATGGCTCTTTGCCTGGCTTCCTGCCTCCTCCTGTGGTCTCCTCAGTGCTCGCTTGTGCTCTCCCTCCCCAAGTGTAGTTTGATTGCAGGTGGAGCCACGTTGCCTTTTCAAACTTGTAATCAGTGAAGCTGGGCTAGATTTTTATATAGTTTTATCCAGCTGTGTGTGTGAGAGAGAGAAATGAATGGGGGCGTGGGGAGGAAGTCACTACACTTGGGGAGGGAGAGCACCAGTGAGGTTAAGCAGAGTCATCCACGGTGAGGCAGCAACTAGCTCAGCTTTTTCCTTTTACTTTGTTTTTCATGATGAGAGTGGTGAGGCTGTGCCTCACTTGCCTCACCTGACTGCACGTCACTGATATGAAGCATGTCACAGTGATGCCCATTGTCATCGGGGCACTTGGCACCATGTCCAGGAATTTTACAAGATACATCCACAAATTGCAGCTTCCTGCAATAACACCAGCAGAACTGCAAAAAACTGGGCTACTTGGAACATATTTTATATTTTAAGAAGGTCCTTGGTTGATCCCTAGGACGCCGGCAGCAAACCGTATCAACCATTAGCACCAGTCAGTGATATTTGTGATGCATTTTTGAATGTTCAGTTGGATGAGTTTCATGTTTAATGAATAAAGTAT